>BMAV01006607.1:0-17449 GCA_019973955.1 Trichonephila inaurata madagascariensis | reverse complement strand
TTTAATTTTCTATTTAATTTTTATTATCTACAATTTCTATTTTATTTGTATTTTGTGTAAAATATTTTGTTGGTTCAGTCCTAGGAGAGCCCACACCCTTGGCGCGAATAATTTTGATTGGCGATAATTGTGCAAATCTTGGTAACCCTACTTTGATACACTAGATAAGGTAAATCTAACTATTTCTGGAATTTTCGTATTTTGTCGGCTGGCATTTCGAATTTCATTTTGTTATTGGAATCCGGGCTGTAAGTATGGCTGCGTGTGTGAGGGAATATACCTTTAGAATTTTTTACTTTGTTGAACGTGAAAGGCAAGAAAGAATTGATTGAATGGTATATGAAGGAAGGAAGAATTGATTGCTTCGAGTTATGAATGTCCTAAATGAAATGAGCGAATGGGATTATACAAACGAAAGAGTGCAGTTTTTGATGGATTTGAAGGGAGAATATATATGGCTGCGCTCGCACGCGATCATTCGCTTAGCGATAAGACCTTAAGGACTTTTTTAAAATCTGTTAATACGCTGTACCCTCCACTTGGAAAAGATCACTAGTAAGAAAGTAAGTGCTGTTTTTATATTATTTATCTCAAATGTTTAATTTCAGTATTGTTTACTTATATTTTCATTACGCATCTGCCTCATCCTGCTATATTCACTTGCCGCCATTGTCGTTTTCGCTTGGCACCATCTCGTTCTGGCTTGGCGCTTATTTCGGTTTGTCGCCAATAGTGTGGGCTCTCTTAGGATTTTACCTATTTGTTTTACTGTCATGTCTTCTACCAACACCATCTACTGTATTTATCTTTCACGCGATGGCAACAAGTTGTTTGCTTCGACTCGTTTGTGTAATACAATCTCTGTTCAATTTTCAATTCCTATACTGTCCCTCGTGAGGAGAGGACCTTGCCGCTCGAATCTGCTGGTATTTGTCTATATCCTTTATATTCTAAATTAAAGGTTAAGTTTTCAAAAGCTAGAGTCATATTTATATTAGTCCCGTGTGGCGGAAATCAGCCTATAAATAATGAATTCTTTCGCGTAATGCTTCGTCACGGAAAGTGGGAAAGTGTTATATCAGTTCAACAGTTGTATTCAGCATTCAAACGATGTTGAAAATTTCAGTTGTCCGTGAAGGGTTACCTGAAATAAGTTTTTAATAACAGATGACAATCTAGATCAATTTCTAATCTTCAGAAATTTTTTCCTGCATTATGGAGGAGTAATTTACTCTATACTTTTTAGTAATTCTCTGAACGTAGTATTGAAAAGGTACGGCGAATACTGTTTACACGTGCCTAGCTTGTATAAGCGGAAAAGCGGCCCTGAGCACGATATCTACCTTTGTAATAGAAAAGTGATAAGTACCTGAACATAATGATGACTGCTCATGATAACTGGAAGAAGGTTGGTGACAGGGTTGGAATATCTGTCTTAAGATTGATTGACAAATTATCTGCGAACTTTGAATTCCATATTCATTGGATTCCAACCCATGTCGGAATTCCTAGTGGTCAAGGTATCGGGTCATGGCTGGCATGTCACGAGTTCGAGCCCAGTACCACTAAAGACCCGCCGTGTAGGTGAAAGATGCACGTTAAATTTGTTGAAAGCTCAAACGTCCTCTTCACTTGACCATGGTTCAAAATTACGAGATCCGTCGCAAAAAGCCCTCGTGTAGCTGCAGTGCGACGTTAATATTTACTCAATCAAAAGATACAAGCATTGCACATGCACATTTCATGTTTCTACATAAAAAAGGGTGCGTTTTATACGGCAAATTAACCTAAAAAATAAAAATCTCAGTTGGAAAGTATAAGTGCTCTACGTCAGAATATATCGTAAATATTTATCTCAATGCTGAGAACATTATATCGAATATTAAGGCAATGATTTAGTGAAGGGTTCTTCTCGTTTGTTAAATTTTGTAGATGAATAGACAAACCTCTTCCAAATGAATATTAATTTTAATTAAGGTTCCTTCATACCATTTTATCCAAAAGTTAAGAAGCTTTCTTCCTGATCCCATGCGCGAACTACTACATAATAAATTTCCCCCTCTTGCATTGTGCTGCCATCTATCCGTAAGACAATATACTTTTAAGAGTAGGCATAAATTTTTTTAGCTTAATGTTAATGTAAATAATTACTTTTGGAAGCATTCGTTAGTTTTATTTGGTTGGTTTTAATGACACACTCTTTTCGAATGACTGAATATTTTTTTTAAAAAAAATTGTTTTCAAAATAATAAGAATTTGTGGTATGAAATAAATTTCATTGCATGGCTCTTATCAATAATGTTCCAGCTATTATTTTCACATATATTATCAGTGGAGTAACGTATACCCCAGGAATCCCCACATCTCCGGTAGAGGAGCAAAATTCTAGAGGGCCCGAAGTCTGAAAAACGCTAAATACGGCTTGGAGCCCAAAACCTGACTTTACGGAGGGGGGGCTAATTTTCTCCGTTACTCCACCGTGTATTATTAATATTTAATTATCAAAGTAAAAGACAAAATTGATGAAAATTACAGTGGTGATCTTTCTTTCAGTATCACATAAAAATCAGATTGAATTTCAACATCATTAATATTCATTGCTATAAATTAAAGGAGAAAAGTAAGCAATTCTAAGAAAAAATTATGATAGTTGTCTACAAAAAGTCAGTTTTGGTTAAGCGATTTTTGCGGGTGGGGAGATTTCTGATATAGACCCCTTATCAACTACATGATTTTTATGAAATTAAAACAAGATATTCAGGATTTTTCTTCAGATGTCAATGATTTTTCGTGGTTTAGAGATCAATATTTTTTTTTTTTTTTTCCTAAGAAATCTGAGCCTTTTATTTCCCATTGAAGTTTTAATTCATTTAAGAATAAATCCTTTTGTATTTGAATGAGCTTTCTGATAATTTACGTTTTAATTTTTTAAATTTATTTTTGAATCATATCTAAGAGAATATTGTTGCTAATTATATAATAATGAGTACAGAATATATATTTAATCATATTAATAGTTTTTAGCGTTATATATAAAAACATTTTTACAAATTATTTAAAAATATTTTGCCATTTATAACTACTAACATTATTCTATTGTTTTGACAATACCATTCACTTATAATAACACTAATCATTATTAGTAATTCTATTTAAATACGGAATAAAAAAAAATACTGATTTTTAATAGTAATTCGTTATTATTTAAAAATTTTGCATTACGCTTAGAATAATTTATATCGTTAATTTTTTAAAACATACATCGTCAAGAACAATTTTATGATTTTAAGGTATTTTCTTCTAGACATTTTGAATTTATGAGTGTTAGTTGTTAATGAAGTTGAATTTATATATTTTCTTCTGTAATCCGTACTTCTGTATTAAACTGAAAGCAATAAAAAGTAACCTCAAGATTTTTTTTTCTTTCCCTTTTTTTAGCAAGGAAAATATATAGCCTATTCTTTTTTCCCAATTCATTAGAAAGTATTTTTAAATATTTTTTTTCTTTTTTTTTTAGGAATTGGATGCAGACAATGGCACTACACAAGAGGAATCCCCTTTCCCTCCTTGTAGCCCAGAAATAAAAATATCTACAAAAGATCTTTCCTTTTGAAGGGATGTGTGTGGAAAATGTTACTCAGTGGAAAAAAATTATAATTGGAGCACGACAGTCATAATCGTGACCTGTATCGTAGCCACCCCCCCCCTCATCCTCCAGATCCAAAAGGTGTTATATGTAGAGATCTAGGTGACCAAAATATATTGGACTTCCTCCTTCCATCCATACCCCAGAGAACTTTTTCTAACTTCGAAACTCCAGTGTGGTGGTGCCCCATGTACTCTGTACATGTGTTGCAGATTCAAATCCGATAAACTTTTCCAGAACTTGCCCTCGTTCTTATGGTGAACAATTTGAAACAAGAATGTTGCATAACATGGAAGTTGCGCAATCTCTAGTTTGCATATTATTAAACAGATACTTTAACCTTTTCTTTATGGAATGAAAAAAAGCTGTAAGTGAAAATTCTTATTTTTAATTCGCTTTCGACAGTGCAGTCGTACCTATATTAATTAAACAGAATTTAGTGCTTAGACACTAGGAAAGGTGAGAGTATTACACTAGACTCCAGCACCATAGATAATGATGTGCTTATCACAGTCAGATCATAATTCAAATTTTTGTAAAGTTTAATGTAGAAAGTTAATATCCCATTAAGTTGTACAAAAAATTGATATGTTCTCTCTTTTAAAAAAAATTATAAGAAGAAACCACACAGGAAGCTGGTTGTCAATAATTAGTCCTAGATATTTAAGAATCCACAGCTTCTCAGTAGGTAGATTATTAATTTTAAGGCTAGGTTTCCTACGAAGAACCTACCACCACTTACTGAACACCTGAAAAAACAGAATAAGTTTTTTCAGATAAAATTTCAAGTTGAATTTCTTAAAGTTGATCACAAAACAATTACAATAACCCTACAATCGATTGTTCATTAATGTCACTTTTTGAAGCTTCTCGTGGGCTATGACGAGGGCCTAACGCACAGTGCTTCTCAAACTTTCAATATTCGCGACCCAATATTCAATCATAATTTTCATCGCGCCCCCCTCCATACAATAACAATGTTTTGAATTCAATATTAGTACTATACTTTGACGCTAAAGCTATAATACGAATTTAAGTGCCACTGGTGTATATAAACGTCTCGCTCAGCCAAAGCGTTAATTGCTCCGGACGTATATATACGTCTTTCCAAAGAACGATCTTTTCTGTGCACTGCTATCCATAAAATTATTCCGAAGGCTTTGGAATGCATTAAAGGATCTTGACAGTGTTTGTGAAGTATTCCTTTTTTTTTTTTTCTCTCCCTCAATACATCAGATACGCGTGCCTACGCAAACGGTGGCACTGGGGAAGCGAGTCACGTAACTTTTAACAGGCAGTTAAGAGATTTATTACAAACTGTACAAATTATCAAGATAAATGTTAATTTTTTTTTAAAAAATTAATTAATGACAAGCCCATGGAGTCACTGATAATTATTAAACTTGTTCTTAACTTAGTATTGTTAGATTAGTTATAAAATGCATCGTGCAGTACTGATACATTTATAAGTGTATTATATCAGTGTAAATGTTTATTTTATTTTTTTATTATGTCAGTATGTATATTGTTTGTTTACTTTCATTAAATTAATAATTTTTTAAAAATATTTGTTTGTTTTCAACTTTTTAATATGCTCGCCCCCCATAGTTGAGGAGAAGTGCCCTAACACGTGTCTAATAAACAGTCGTAAGAGGAAAATGAAAATTAAGAATCGATTTCTCCCTAGCCTATTTAGAAAGTCGAGCTGAATATTTGAAGAAATGATGAATGTAATTCATCAAATTGTGTTTTTTTTATGTCTTTGTTTGTCTCTGTGGTGTAAGACAAATATTAAAATGTTGTCAAGAACAACTTTCACATATTCAAGTTACTTTTAGTTTTGTATATTTCTTTTTCCAATTGTGTTTACCAATACTTAAGTCTCGATTTACTTTGCTTGTGCTGCCATCTAGGGAGTATAATCGAAAACTTTCCTTGAAATGTTATTCAAAATAACTTCTAAATATTAATCTGTTGGCTAAATTCATTTAAATATTTACACATCATAAAGCAAAAATTATTTTCGATATACTATAGTATTTTTTTGTTTCATTTAAAGTCTTAAAAGATGAAGTAATAAATTTTGATACTAATATAATTATTATTCATTTCATTTTACACAGGGGAAAAAAAAGTTTTTTTTTAATATCTTAATTAGAGTATCACATAAGTTTTATACTTGTGTTGAAAAACTTAATATGTATATATCTTTTATACTACCTTACTGAAAGAGGTATAAAAATTTTAAATTATATACATGTTTCCTTTGATGTAAAATTATGAAAAATTCATTTAAAAAAATTTTCTCAATGAATATTTTTTTTTACTCTCTCAATCATATAATGTTATGTTGAATATTTTATTACACACATTTATCTTTAAAAATACACAAAAAATTATAGCTATTACATTTATATTGTAAACACGACTAACGTAGTATATTTTTTATAAAAGTTCAAGATAAATTTATAAATACATGATGCCAGAAATGGATGTAAAATACATTTTTACTTCACCACCAAAGTTTTTATCTAGAAAGCCTATAAATGTGTATAGCCTCCTCTCTAAAGTTAAAATAAAAATTTCAAAAAAGACTAAAAAATATATTTTTTTAAACGATAGATTAAATCCTCCTGAAAAAATCCATGACAGAACGTATTTAAAAAAAAATCCAAATATTTTTTTTTTATTCAACGTCTTTTTTATTTGTAGTATAAAATAGTGTAACAAACTTCTGTACCTCCAAGAACTATCAAAAGAGAGAAAATGTTAAAATTTTACTTTTTATAACGAATTACACACATTTAATTTATATTCTCTCTTAAATAAAAATATTTCTACTAGTGTTTTTGAAAAAGTATCAAAAATTTCAACACAATACAAACGTAAACAATTTATTTATAGCAAGTTTATAACGGAAAAAGTATGATCATTTGAAAAAAAACTGCAATTTTATTATTGTTCAAAGAATACAGATATATTAATATCTGTATTCATAGAAATTATATATTTCACCTATCTAAAACAAAGCTTTTGAATGTTATCAAAGGTTAATGTTTAGCATTGTTCAGAGTACAATAGTTCACATTTTTTCAACCCTTCCAATAGTATATAAAATGGATGAGAAAATTAGCAATAAAGTACTTTCAAAATTTATTTCACTAAGAGCTAGGAATCTAAGTTGGTGCTTTTAATGCACTAGGAAAACTTTATTTAAAAATTAAAACTGACAAAAATAACTATGTTTACAATTCTATACTTGCTTGAAAATTTTACTGTTATTAAGCTACAAGAAATTAACTGATCCAAAAAGTTTTCAGAGTCTTCCTGAATATTATTATGTTTTAATTATAATTAAAAACTATTTCTAACAATTCAATTATTAATATTTTTTATTTTGAATTTAAATAAAGAAATTTTTCTTTTAATTGGTGAATTTGCAAAACATTGATTTTTGATAGCGTAATGTGCTTTAATTCCCCGCTTAATAAAGATAACAGGGTTTCCCCCTCTCAAAAATAGGTACGTATATGAAGTTACAAAAAGAAGTTTTTCAAGAAATTCACATTGAAGTTCATGATGATAATTCAATAATTTAACAAATATAACAATATAATCAGCTCACATTTAATTAAAAGTGAATGCAAGTAGAAAAGTATCAAAAACAGATTCAACCGAAAACAAAATATAAGTCTGAACTATAAATAAATGCATGCAAATGAAGAAAAAGAACACAAAAGCAGAGCCTATAAGTAACTTTTTCAGCAACTTAATTCCTTAAAAGATAAATAGAACAGATGAAACATTATGAAATATATATCATACATGTATAAAAAAAAATGTATTCGAAGGAATTATGCGTTCACAACAATCAAATATATATCAGTACTTTTGATTACTTACATCAGAGAAACATCCATACACTGAAAATATCAAATCCGTTAAAAGAAAGAAATATTTTGTAAATAAACTAAATTTGTTTCGTCTCTGCCGTTATTAAAAAACAAGATTTCATCTGTCGGCAAATTTAATTATATTGTAACCATCTTGAGAACAAATTTCTGGAAGACAATTCGGATTGCACGTACTTCTCTATATCATGCTTCCTCAATTTTATAAATCAAACGAAAACATAATTCAGGAAGTGAGTGAAAAATCTTGAAACGAGCTGCATTGCCTACATCAGGCAAATAATGTGAACTTGTAGATTCTCCATTTTCGAAAACATTTTTTAAAATGTACCATTTCGCGATGGTTTCTCCATGACAGAGTTGCCAGTCTCCCGAAATGCTAAGGGAACCGTTTGTATTAGTACGAATTAGCTTGAAAATAGGTTTATCATCGAACTCTCCTTCAAGATAAAAATGGACATATATGGAACAGGTATCCGTGATGGGATATTCAGGACTTGAAATAAATTCTCCTTTTTGCCAGGAATTTCTATTGAGACCTTCACCCATTTTCCAAAATATTTCTCTTTTCGTTGACATGCTTGCAACGAAATACACTACAGAAGCTGTAGTCAAAGTTTTACATTACAGGGAAAGTCTTGATGAAATCAACTCCGCTCCTAAGATTGATACGAGATAGATATGACTACGCGAGATCATGCAAACGTCTGCAAACAATGTTACTGCTACTAATTGCATGAGTTGCTTATTGGGAGAACCGCAGAGCGAAGTTCATTTTTCTCCGAGGAGCTGCGCTCAAGGTCAGTTTTAGTATCAACGTTTCTTCTGGAGAAAGAATCGGAAGTGAAACTAAACAGTGGAAATCCAGTCATAAGAGGGAAAAGAAAACTGATTATAACTGAATACTCCCTACTTCGCAAGCAGTTATGTATTTATTTTTAAAAAAAATGCCTTTCATGTCAGAAAGTTTAAATCGACACTCTTCTTCATTTTATATGTGTAAAACATCATTTTCCTTGTGACATTTTTTTTTTTTCATTACAAAACTATTTCTGCTAATTTTTTGGAATGTTACATGTTTAAATATTGTTGGAAATAAACCTTCACACACACAACCTGCTTTTACCTCAATTTTCTATCTCACTAGAATGTTCGCTAGGTGAAGTATAAGCAGCTTGTAATGCTATTCAACCAAACCGCTATCGAACATGCCAAATTTACATATATATATATATAATGTTCTTTTCTCTTATGGGTATCAGTTCTTCCCTTAAGGTATCCGACTACATTCGGGGAACCGTGATTTTAAAGAAGCGCATAAATGAATAATTTTCATGATATTTAGTGTCACTCAAATTAGAATACACACATAAAATTGTTTTAAGGATATTTTGACAAAAAAAATTATTTAAATACAATATTTCGGCAAAAAATTAACTTAGAGTAATCTTTTTTCAAAATGTTCTCCTTTTGTGAAAAATGCTTCTATTATAATAATATTTTGCCTGTATATAGCTCAGACCTCTCTACAGAGGCCCAACTTGAATTTTTGAAAAAATCCCATTATTTTCAAAGTTACCACCCATTGAAATAATTATTGGCGTTTTTTTTCTTAAAATTGCTGTCCTCTGTTGTCGTAAAATATGAATAAACCCACTTCTAAGTTATATATTTCAAAAATTCTAGTTGAGCCTCTGTAGAGAGGTCTGAGCTGTATACAGGCAAAATATTATTATAATAGAAACATTTTTCACTAAAGGAGAACATTTTAAAAAAAGATTATTGTAAGTTATTTTTTTGCCAAAATATTGTATTTAAATAATTTTTTTTGTCAAAATGTTCTTAAAACTATTTTTACATGTATTCTAATCTATAAGTGACACTAAATATCATGAAAATTATCCATTTATGTGCTTTTGCAAAATCATTGTTCCGAGCGTAGTCGGATACCTTAATATATAAATGCATGTGATCTGCTTATTCAAGCGATTGGGGGCAGTGGCGTTAACGTACACTTCTGCATTGCGGAGGCCCAAAACCCATGGTATGCTATGCTATGTTTTTGCAATCCTTTGTAAGATCCGGCTTCAGGACCAAAGCCTGACTTTGTAAGGGGGCCCTAATATATATATTCTCCGTTACGCAACTGATTGGGGGATTATTATTATGACTATTTTTTTAAAAGTTAGCATGATTGAATATTGGATTAATATGTTTAGGTTTGGGATTTTATAACACAGTTTCTTTTAATATTTACTAAATTTAATGTGTAAAGTTTTTAAGACTATGATTAAGTGGCTCTTGAGTCTCACTGTGAAAATGATCGCGGATTAATATCATTATAATTCGCATCAAATATATCTTTCATTTTTGTTATTAAAGACAGATCAACAAAGGCACTCACAGGAGATTTTTTTCAGGGAGGGGGGGAGGTTGAGGATCGAAAGTCCACCATTCTCGTATCATACCCTAATATACCACCAAACATATTTTGTCAATTGTCGGAATCAAAAATCGGTAAAATATAAATTATTGAAGAATAATTTGGAATAAATTTTATTAGAATTAATTAATAAAATATATTAATAATAATTAATTAAATTTTACGTACTATAGACATAGGACTATAATCAATTGGGGGGGAATCAAGGGTGATGAGGAGAGATCCGCACCTGTGCCCTCTCCCCTTTTGTGCGCCACTCTGATTGTCTAACGTGTATACGTCATGCAGGATATACATATAAATTTTTCTTGTATTTGAGAATGAAGCCGTTGCTCTTTATAACATAGTTAAAAACCGAAACTTAAGATCCCGTTTACAAAAAAAAAAAATCTATAAATATATATATATATATTTTTTAATGTTAAAAATACTAAGTACTACTTGGGTACTAAGCCCCGGACCCATGATCCCTCTCCCTTGTGTGCACCCCTGCAGATCCAGTGGCGTAACGGAAAATATTAGGGCTCTCCCCCTACAAAATCAGGTTTCGCCTTTAATATTTTATAAATTGCTTAAATACGCACTTGGCATAAGTCAGGCCTTGGGCCCCCAAGAATCCTGCCACCCTCACCCCACGATGCGGGGGTGTACGTTACGCCACTGTGCAGATCTATGATACCTATTGTTTTTCAAACTTTTATCCAATTTCCCCTTTAATAACTGGTTAATTTATAAAATGAAAATTATAAATGATTCATGCCGACGTACCTAATTTGATGGCTGTTTTACATAGTTTGCCATTCATTGTCAAAATAAATTGGGTAAAATGAAAAATTTGTTCCGGGAATAGAAATAAAATCGAATTTCTGTTAAACTTGTGGCGGTGTGATATCTATATGAACTAGTACCAACATCACGCGAAGACGATCGTTTTGGCGTGATCGGTTAAGTACTCGCGTTCGGAACGGAAGGTACCCAGAACGAACCTTCCTCCTTCATTGGTGACCCTGGCCGTGCAAAGGAACCGCACCCTTCACGCGCCACAGTCGTGGCGCCATCTATCCACCGCAACAGCAACCAAGCCGTCAAACATTAACGCATTTCTCAAAGTCGTCTCACACAAATGACACAATCAAACTGTCACACACATGACGCAATTCTCAAGTCGTCTCACACAAATGACGCAACCCACCAAGTGACGCAACTGCTTACATGCTCGCCACGAATATGGTATCGTTTATTCGCCTATTCGCCGAAACACTGGCAGGGAAGTATGTGGCGGTGTGATATCTATATGAACTAGTACCAACATCACACGAAGGCGATCGTTTTGGCGTGATTGGTTACGTACTTGCGTTCGCGGCGGAACGGAAGGTACTCAGAACGAACCTTCCCTCATTCAAACTCTTGATCAAATGCATACAACGCAAATAAAAATTGTGACGATAAACGAGGTCGATACTTTCTCTAGCATCTCTTTCTCCTCATCCCGCCAAATTAAGAGTTTTGAAACCCTTAATATAGGTATCTAGTGGAATTAGAGGTTTGTAACAAGTGGCTCAACCTACAACATCACCGATTGTAAATCCGATGCCAGGAACGACTTGTCAACCTTGACTTATTTATACAATATAAAGAATAAAAATTGTTTTTCTTATTATGATTAATCGAAAACTTTGACTTGATTTATATAAAATCTTTA
Source organism: Trichonephila inaurata madagascariensis (assembly GCA_019973955.1). Lineage (NCBI taxonomy): Eukaryota > Metazoa > Arthropoda > Arachnida > Araneae > Nephilidae > Trichonephila > Trichonephila inaurata. The sequence goes on along the minus strand of BMAV01006607.1, from coordinate 5,747 downwards.
TGGATATAAATCACTTGTTTTTTATACATAAATCATTATGACTGGTTATAAATATATATTTTTCCAACACATTGAAACCATTTTCTCTCTAAAAATATCACACCACATAGTTTTTAAAACAAACTAATTGAAATTTTATTGATTACTGGCGCGCGAAGAAAATGAAAAATTATGGCGATGAGTTTTTACATGCATAATAAAATATTCTAGTAATATATATACATTCAACTAATATTATATATAATTTCCATTACCACTTAGTTAAAAGTGTCTTGATAATTAGATTGCATATTGGCACAACTCTGAAATTAGATGTTATAGCAAATAATACTTACATTTTGTTGATATTGAACTGTACTTGACTAATATTTATCTATAATATTTCTTGATAAGGACCAAACATTATTTATCATACTCATTTCGTTTAGAATAAAATAAATTCCCCATTCCCTTTGTCACAATGTAGAGAATTCGAGAACGACAGCATCTTTTATTATTCTTTTAAACTAGAAATGTCAATTTTTCGAACATAATTGGCAATGCCCTTATTTACGATGTTATAATTGAATACTTATGAATTTTGAGTGTTATGAAGCAAAAAAAAAGGCTGCAATCCCGCTTACGATGTTCCTATTGTACTTAATTAATTTACTCTTTGTTCAGATTTAAGATAATAATATTCAATATAGTTGTAAATTTTTCCACAATTAAAAAAATTAATTTTTAGATAAAATTACAGGGATTAGAGCAACAAACACTCTGGTGAATGATAGTTATATTAACGTCGTACTGAAAAACAACATGAGGGCTATTGGTGACGGATCTCGAAATTTTGAGCCTCGGTCAAGTAACAAGGATGACACCTGGGCTGGCATCCCTCTGAAGATTTATCGCGTCACGCTGACGGAAGGACTTTAAGCTCGACAGATTTAACGTGCATCAGCGCCTTCAACACTCGGGATCTTCAATGGCTCCAGGACTCAAACCCGCGACAACTTGGCCACGAGTTCATGACCATAAGGACTAGGCCACCGCGGACAAGCAAATGCCCAGGAGACAACGTGAGATGGCCGTTGGTACTAAATTAAAAGAAAAAAAACCTTGACTGTGCATCACTGCGATTGGTCAAACTACAAGGGAAAGTAACTGAGGGTCGAAATTATGACAAGTGTGCCAACAACAGGAGCTAGCCTAAAACAGACTCGCATGCTTCAAATATAATAAACTAAACTAAACTAAACTAACTGACGCAACAGCCCATGAGGGCCAAAGTCTACTGTGCCCATCTCAGTATACGTGTCCTTGGGCGCTGAGGTGCATGGACAAATGTTCCGGTCAGGTTGTTAGTCTGGCGTGAAACCCAAAGTGTTTAGTCCCCAAGCAAGCTTGGTACTCATTTATCCACCCACTGAAGGTATGAAAGGCTGAGTCGACTTTGCTCACCTGTGGTGTGGAGGCGCGACACGGTACCACTCGGCCACTGGACTTCACTTCAAAAATAATTTTAACAAAAAAAGGAAAAGGTTCTGTTAGGGAGTGGTCCCTATGTGTTTTTGCTCTCAGGAAACCAGACGAGGATGTTGATAAAACACCTTTTATTTCCTCTCTCGGTTGTGCTCGGGGCGTATGTCGGAACACTTGCGATGGGCACCGTAATTCCACGCTCTCTCTCGTCTGATCTCCCCACACACACTCTGAAATCTAATTCTCGTTTCGCTAAATACACTTAATCATCGCCGGGCGGCGCCCACTGCGCATGCTCGAACATACCCCCGGCCTTGCATTAATATTCAACAATAGCCCACAATACAGTTTCACAATTCACAACAAGTTTCAAGTTACACAATTGGTTTCAAAATTATTATATATATAAAACGTACTGTTTGTACCTTGTACACCCCAGCTATTGTCGCTCGTCGCGCCCCCTACTTCTCATCACTTCTACGAGTTTCCTCATACCGAGCGGACGTACTCTCCCAGTCGTCCCGTCGTAGAATGTGTTTCAATGCTTAAAGTGCCTCTTTGTCTTATACTACTTACCTTTAAATTCATTGTTAATTTGTTATTGTTTACCTATGTTAATCATAATAAATATTTGTTTGTTATGATTAAAGTTTTATTTCTCTCTTGTGAGTATTATCGACGTTAATTTTATTGCCGGCATCCCGCCGCTTTTAGGCCTGCAGCCCTCTATTTACATTGGTCCGTCTTCAATGGAGAGACAGCGTTTAAAATGTCACTAGTTTCCCTTAAGGTGACAGAACACCTTTAAAACTCAATTTTTGGTCAAAATATCTTTTTTTTTTTAATCTTATATTAAAATTCAATCTCTTATCTTTGTAAATCTGTTTAAATTATGTTTCTATCTTAATTATAGAAGCTGAGTTACAGCTTTCTAAATATTACTTAATTATAAATTTCTCGGACCGGAAATGGTTTTCTGCTAACCGGAAGTGCCCCGAGTTGTTTGTTTACGTTTCTCTTTCATGGTATATGACATGAAATATTATAATTAATATACAAATATTTTGTCAGAAATTAAAATGGAACATTTAAGAATAAATATAAATGTATTTGGAAATACATTTTTCCTTTTTTATGTTGAAAACCTGGCAGCAAGTTTGTTGTTTTGACTTTGTTTACATGTGCGTTAGATTTTCATGCTGAAAGAACTGACAGCGTAAAAAAGCTTTTTTTTTATTGTTTTATTCGGTTTTATTTTAACTTAAAAATGGTTAAAAGTATTGCTAGAAAGCGCAAGCGGCAATTTTATGGAAATAAATTTACAAAAAATTCGAAAAATAACAGCACTTCAGCAGTTCCTGAATGTACTGCAAGCTCTTCAAAGTTGGGAAATGAGAGTTTGTCAACTGCAGAAGAAATACCTGGTCCTGTGTTTGGTAACAGAATCGTTGACCTTGAACTTATTGTGGAAGCTTTTGCTCAACTTTGCTGCCCAAAATGTTTTGCTGAAAAGTAGAACTATTTGAGGATTCCAGATATGGATTGTGCTCCCATTTTACACTAAAATGCAAGTCTTGTGATTTTTTCTTTGCATTTGCTTCATCAAAAAAAGTTGTAAATGCACCTGTCATAAATACGAGGCTTGTATATGGTATGCGGCAGATAGGCAAAGGTTTTGCTGGAGCATTTAAATTATGCTCAACATTAAATTTGCCTCGACTAACCAAAACTGCTTACAAAAATCAGGAAGCAAAGCTTTTAAAAGTAGTCCAGGAAGTAGCCGAGGAATCCATAATAAAAGCTGCTACTGAAATTGTGGAGAAAAAACAAAATCTCTCATCTGATATTGTAAAATGTGGCAAATCGGTGGATGGCACATGGCAGTGTGAAGAGGCTATACATCTATGAATGGCTGTGTTGCTGCAATATCAGTTGATACTGGTAAGGTGTTAGACATAGAAGTTATGTCGTCCTACTGTCCTACATGTAAGAGACTTCAGACTATGCCAAGAAACTTTGAATATGAGTCGTCAAAAGCCTACCACATATGTCAGTGTAACTTCACAGGCTCTTCATCAAAAATGGAAATTGTGGGGCTTCCTGAATATTTCTTCGATCAGAAAAAAACCGCATACTTCAATACACTCAATATTATGGGGATGGTGACTAAAAAGCTTTTATGAGTGTGAAAGACACTTATGGAATAGTGTGATCAAGTTTGAGTGCATTGGCCATGTACAAAAGAGAGTGGGCTCACGTCTGAGAAAACTAAAACTAAAGGACTGTCTGGTAAAGGCAAATTAACTGATAATTTTATCGACAGACTTCAAAACTACTACGGAATTGCTGTTCGCAGCAATGTTGGTAACTTAAATGCCATGCAGCAAAATGTAATTGCTGCGTTATATCACTGTGCATCAAGTGATAAGAAACCGATGCATGGTCAATGCCCAATAGGGAAAGAAAGCTGGTGTTATTTTCAGCGGGGGGTGGCAAATGGAACAAAATGTTCCACAAAATATGCTGGTTTATCAAATGATGTTTTAAATAAAATTAAACCAGTATATTTAGAACTATGCGACAAACAGATATTAAGCAAGTGCTTACATGGACGTACGCAAAATGCCAACGAGTGTTTTAACGGAATAGTTTGGCAAAAATTACCGAAGGAAGTATTTGTTTCGCTCAAAACAATTAAATTTGGGTCGTATATGATGCTATTATACACTTCAATGAAAGGTTTAAGTGGGTGTCTAAAGGTTTTTAACAAGATGAATATAGAAAATCCTGGGGTGTTACGGGGATATAAACATTTAGATAAATGCAGAATCCGTGAATCAATTCATAATGCAGACCCCAAAACAAAGAAACACAGGAAAATTTTAAGAGCACTTAAAAAGAAAAAAATAGTGTTTTAGAAGTAAAAGATGGGGAGAATTATAAATATGGTGCATTTTAATAAGAAAGTAAGTGTTTTCCTGTAATCAGATGAGTTTAATGTTATTTTTGTCGTTTTCTCAAAATGAGTTTTTTCACAATTTTTCTTACCGCAAAACACAACATCTCAAAAAGTTATGCTTGAATGAAATAAAAATTTTATATGTTTTTTTTTTAAATACTTATATAGGGAATAGACCTTTCTTAAGACTTTGTGTTGAGTAGAAATTTTTTTATATAGCAATAAAGTAAAAATTACAATAGCTTTTAAAGAAAATTTCAACGTATAGAAGTACGAAACACAATAACTTCCCACGTAATAGTTATATTACCAAAATAAGAGTCTATTCCCTAGATAAGGTTTTATATGCTATATTATTCAATTTACAAAATGTCAATATATTAATTTTTTTTTCAATTATAATGTTTTGCGTAAAATCTTATTTTTGCTTATTTTTTTATAAAATACCCCTTTGACAGTAAAATGTACAGTAACAAAACTTTTCTTGGGTATTTTTCTAATTTTAGAGATCCATTAGGTCATAAAATATGCATTTACAGGCAAAATTCAGGTTAATTCAAAAAATTTTCTTCGAAGGTGTTCTGTTACCTTAACAGACAACGAGGCACTTGCAAAAAAAATATCGCGAAATGCTTAAATTTCCTAAATACGTTCCAGTTGTCCAATGACGAAAACGCGGACTTTATAATTTTAAATAATAAATTAAGTACCGTCAAAGATATTATAGAGGAATTAAAAACTCTGAAGCATTCCTACTTTAAACTTCCTGATGACACAGACCTCAAAGATGCCCTGGGAGTAATCATCGACCTCCAAGAAGAAACTCAAGAACTGGAGGTAAGAAAATTCAAATTATCTTATCTCAATTTAAAAAGACAAATTCTTCAAATGATAATGAGATAATTAAAAACAAGATCAAATTACCGGACTTACCTCTGCCCACCTTCAATGGGAAATTCCAAGAGTTCGAACTGTTTAAAACTCAATTTATGAATGTAATTGGAAATAACCATTCTTTAAACGACTCTCAGAAATTATGTTATTTAAAAAGTGCGCTAAAAAATGATGCTTCGCTTATTCAAAGTGATCAAGATTCCTTTGAGTCACTTATGGAAGCTTTAATAAATCGCTATGAAAACAAAAGGGCACTTGTGGATATTCACATAACCGAAATGCTTTCGGTGCCCAAAATACAAAGTGAAAATCCTGTTAAATTACGATTTCTTATTGATACGGTGCGTAGTCACTTGCGCTCCTTAAAAACCTAAAGATGGATTCAAATTTTTTCAGAGCATTTTTTTCTATTTTAACCCAAAATAATAAA
>BMAV01006606.1:0-126382 GCA_019973955.1 Trichonephila inaurata madagascariensis | reverse complement strand
AAGAAATCTTCTTCCTCCAGAGAGATGGCTACCATCATCTTCTTACTGTGTGGATTGTATTTATTTTATGGGGTTATTTAGAAAAAACAATTAAATAGATGTAAAGTAAGAACACTTCAAGGCACCGATTCTCAAACTGTGGAGTGCATTCCGGGAGACTGTGATAACCTTACGAGGGGATGGTGAGCATATCGAAAAGTCAAAAATAAAAGATTTCATTAAATTATAGTTTAAAACAAAACAAAAGAACACGCTTTTATATAATGGATTGAACTAAAAATTAAAAAAATAATTCTTAATATAAGAATAAAATGATTAACGGGGAAAATTAAGTAAAAAGCGGGGTGCTCTATATTAATTACTAAAATTCTTACTAGTTCTATTCCGAAAGGCTAGTTAGTGTAAAATGTAGTACTACAAAGCACCCACGCTTTTACCACAATGACATTAATTTTCTCGTTAATCATTTTATTCTTATATTAAGAATTATTATTTTTACTTTTTAGTTCGATTCACTATAAAAGCGTGTTTTTTTTTGGTTTTTTTTAAAACTATAATTTATTTTTCATTTTTGAGTTCGATCTACAATAAAGGCATGTTTCTTTAGTTTTTTAAACTATCATTTATTCTTTGTTGAATTTATACTTGAGTTTGATATTTGGAGCCGGAATTATGTGGCTGTGCTGGAATAAGTCTTGCTCTTCAATGGATATTAATTAATGGGTCTGAAGGATATTTATTCTCTCCGTTTATGAAGCCTCGGATGAGTCCCATATCATTATATTTCAAAGATGCCTTCTCTATAGATACAAGGTTCTAACTAAAAAAAGTGTGTTAAGAAGAAAATAAAATGTCAATCGTATTATATCACCTTTAAACGTATTGCTGTAATGTTAATTCGTATCATCACTTCTAAACATATTGCTTTATAAAAATAAAAAATATTTAGCAGTTAGAGCATAAATTTTTTTTATTCACATGCCCGAGTCTTTTTTTCCCCCTTTCTCACAAAAAGAACACTTGTTTGTTTGTTTTATTTGTATTAATAATAAGTGTTTTCATTTTAAGGGATGCACTTTTTTAAGGGGTAGGGTCTTTTAGCCGTCATATCTGGAATTAATCGCCAAATTTGGAAATGGAATATGCAATTAGTCGCTAAATCTGGAAACGATTAAATGAATTAGTCGCTAAAACCCGAAATTCTTAAAATTGTTATTTTGGCGATCCTAATCAGGACAACGGAACAAAATTTTGAAATTATTGTATTGTCATTGGTCATTGACAAGTGTGCAAAATTTCGAATTAATCTGACCTTTTAAAATGCGTAAAATTCGAGTCCAAAGATTCCATTACATACAAGTGAAACTTATAAAAGCATGTTAAAAAATTATTAATTTACTGAAAGGAAGCAAAACAAAATACATTCTGACATAATAAAAAATAAAATACGCGTGCATGTTTAGTGAAATCTGTTCCAATTTAAAAATCAGAAAGGGAAAAGTAACAAAAACTTAACCTATTAAAAAAGCAATTTGCTTAAAATATCAGCTACTGAAAGTTAACATATACAAAATTTAATACTTATTTGATCATTTATAAGGATCTTAATTAAGGTCGTATTGTAGCTTTAGCGTCAAAGTACATTATGAATACATTCAATACATTATTATTATATAGAGGGAGGGCGGGGTGAAAACTATGTTTGAAATTTGGGTCGCAAATATTGAAAAAAAGTTTGAGAAGAACTGGTTTAAGGGCTCAAAAGCCTTCAAAGAGGAAAAATACCCCTCCAAAAAGGTCAAAAACTCTTTTACTTGGCTAAACGCTTACGTAAAGTGTACTAGGCAAAATAAAAACATGTTGAAAATCTCATGTAAATAACTTAATTCAATAAAAATTTATGATGCTCTGAAACTGGACACATTAATTTTGAATCAACCGATAGAACAACTTTTAGGCTTAAGGTAAGCCATATAACCTCTATCCATCTTAATGTATATCTAACCTTGTGTTGCCTTACTTTGAGTATACACATAAAATGTATTGAAGGTAAACGGTAGAATTATATATTTGCTGTTATTATTAACTTAGTTGTAATTCAGGACCTACCCAGAAAATCTAAGAATAAATTTAAGATGCAACAAAATATTTATAAATTGGAAAATAAATGTTTTCCTCATTAGCTAATGAACGTCTTCCGTAAACTTGTTCATAGATATCTAGACGCTCTTTTGCTTGCTAAATTCGAAATATGAAAGAAAAACACAAATAAATCACACAGAGAATTTTTTGTAACATACAAGACTCTTTATTGGACGAAACAAGTAAAACAGCACCCATTGAAAGTTAGACTCGATCACCGTCTTTGGAGAAGCTTCTGCAGACGATTCGGGAAAAACGTCTGAAGAAGCCGGATCAGGTGAATCCCGAAACAAAAAAATAGACGAAACAAAAGTCTTTTGTCTGAAGAATTCACGTTGCGGCAAGACGCAACGACGCTCCAAACGCTATCCTGTCACCCGAGCTGTCTGAAATGAGAAGTATTACCATTGAGTATAATTATCACTGAGAGGAAATAATAACATTTGTTTAAATTTACTCATTAGGATGCATACCGTTATGCATTACACATTAAGTTAATCACTTAATTCAACATTCTTATAAGAGAGAAAAACATCATTCAAAAATTCTCATACGCTGATTATGCAAGAAGGAAATTAGATTACATTTGGCTGTAAAATTAAAACTTTTAGTGACCTGATTCAAGGTGGGGCTAAAGCTAATGCTTATGGTCATGAATTCGTGGCCGGAGTATCGTTGGCACGAGTTCTGATGCCACTGAAGACTCACCACGTAGAGGCGGCTAAGGGACGTTCAATCTGTGGAGGCTTAAAATCTTCCTGTTGGCCTGTTGTGGTAGTTAGAAGAAATGGATGTCAGCTCAGGTGTCGTCCTCCTCGCTTGAAAGAGGTTCATAATTATGAGGTCCATTGCCAAAAGCCCTCGTGGTGCTTTATTGTGCGATTTTAATATAATTCTAATTCCCTCACTGCTGTTTTGGGACTGCTATTGAAAATATTTAACTTCTGATTCAGATATCTAAGTTTTGCTGTACTTTATAAAAAAAAGACACGAGTTATTATATATATATATAGGCGTTACTTATTCTTTGCCATTGCTAGTAGTGTATTTCTTAAAGAGGGTCACCATACACGCGCGTAAAGATAAGATGTTGAGATGAACTTGGAGGCATATGGTCGCATTATAAATTGAAAAGCTCATCTTGGGTACGGAGATCTATCCCCCTTGTTGAGTTTTAAATAATGTATTTCTTACTGTAATTATACTGGAATTTTTTTGCCTTTCATTGTAGTAAATATGAATTCTTTGAACTTTTTCAGTGGACATCTTTTGTTTTTGACTTACACGAGCGAATCTTTTCCAATGTAAACAAAGTTCTGCTTTAGTTACGCTTCCTTTGATCCTACCCTTGATTGTATGAGGCTCTCCAAAGAGGATCTTGTTCCAAAAATCAATAGTTCTGGATTTTTTGTCAATTGCATCTTACCTAATCTAGCCTTGTTAGACTTTGGGGAACTTGTAATAACAACTTCCGTTACTGATACTTAGACTCATGGGAGATAAAAATCGACACAGCTCTTATACCATCTTTCACTAGATATATTCATTGTGTATATGCAAAAATAGTAATCTAAAGGACTTTTGGTAACTGAAGTGGATATCCTAGGACATACGTTGCCTTGGAATATTCATGATACGAAAAATATATTAAATTACTAAAAATTACAAAAAAAAAATTCTAAGAGATTAAAAAAAAAAAATCGAGAATTTTTCACGAGTAATCCTGCCTAGGAATAAGAAAGAGAGTTGCTTCTTTTAAATATTTCAAAATATTTACGGTAGTTAAATAAAATATTTGTTCGATAATTCAAATCTTTAAAAATATCGAGAAACACTTCGTTTTTTGTTTCAGATACCGAAAACAATTTACGCATTCTTTTTCTAAAATGTGTAGTACGTCTAAGTTTCGTTTTTACTGGTATTCTTATCTCAAAATGTGAAAATTAAACGCATTAAATAAAAATTAGGGTTCTAATTCTCGGCCAAAATCATGTACTTCCTAAAACAAAAATATTACTAATGGTTGCTTACACCATTTGAAATTGTACAATAACTATAACTAACTGGAAAAATATTCTTCAGGTTTTATTTCTAATCTAGTGGAATACACATCGAAAGAAAACATTATATCTTGTTGGTTTTTCAGAAAAACAATTTTAAAGCAGTAGTAAAATAGGCCCAGGAATTAGTTTAAGAATCAAACTTTATCATAGTTTTTCTAAAAAAATCTTGCAATACATTAAACACATTATATGCCAAAAAACTGGGAAGTCCATGATCAAGTTTCTAACCTTTCTGCCTTAATAGTCTTTATTTCAATATCGCTCATACTTTGACAAGATCTAGCCTCGTCAAAAAAATCACCAGTATGGAAAAATAATTAGCTGCAATATTCAAAATACCAAAAGTGGTTGAATGAGTTACTATTATTCCATATAACAACTAGTCGGAAGAATACTTGGGGACCAAGAAGTTACCGTAAAATCCGGCGTATAACGCGCACCTATACTTTCAAGCTGAATTTTTTAATTTGTCGATATATTCGCCGTATAACGCGGACCCCTTTTTTTACGAAGAAATCTGAAATATTTGTATACATAGCTTTTATGTTCTATCATTTATTCCAGGCATTATCCCAGACTTTTGAAAAATTAGTACACTTCTAGAAATGCATCTTGTATAGTAACAGGTGTTGATGGATGAAGAAAGGCAGATGAGCTTGAATATGTTATTATTCTTTTGACGAGAACTTCATTGAGAGTAGTGTATTTAGTTATATTTGTCAGAAAAATAATTTAAGTCTCTCTATTTTTAAGTTCAGATTAGTAGTCTTTTATCCTGTTGTATCTATCAATGAAAAAAAAATATCATATGATGGATTCAATGAGTTGTCTTAGAACCAGGTAGGGAAATAAAAATGTAAAAATGGAATGAGCGGAATAAAGATGTTCAATATTTTCACCTACTGAAATGGATGTCATTTCATTTTTAATGTTTTAAACATCGTGCTATAATTAACACCATAAACTCTTTTAGTTCATTTGGCAAATCGTTTCTTTTAAATAAACAGTGTTTCGATACAAGTAGAAGTAAATTTTTTAGGCTCATCTTCTGTTATTTTTAAAGCTATCGTTTTTATACCCGGCGTATAACGCACACCCTTAAGTTTCGATCTTATTTTTTGTATTCAAAGTGCGCGTTATACGCCGGATTTTACGGTATTTTAGAGATTTTATTTTCTTCGTTATCACTGTATATGTTAAGCTACGAATATTAAACATAGGTTCCTGTTCCCAGCTCAGAACATAAGGATTATTAGCAGAAAAATATATTGGCACCAAAATAGTTTTCCATTTTTCATGAAACTTTCCCTTTCATTCCTAACTCACCTTTCGTCACCAATCTCGAGGATTTATTTCTTGATGCTCTTTCCTTCGTAATTCCTGATGACTGGGAATGAATAACTTCCGATTCCACCGGTGTAACCATATCCTCCAATCACAGCTGGTCTAGGAACGACGGCAGCAGCAACGGGAGCTGGAGCTGCATATCTGATGGCAGGGGCAGCAACTGCTACAGGTGCTGGAGCAGCATACCTGATGGCTGGGGCAGAAACTGCAACTGGTGCTGGAGCAGCATACCTGATGGCTGGGGCAGCAACTGCAACTGGTGCTGGAGCAGCGTATCTCACAGCTGGAGCAGCTACGGCAACGGGAGCTGGAGCTGCATATCTAATAGCTGGAGCGGCAACGGCAACTGGGGCAGGGGCAGCAGCATATCGGATGGGTGCTGGAGCACTGTATCTGATGGCTGGAGCAGCAACGGGTGCTGGAGCAGCGTATCGGACAGCAGGACGGGCAATGGAAACTGGAGCTGCAGCGGCGTACCTTTGGGAGAAAAGACCTTTATTAAGTTAACAGAGTATGGGCTTACAGAAAACTGCTTTTCAGCGAAAACTCAGCGATCTCTATTATTAATAAACTTCCATACAATAAAATAAGTTAAGAACATTTTTAGATTTTAGCTTTTACATAATGTTATACATAAACCCTGAGGGCAATACTTTTAAATTAGTAAGGAGTAAGCATTCAAACTATGACTAGCTTGCCCCCAAAAGCTCTGGCACAGGTTTCATCTGGATAAACAGCTGGAAAGACATCTCTATATTTTGCTGCGTTTTAATGGAACTTGGAACTTAAAACAATAAAGTTTCAGAGGAATACGTTTTAAAAAAATCTATGATGAAGCTACTCTGATAAGATCCTCGACCGACATAGTAAGTTACGAGATCCATCGCCAATGACGCTTGTTTATGTTGATCTTTAGTGCAGTGGAAATAGAAATGAAACCCCCAAAAGACACAAAAAAGATTTGAAAGAGATATAACACATTGTATCTAGGTCTCTGTCAAAGAGCAATTGCAGAAATGCAGGTGTACCAGTTAGGTAAAATTGCTGAAAACGGAAGTTTACAGAATGTTCTATTTAATAGAACCTTTTGTGACAAAAAACATTGAAGTTTTAAAAAGGATAAACTCACTTAAGTATCTTATTTGGTAATTTCGAGGCCCATTGGCAAGATTTTTTTTTAACTGTTGCCAAATCTTTATAGAAGCATCACCCAACTTAAATTTATGAAAATGTACCATTTTGAAGTAATTTACTAGTTACTCTTCTGCAGTCATTTTGGGGAAAGTTTTGTATAATTTTCGTTATAATGATAAGCATTCATGAAAAATAATATTTTATTTAGATTCATGGAAAATTGTTAAATTTGATTTGATTTGTAATAAAGAATAACAAAATGGAACTATTTAAGATTTTACACTCATGTAGCAGGGAAGAAAAATATATATATTCTAAATTATTTACTGCGTACGTAAGTAAAAATACATTTTCCTAATAATACATAAACGAGAAACTGAATTATTACTTTGAGTAGTACATGAAATTCAGCTACATGCATTTTTGGTTTCCGTTAATTAATTAGCTATTTTTTTTAAAATTTAGTACTTAAGTATCTCTTACCTATAAAATATAATGACTGTTTGAAAACAAAACCCCTTTTTTCTCAATGCTTTTGCTCAGAACTTATATTTTTATATAAGAAAAGGGGGATAACAAATTGGAAAAAATTTAAAGAATATGCAAAGTGCATTTTTTTAAGTTTTCAATATCCGTTGCTTAGCAACCGATAGCAATAATTTCTAATTGAAACTTTCAAGCTTTAGATAACATTCAGTATATCTGATAAGTATTTGTTTTAAAGCGTGTAACATTTATATCTTTTAATAACAATTATTGTGCGTTTATTATAATAATTATTATTATTTTAGCCATTGTTAATTTATTTCTCTTGAGTGATCTGGTATGTGTTCTCCAGAAAAACTTCGGCTTACCATCAACTAGAAATCGAAGATTTAATCCAAAAGTGAAGGGCATACGATCAAGAGTTAATATTTTTACAGTATCTCCGCCATTACATGCAGTCGTTCTGATGAATTAGTGTTTCTCGGAAACATATTTTTCAAGTAATGTATGCTTAGCTTTTTTCCTCTTAAATTTGATCTCAAAGAACTTTACGTGGTCTAAATTTATAATTCCATGCCACTCCTCCGGTATAGTGGTTTTTTTGCGGAAGGCATGGATTCTTGTAAATGTATAGTGGCTTCGCGGCATGAGAGCATTCTTAAATATTCGTCGAGCCACACGTCCTTTCGTGAGGTTGGTGGGAAACCCTTGCCATCTCCCAGGGTGTTCTCCTCAAAAATGGGGATAGAACCAAGCCAAATCGTACTTATTTTGCATAGTGCTCAAAGTTACGGCTAACGACAAGGGTACAACTAGCCCCTTACCACGATGTATTTTGTGGGTCTCGATTTTATGTTACTATCGATCGGGTGGGATAACTAACAACAGCAATTCCATCAAAAGATTTCATACGTATCACATTCAATGTTGTTTAATTACCTTTCGCGATCATTTCGAAGCCCTAATATAATGCAGCTATAAAAAATAGTTAAATTTTTTCTTAGTAAATTCTGTTGTTTAATATTAATTAGAAATTATTTTTTAAGACTTAGGAAAATTGAAATAATATCTGTTTGATGTATATAGAAATGAAAATTTTTTTGGCTTTCTTCGAGTTCGAATTTCTTTTCTTAAATAGGGCCCACACAAAGGTACCAACGAAGCCATTCAGCTTAAAAACCATTTGCACCCCTAATTTAATCTAGTTATGTTTTTGAAGCGCATAATGCTTAGAAAGTAGCATGCCTGATTTGAGGAGCTGCTGCTGGAATAGCTACTCGTGGAGACCCTTTGTATGTGTTAGGGATCACTGCAGCAGGTGCAGCAACTGCAACTGGAGCTGGTGCAGCATAACGGATGGGTGCAGGTGCAGCAACAGCAACTCGAGGTGCTGCGACAGCAACTGGAGCTGGTGCAGCGTACCTGATGGCTGGCGCAGCGACAGCAACTGGGGCTGGTGCAGCGTACCTGATGGCTGGCGCAGCGACAGCAACTGGGGCTGGTGCAGCGTACCTAATGGCTGGAGCTGGTGCGGCGACAGCAACTGGAGCTGGAGCTGCGTATCTCACGGCTGGAGCGGCAACACGAACGGGTGCTGGAGCAGTGTATCTGATAGCTGGGGCAGCAACTGCAACAGGTGCTGGTGCAGCATATTGGATAGCTGGAGCTGCAACTGCTACTGGAGCTGGTGCGGCGTACCTAATGGCTGGAGCAGCTACTGCAGCTGGAGCAGCATATCGTACAGCAGGAGCAATTCTAGGGGCGTATGAATATCGTGCAGTGGGACTGTAGTAGCTGGATGGGGCATAGCCGTATCTGGCAATGGCAGGGCTGCCATAGTATCCATAGCCTCCATAACCTCCATAGCCTCCATAGCCTCCATAACCTCCATAGCCTCTGTAACCTCCGTAACCTCCATAGCCACCGTAATAGCCAGCATTTCCGTAGATGGAAGGTCCATAAAGGCTACTGCCGTAGCCAAGTGTATTTATTCCATAGGGTGCACTAATGTAGCCTCTTGCGAGTGCAGATGCCAAGATACTGACGAACACTAAGATATTCTGTTAGGGAAAAAAGGGATAATTTTAGATCAGAGTTTATTTAGTGGTAGTAACAGCACAACATGTCATAGTTTTAAAATAGCATTAAAAAGTGTTTGGATTGGTAAGAGAAATATATACGGGAAAATCGTTAAGGAACTTCATTTCAGAATTAATTACACAGAATATAAGCGTATACTATTTTTTAAGAAAAGAATATAAGATTAATAAAGTTCTTCATGTGGCTGTGCAGTTTCAATTTGAAACAAAGTTTTTTTGAGAGACAGAACCTGTGATAGGTTGCGAATTGTTTTTTCCGTATAAATTTTGAACATGATAATCAAATTTGTAAATCAATTATTATTGCCAATGTTTATTATAGTTCTGACAAGAATTCTTAATAAATGGTAAGTATATTCTCACTCTCTAGAGATTTTTAAAAGATCTCTTATTAGAATTAAAAAGTAAGCAATTATTCTTATTAACTGTGACAACTTGTTTGTTTAAAGTTAGCAAGAGAGGTTTGAAAAAAGGGAATATATTTTAGTGAATTTTAATCAGTCACTGATTAAAGAAAACTATGAAGTAACTATGCTAAATAAAGTCAGTCAGCCTGATATATCTTTCTACATTTTTATAGTAGCTCGTCTATACAAAACCGAATATTATTACGTGAATAAAACTATAATCAAAGTTTATTTTACTGTTACGTAGAAGATATCGATGAATTTTTTTCAACTTAGACTCATTTAGCAGTCCATATTTATTTAAATTCCTCGTAATTTGTTGTTAATAATATTTTTCATTTAATGGGATGCATATTATAAGCAAAGCCTTTGCTGGCACGGCATGTTCCCAAATGGGAGAGCCAGTTCATACTGGCACCATCTAGGGGCCATTTGCAACCGAAATTGGACACGACTTAATTTTAATTCGAGCTCTCGTCGGATGCTAAATATTGCCGTAATTTAATTTTGCCGAGAGTACCAGTGCAAAAAAAATACTCAAGGGATATTTTACATGCCACATAATCATATGATTTGCATGCCTACAATTTTCGCAAGCCAAAAACTTGAGATTACGACGCTGACACACTACCTCTAAGCTACTGAGTCGACACTTTGGTAATTTTAGTATTCAGTGAAACATATTTTAGCGTCCAAACACGTTGTATTTCAAAGAAACTCAAGGGCTATTGGTAATGGACGTCATTATTTTGTAGCTGGGTCCATTTTCTGCTATTTATTTATTTTTATTCCTATTGGATAATATTTTTCTTTAATTTTTTTATTAAAGATGCCGTCCTTTGACCATGGTTCGAAATTACGAGATCCGTCACCAATAGGTCTGGTTATACTGAAGAGAGCGTTGTTAATAAACACTCAATCACTGATACTCATTAAACTATCGAAAATTGATATATATTGATTAAATTATATATAAAGAAATAAATTTGGTTATAGTAAAGATAAACTGATTTAAGTAATAATATTATACACATCGAAATTTATTAATTCTTGAGTATGCCAATTTAAAATATTCAATTAATTTTTGTTCAAGACATTTGACATTGTTATTGTTAATAATTAAATGGTCGTATCTGAAAATTTTTTTAAAAACTATGAAAATTAACACCATTAGCATCCATGCGCGTATTTTAGTATATGTATCAATGAAAAATTTAAGAGAATTTTTAGAAAAACTTGTGTGAGTTACAGTAAATATTTTGAACAAAAACTACTTATATTTAATCTACTCTTTTACGTTATGTAGTATCCAAATTTCTAGAAAAGATATTATCCAGAATAAGTAGTGGAATATTTTTAATCATTAAGTAGTTGGGCTCTGTAAACACATCACACATTTATTGCCAATTTGAAAAAAATTCATCAGTAATTTTAAAAAATCGATTTTGAAAATCCATTGTAGATATTCAATTAGGTTGAAAAGGTGTATTTTAGGGGTTTGGTGTTAGGACCACTAGAAAAAAAGGAACAAAAAATATTGAAAAAGAAGAACAAATAACATATAAAACTGAAGAATCTTTAGTTTTTTTTTCTAATATTTCTCTAAGAATGAAATTGTCATGATAATTTGTGCACGAAGAATGGGATACCTCCAAAACAATCCAATAAAATTCAGTGAAACTTGTCGCACTTATGCAATTAATCTTTAAGAGTTTAACAAACCGCAGGTTTTAAGATAGTTACCTTTACAGCCTTTTTTAGCTTAAAATATAAAATTATTAACGTCAAAGTTTTAATGCTTATAGAAGATTTCTTTCTTAAAATATTTTTTATTCTATAGTTTGTGACACTTCTGATGGATCAAGAAGTATGTCAATGAAATTAAAACTACATTATATCCAATACACTTTTGCTTATGCTGTTTTTCTTATCATTAAAAATTCTGCTAATATTTTATAAAAATAATATTCTCTCCCTCTAAAACAAGAGGGAATACATATTATTTATTTGATAATTATGATTCTTTAAATCTATTATATTTTTAAAACTGTAAAGTTCTTTTGAAAATCAATTTTTGAAAAATAATTGGTATCAGAACCTAGCTGGATGCCTTAAAAGAGCTATTGAGTTAGTAACTTCAAACAGCTATGGAGAACTTACCAGTACTCTCATGGTTGCTGGACGGTAGTAGATAAAGTAGTAAATAGAAGATGTGATTCAAAACCGTTTGTGGTCACTTCTGCACTAAGAATCTCTCAACCCAGCTCTTATATACCCCTTTCTGAATCCTTGGAGGTGTCTCAGCCCTTGACCGGAACCAAATCCTCTTCCCAGCAGAGAAAGTCTCTTTTGTTTACCGCTCCACAAAACATGTTTTTCTTGCTAATTTGTATAAGTGACATTATTTTGCTCCAGTTTTTGGCAACGGCGATGTAATATCTCAAAAGTGTGAACGGAATATGGGAACGGAATAATCAACGACGGAACTTTCTTTTTTGTCTTTCTTGTCTTGTTTGTTGTGCGTCTTTTAACCTTCCAGGTGTGTTTGTCAGCCTTTTTGGATTGTCAGAGGTTGTAAATCATCTTGTTCTTTTTTTCTTAGCGGAGACGTGCGCATTTTGTCTATGGTCCCGCTACTCACATGGACCACTTTCGGGGTCACGAACTTTGTCGGAAGAATATCATCAACCGAAAAGACTGGTTTTTAGTTAGATTAAGATTAGCAGAGCTGGCTGCCTATTAAGTGGTGGTTATGAAAAAAAAACCCGTCCCGAATGAGGTTTTTATTTTGGGAAGAAAGTATTCTCTTTTTGTTGTTCTGTTAATTTACACAGTATTGTTATGAAGTGATTTCGTAGAAGGATTTTATTTACATTTTAATTTAGTTTTAATAGTCTGTGTGTGTTGCAAGAATTCAAATATCATATGAATGAATTGAATGCATTACATTAAGATTGGATTATTCTTTGGCTTTATTCGCTGTGTTCGGGTATCCAATTAACTCATTGACTGCAGACTATGAGATATATCGTAGTAAGTGGGTGTGTCAAAACTGCCGGTTACGATATATTTCGTAGTGTGTGCTGAAATTTAAGATTAAATCAATGCTTCTCAAACTTTAAATATTTGTGACCCAATTTTCATCGCTCTACCCCCTCTTACAATAACAATGTATTGAATGCAATAATAATGCATTGACGCTAAAGCTACAATACGACTTTAATTATAAACTGTACAAGTTATTAAGATAAATATTAAATTTTGTATATGACAAGCCCATGGGATTCACTAGTAATCTCTAAATTTGTTTTTAGTTTCGTATTCATAAATTAATTATCAAATAGTTAGTGCAATACTGATACATTTCTAGGTATATTATATCAGAGTGAATGTGTATTTTTTTATGTCAGAATGTATTTTGTTTTGCTTCCTTTCAGTAAATTCATAATTCTTTTACGTATTTTACTTTCGACTTTTCGACATGCTCGCCCCCCACGTTGGGTTATCATGGGTAGGGGTTGTTCCCAGGGAGGCGCACCCCACAGTTTGAGAAAATCTGGATTAAATACATATCTCCATTTGAGTTAGAAATTAATAAAGAATATGTATTTAGTATAAAAACTAATTTTATACTATATAAATATTTAGTATAATAATTATATAGTATAAAAACACATTAATTATCAATTTTTATCATTAAAATTATAAGTTTATAACATAGTATAATAATATATATATGTATTCCAAAACTTAAAAAATATATATTTTTATAGTTGTTGCTGTGTATGATGAGCTTTAAAGCATAAAATCAACGCAGAGTGAATTGTTAGGACACAAATTAGACAAAAATACCTTGTCTCCTTACATTTTTTTTTTGTTTATTTTTTGCTATCTTTGCAGACATCCTTTTTCTTTTTCTTTTTGCTGTGGAAGGAAGAGATGTTCTAAGTAATGAAAATTAGTTGTATTTGCATTAAATATGTTGCTTTCTCCTGCATTGCTGCTGTCGCCATCAAATAAATACTAAATAATTGTTCCCTAAATTAACGCATCCTCTACTTTTTATTCCCACCCTTTCTTTGATAATAGAACATGAATGCCTTCTTCAGGAAGATGTCGAAGGGGTGTAGAGGGATTTTCTTGTACCAAAGGATGGTTTTCCTGAGGTCTGCTAATTATTCCTTATCGGCTCATTTTTATTACTTTACAACTCTTTTTAACTGCCTTATACGTTTTTTCCAGTAAAGGTCACTACATATCTGTATGAAAATCTGACATAACATTACACATCTGACTTTCACCAGCTGAAATTAGGTGACGAGCTTGAAAAATTAAACAAAATGTAAAGAAAATCTCAGCATATGAATATTTTTATTAAAAAAAAACTGCTACGAGATAATCTGTAAGTGGCATCTCAGTACAGGAATATTATTCAGTGATGACAGGTATGAGTCATCTCGTAGTTTTTTTTATATATTTTTTTAATAAGAGATACCGTAAATGTCATTACAATATTATATCAGAAATTTCATGTTATTATATTTTGTAAAATGTCACGTTTTCTTTAAAATAAAATCCTGGCACCCAGAGAAAGACGTTCTTAATTTACCTGTCAGGGAATGGGTTAATTTATTGTTACATTAGAGGCTGATTTTCTAACCATACGAATAAAGCCAAAAATAAATTAGTCTTTATGTAAATCATTCTCTATCCATTCATATGATACTTAAATGCTTATACAAAAGGATATTAATATTTAATAAAGTAATGTAATCGCATCTTTTATAATTAAAATAATGTTTAACTTCATTTATAAAAGAAGTTATAAGATTTCTTGTTCAATATTTATTTCCGAACAATTTGTCAGCATAGCTGTTGCCCATTAAATTGGTCGAGACACAAAATTTTCAATTGGGAATGGGGTCGTTTCATCTTCTTATTGTAGTTCAACATTATAAGCATGGCCACGGTAGCCTAGTGGTTAGGGTCACGAACTCATGGTCGAGTACCCGGATTCGAAGTCCTGGTGTCACCGAAGATGCACCAGGGCCGATGCTTGTGAAATCTGCCAAGGATCAATGCCCTTCCTTTGGTGTGGTGTGGTATGATTCTTTAGAGTACGACGTTACTAGAATTCTCCCTCACTCAACATTATGAGACTTTTCTTCACTATTAAAAAAACTGTCGGAAACTTTGTTAAATAGTTAATTTACACATTTATTTAAAAAGTTTAATCCGTTTAATACAATTCAATAAGTATAATAGGGCAGTGCATCTCAAAGTTTCAATGTTTGTGACCCATTATTCAATCATACTTTTCATTGCCCCCTCCCGTTCATATAATGTATTAAATTAAATTACTTTGACGTTAAAGCTACAATGCGACTTAAACCTCTTAAGTGACACTGACGTTTATGAACGTCTCACTCAGCTAAAACGTTCATTGCCCCGGATGGATACAAACGTCTTTCCGAAGTTCGATCTTTTCTGTACACTGCTATCCAAAAATTATTCCGAAGGCTTTGAAATTCAATAAAAAGACCTTGACAGTATTTGCAAGGGATTTACTTATTTCAAAGAATTTTCTTATCTATTCCTTCCCCCCCCCCGCAATACATCACATACGTGCGCCTACGTGGAAAACGGAGGCATTTGGGATCGAATAACGCAACTTTTAATCGGCAATTAAAGGATTAATTATAAATCGTGCAAATTACCAAGATAGCGTTGATTTTTGTATATAATTTTATATACGACAATTCCGTTTGGGATCATTGGTAATTATTAATGTTGTTCTTAACTTCTTATCGTTAAAGTACACTGATGTGCAAAACTTAAGCAACAGGTGGGTTTATTGCCATAACTTCACGAAAAATCATCTGAAGGACATGAAATTCTGAAATGAGGAGAGTATTATGTACGTAAAGGATGACGAAACCCATCGGCGCTGAAAGGGAACACAACGGATCCCGTATGGAATCAAAAAAAAAACAAGCTTTATTGAACGCATAATATCGTGACTCATGATTGTCATCCAACAGGAAGAACAACAAGCAGAATTTTTCCAATATGGTATATGCCCCCCCTTACTACAATGGTTGCTTCGCACCGCTCCGCATACTCAGAACCAGCTGGTGCAACATTTCTTGAGGTAGGAGTGCCCATTCCTCAATCAACATCTGTTTGGGAGTTGTTGGCTGTTCTCCGGATGATGTAAGCGTGTGGCAATACGTTCCCCAAACCATCCCACACATGTTCGATGGGATTTAAATCTGGGAGCACGCTGGCCCAATCCATTCAGTGATAACTTCATTTTCCCAGCAGCTCCTCAAAAGCAAAGAGTGTGATTGTGGCCGTGCATTGTCATCCATAAAAATGATGTCGGGCCAATGTCACCTCGAAAAGACGCACATGGGAAGAAGTACCCCCCTCACAATGAGATCTCTGGTTACAGACCCTCTGTCGAAAATGTGAAGCTCATTTCCCCCGTTCAGCATAATGCCTCCCCAGACAAGAACTCCAGGACTACCGTAACGGGTCTTTCCTTGATGTCGGGGATAAAACCGGGCCCCGATTCTCATCAAATAAAAACGGGAGAATCGTTTTGACTGAAAACTCTCATCCGTAAAGAGGACACGCCCATTGATCAGTTGTCCAGTTTTGGCTCTCTGCCCCACTGAAACGGTGGCTAACTTTCAACGGGAGGCAGGTTCAGGACGCCGGGAACGGGTTTTTTGGAAGAAATTTGGCCCAGAAAAACCCGGCCCCTTTTCGACCCGTTGCTTATAGACTTTCTGAGCAATGGGGGGCTTCTGACTGCTTCGACCTTTTTCGCCTGCAGGATGATATATCGGTACCCCCTGCAGTTGTCGTCCCGGCGGCCACCCCCCCTTTTCTAACAGCCACCTTGGGGTTTTGGGAACTTTTTGCGCACGAAACGACATTTTTGTTGATTCCAACTCTGCGCTACACTGGTGACAGTGCCCCCTCCAGCTTTCCGATCATTTTTTTCCCGGGGGAAGTCGTCCAGGGGGATTTCTTTACCCTATTTCCCGAACTGACTTACTGGCACTTGCAGCGAATATTTGAATTGCGTCTCCGTCCTTCATTTTATTCTCTGTTGAGCAGCGTGCGTTTTGCGTCCCTTTTTGTTACCTCACCCCGCTTTGGTTTTTTCCCTGATATTTGTTTACCGACGTTTCACTGACTTACGTGTTCACTGTACTGATCCCCGGACCCCCTTTTTCCCCAATTTCATCTTCTAAATTTTTTACATTTTCAATTTTTGCACACCAGTGTACTTATAAAATGCATTGTGCACTACTTATATATTTTTGTAAGTCTATTATATCAGTGTAAATGTGTATTTTATATTTTATTATCTCATAATGCATTTTGTTTGTTTACTTTCAATAAACTAATTTTTTTTTTAATTTAATTTTTTTGTTCTTGACTTTTCAATAGGCTCGCGCCCCCCTCGTAGCTCCTCAAGCACGGAGCTCCCTACAATTCCCGAGATTCTGTAATAAGGAATTTTATCTTTGTATCTAATAATGAGGGAGTGAATATTAACATCGTATTATTCAGTTGCACGAGGGTTATTGGTGACGGACCTCGTTATTTTGAACCATAGTCAAGTGACGAGGATGACACATAAGCTGCCCCCTCTCCAAATTACCACCTCCCACCAGCGGGAGGACTTTTGAGCCTAGATACTGGTTTAAAGTGCATCGGCCCCTTCTACAAAGATACTAGAATCAAATTCACATGAAACGCTAGCCACGAATCCGCGATGATTTTGCCGAAGGATTTAATTTTTATAGATTGTATATAATTTAGTTTGAATAACCTGTTGTAAGGATTCAAATATCATATGAATGGTCAGAAAAAACATTATATAAAAGAATGAAATATTTTTAGCCTAATTCCTTCTGTTTGATATCTGATTATCGGAGATTTAACATTATTTTAAGTGGAATAACTATGCAGGTTTTGTTGGATTCTGAGAGCTGCGCTTGCCTTCTGTATTAAAAGGAAGGGTAGGACATTTTTTTTTCAAAGTATTTCTGTTCTAGGTGACCAGGTTAGAATGTCTTTCGAAAAAAAAAGTGTCAACAATAATATTTTTATTTTAAGAAGAAAATATGTTCTTTTTTATGTGGCTCTGTTAATCTATGTATACACCTTCCAACTTCTTCAACTCACGGAACCCTTAGTAAGAAGTATTTTGGGGAAATCCAATCTCCTCTCCTCCTCTCACTTAGAAGTAAACATCTTAAAACAATATTTAAAACAGATCAACACATGTTACAAGCGCTTTACGTAAAGAGAATTGAAAAAAACTATTGTATTTATTATTAAATGATTTTAATGCAGTTTTTTCCAATTCCTACTATTAGTTAACAATATCCCTATATATATCTTGTTCAAATTTTCAATCGCTTATAAAATACATTTTAAAGCGCTCAATTGAGCTGAAATTTAATATACACGATTATTTTGGATGACAATACGGTAATTTAATCATAATTAATAACAATTAATTGATTAAAATTAATTATTCAAAGAATTACAGATACAGCCACGTTGGCATCATTTTTTGTCAACCATTTTGGCGACTTGTGTCAAAACTTAAAAATTTTTTTTCACATTTTAAAGCACTCATTTGAGCTGAAATTATTTTGCAAGATTGTTTTTGGGTGACAATACTATAATTTAATTGTAATTGACCGAAACTAATTATTTAATGAATTACATATACAGCCCCTTTGGCTTCATTTTTAGCGACTTCGGTCAAAACTTCAAAAGATTTTTTTTTCTCACGTTTTAAAGCATTCAGTTGAACTGAAATTTTATACACACGATTGTTTTGGATGACAATACGATACTTTAATGATAATTATTAAAATTAATTGCCATTTAATATTGTGATTCTGTCCTATGTATATATTTTTATATTAATTGTAATTATTTGATAACTATTTGTAACTAAAACTTAAAAAAAAATTTGTAGACCTAAGTAGGAATTGACTTAATTTTTTTATATTACTTGTTTTAATATAATTCAGTTTCACTCTAATATTATTAAATTGTGATCCAATTCTTTTCTACCTACACATAATATTTAATAACTAGTCTACTTGTATTTTTTTTCTTTTACACAAACCGTGGAAGTCTACATTTGTTCAAGTTATTTGCAATTGCATTTCATATTTTCCTTTTAATTTATTTTTATATTTGATTTTTGTAGCCCCCTACGTTGAGAGAGAAAAATATTTTTAACTGAAATGCATCGTTTTGAGAAGTATTAAAATGTTTATATTGCGTAAGAAATCCTGCGTATTTTACATGGATTTGTAACCTAACATTTAGAAGCTGTTCTTGCTTAACCCATTGACTACGAGATATCTCGTAGAATGCGTGTGTTCAAAAACTGTCGGCTACGAGATATTTCGTAGTGTATGATGCTATTCTTTAAATTGATTACATAGCTCCATTTGAGTTAGAAATTATTAGAAAGGATAAAAGAAAATTTATATAGTATAAAAACCATATTAATTTTATCAATTTTTATTAATAAAATTCTTACTTAGATGAATAGATTATACAGATATTATATATGTGTATGTATTCCAAAAATTAAAAACACTCTTTTTATTGTTGATGCTGTGTTTTGTAAGCTTTAACCCTTTATCTACCGACGGTACTTATCAGTACCACTCACTTTAAAGTTTCATAGGTTAACCATTTTTACGAATAATCTGATGATACTTAGAAGGAATATTCTTTTCAATCCACTCTTCCAAGTTATACCCATGGCAGGCATGTCATGAGTTCGAGCCCAATGCCACTAAAGACCCGCCGTGTAGGGCAGCGATGCACGTTAAATCTGTCGAGAGCTGAAACGTCCTCCCGTTGGTGTGGTGTGGTAGTTAGGAGAGGGGGTGCTGCTCAGGTGTCGTCCACGTCACTTGACCATGGTTCAAAATTACGTGGTCCGTCGCCAAAAGCCCTCTTTAGTTTTTAACAGGGGACGTTAATATTCACTCACTCACCACTATTCCAAGTTATACTGCAGCACGGGTTCTATGATAAGTATTTTAGTGGGAAAGGCGAATAGTTTTATAGCAGAAATTGCGTTTTTTAGCTGACAGTTTGATAGGATTGCGAAGATTGTCCTTTTTGTTCCGAAAAAGTAGTTAATGTCAAAAGGTAAGTGTCTTACTTTTTGTTTGTGTGTTAATGAAGACCTTAGAAAATGATTTGACTATTTATCTTAAGTGAACAGTGTATATAATTAATTTTACAGTTGAATATTTTTAACTAATTAATTAGCTCTAACGGATTAAATTTCCCAAAGTTGAGTATTTTGATTATGTATGTCCCTTAATTTTCAATGTAGTGATTCCAAAAAATATTCCATGATAAAAACTGCAGTAAATCATAATGCGGTAGATAAAGGGTTAAAGCAGTATCTTTCAAGTTGGGACACACTGGACAAAAATTCTTAGTTTCCTCAAGTGTTTTTTGCTTTGTACTCATTCGACATAGCTTTATAGGAATGCATTTTCTTTCTGTGAGAGGGAGATATTCAAATGAAAATCAGTTGTATTTCTATTACAGTTAATGCTGTCTCCTGCAATGCTGCAATAATTATCAAATAACTGATATCTAATAACTGATTCCCTAAATTATAGCACCCTCATCATTTTACTCCCTCGATTACTTTAAAACGGTGTTTCTCAAACTGTGGGGTGCGCCCCCCGTAGGGAGGGGGCGGGATAACTCTACAAGGGGGGCGCGAGCATATTGAAAAATCGAAAACAAAAAATATTTAAAAAATTATTAATTTACTGAAAACAAGAAAGTAAAAAATGAAATACACATTTACACTGATATAATAAACTTATAAATATATCAATACTGCGCAATGAATTTTATAATTAAATTAACAATACTAAGTCAAAGCAAAAGTTTAATAATTACCAGTGTTCCCATATGCTTGTCATATATAAAATTAAAAACAAAAATTAACACTTATCTTGACAATATATATGGTTTATAATTACACTGCTGGCCACCGTAAATGCAACACCAAGAAAGACAAGAGATAGCACAAAAAAATTTATTTTGTAGATAACATGCCTTTTGTGAAGTGTGTGGCTCCTGCCAGAATCAGTAGCCACAATAGCCGCCATTGTTGGAGATCACCGCTGACACACGCCTCGGCATTGATTCAAAGAGACTTTGGAAGTGTTCTTGGGGTACCGCAGACCAAGCAGCTTCCACACGTTGCCAAAGTTGATCTGGTGTGGCAGCTGGGGGTGTAATCTAGGTCAATCGTTGAGCAACCATGGACCACATGTTTTCTATCGGCGAAAGATCCAAAAAAGCGAGCCGGCTAGGAAGCAATTCAATCTGGTGATTGACGAAGAACCTTGACAATGCGTGCCACGTGTGGTCGCGCATTATTTCCCGTCGAAATATGGCTGTGGCCAAGCCCTGAAGGTAAGTAAGGACAATTGGCCCAACACCTCGGAGATGTAGCACTGGTTGTTTAAAGTACCGGCAATGCGTACTAGAGGAGTGTGCGAGAGTGATATCCAATACCCCCCCATACCATAATCCCCGGGCAGGACCAGTGTGGCTGTGCAAAACGCAGCTGTTCAGCATCCTCTCCCCAGGGTTTCCAGACTCAACCGACCATCGTGGTGTTGCAGACAGATTCGTGACTGTCAATAAAGACAACTTCTTCCCACCCCCAAAAATCCCCCTTTTCTTCATCGCACCATTGATGGTGGAGACGTTTGGGTTCTGGTCAAGGGTGGACAAGCAATGGAGGTTGGGGACGACAATTTGCTATAAACAGCGTCGAATGGTACGCGCAGACACTGAATGATGCGTTCAGACTCAATATGCTGGCATGGTTCGTGATGGACTGAGCGACCTCACCCCATGCACAATTTCCTGTCCTCACGGAACTGGTGCATGAGGTGGATGCGATGACCGCGGTCCGTTGCCCCCTCCGCTCCAACGGTCACATATCGCATTACAGTTGTTTGGTTTCGTCCAACATGACTACAGTTTTTCCTGAAAGATAATCCAAAACCAGTTGGCCACTACCCTTTCCTCTGTCGAACGGATACTTGATCAAAAGTTAATCGCTTTTTTCAGAGACATAACTGATCTTTTTTGAAAACCCCCACAAAACAAAATTTGCCGAACTTGAAATTGTGAAATCTCCAAGCCTTAAATAGCGTTTTGAGGTAAAAAGCACAGGCGCGATGATGTGTGTCGGGTGAAATTTAATCATTTGCATATCTTACCTCCGCTAATGCATGTTCTAAATTTTATGTTATTTGATGCTTCTTTCAGGGGGTTGATTTTGGGGGGGGAGCAGCGTATTTTTGAACAAATGTGGTCGGCAGGGCTTGATCAAAAAAAGTAGTTTTATTGTAAAAACGGGACTCAAAAAAAAAGGCAATTTGTGACAAATTATTTTTTTCCCATTAAGAATGTCAAAAGGAGGATACCGTCAATCACTTTTAAAGAATAAAGATTTTTCCAAAAACGATTTCCTATTGATTCCCGGGCCCCAGCGCCCGCCCGTTAAAAGTGCATTTATTCAATTTTTGGGTCAGCCAAAAAAAATTTTGAAAAACTTTTTTATTATGTTTTTAATGTTTCAGAATACTAAAAAATTACTGGCCCAAATAACCTTCAAAGTGTTTTATGTTTATCCATGAATCATAAAATTTATTAACAGGGAAAAAAAATGCAAAAAAAAAAATATTATTTACAACTTTCCTAAAAGAAAAGAGAAGGAAACATACCAGTAAATTTAAGGCCAAATATATATGATAATCAAAAGTGGTTTTTTAAAGGGTTAAAAGAAACGTAAAAAAAAAGTCCCCATCTTGGGATTACAGAAAAACCAAACAAAATGTCTTTTTTTTATTTTTTATAAAAAAGTACAAGGGGTTGAAGGAATTTTTTTTTTTTTGATGATCACCAAAAAAAAAATAAATTTATAAAGTGAAAAGGGATTTTTTTATGTCAGAATGCTTTTTGTTTTACTTATTCCAAAAATTATTTTTAAACCCTTTTATTTTGAAATGCTCGCCCCCCCCAGGGCCCCCGCATCCCCCAAGGGCGACCCCCCACAGTTTGAGAAACACGCAGAAAGCATGGAGGAGGAGGTATAAGGGTTTTTTGGGTTTTAAGGGGGAAATATTGCCTTAAGGCATACTGGATCATCAGTATTACATACATATTTAAAAAGAAAACTTGTGCCAGTGCTGAAAAACTGGGAATCGAGGAGGACTACCAGTTTTACCAAGACAATGGCCCCAAACACTCCACGCATAATACAAGACTTTGGCTTCTATATAACTGCCCCAAAGTTATAAAGACTCCCATCTAAGACTAAGAGGTGACAGAAAATTTGGTTAAATCGATGCCACAGCATTTAAGAAAAGAAGAAAAACTAAATATTATTTTTTTTTTTTTGAATTATTTTCATTTATTTATATGTTTAGTCGAATACATGTTTTGTTTATTTAATTGCTTTTGAATGAAATAATGGTACTTTCGTTAATTTGTTACATTTTAATGTATTGCAAAAGATGTTGCATTTAATACTTAATGATTTTTGGTTTAATATCCTCAAAAATTGTTTTTTAATGCAGTTTTTATTTATTAATTCAATATATGCAGAGATATTCGCATGTCAAATACTTATTTTGACTCCTGTATATCTAATAACTGGGATATATATATGTATATATGTGTATGCACCTTTTACACAAACTATCGGTCTAGGTTTATTGAAGGTATCTGCAGTCGCGCATTTCATATCCAGATCTAATCTGCCTCTATATTTGGTTTTTGTTGCCCCATACGTTGATCTGCAAATTTAAAAATGTGGGAGCTGTTCCTGCTTAAATTTAGATTTTAACGTCGAATCTGTTGATAGTCGATCAGTTGTTCCTTCTCTTTTATTGGCAAGCTTTCTGATTTATCCATCCAAGCTTGAAGTACGTGACTTTTATGAAATTTGCGATTTTATTTTATCTTTAATTTATTTATTTATTTATACAAGCAAACTGCCTTTAAGAATTCATTTCTTTTTAAAAACTAAAATTTTACTAAAATTTTGGCGCTTTGATTAAGCAAAAAGTGATTAGCACTTGCAGAATCCTTGTCAAAGTTCCAAGGAATCCTGGGACTCAACGGAACATTGATTGAAGACCTCTTTACTAGAGATGGAAGTTAGAGGGGGAAAATAACGCATTTTTTGTTAAATCCCCTGGAGACTAAATTGAAACAGTTTCATTTTTTATTTATTTCAATCAAAATCTCAAATCTTTTTCTTTCATGCTCCAGGCGAGGTATTTTTAATTTAATCTGTTTTAGTCATTCAACAAAACTACGTGCGTGAACTTGAAATGTTTGTAAATGACATGACTCAACCAGTGAAACCAAACGCAGCAAGACACTTTGTCATCTGACCATCATTGAAAATGACGAGGTCTTTCGCTTCATTTACCTTCTCGTGCGTTGCCAAATTAATTACAATGAATCCATTTTTAATTTCAGTCTGAAGGTTGTTATAGTTATATCGTTGGTTTCTCTCTTTTGTGTTTTGATTTATAAGCCACTCAAAGGGCTCTGCTGTTATCGGTAACGCTCGCGCGTATGAGTTGGCAGAACAAAAGAATTGTTAAGTGTCTTTTGGTGGGTTAATGATATATCATTTAAAAAAATCATCACGTGTTCTAATTATTTAATTATAATATATTCATTTTAATAAATTGCTTTCTATATATGTTTGCAAATGATTTCTTTCCTTTTTACTATTATTTAATTTTAAAATATTCGTATAAATAAATCATTTGATCTATGTTACTTCCTAACTGTTTTCGTAACTGATTTGTTAAACGAAATTTGTGAAAAAGAGTAATTCCAAGTTCGAGTTTTAGTCTCGGCTTATGGCCTAGTGGTTATGATCACAGACTCGTGACCCGTGTATCATGAGCTGGAGCCTAGTGCCAGTGAAGGGCCGTGGTAGTCTAGTGGTCAAGGTGACGGACTCGTGGCCGGCGTGTCATGATTTTCGAAGCTAGTACCGCTGAAAACCCGCTATGTAGGGGAGCGATGTACTTTGATTAGGGTTCAAACATCCTCCCGTTGGTGTGGTAGTTAGGAGAGGGGAGTGCCAGCTCAGGTGTCGTCCTCGTCACTTGATTGTGGTTCAAATTTACGAGATCCGTCGCCAAAACCCCTTGAATAGCTACAGAGTGGGACGTTAATATTCACTCCCTCCCACCCTCCACTGAAGACCCGTCGTGTAGAGAGATCCGATGCATGCTAAATCTGTCGAGACTTGATGTCCTTCGGCTGGAAGGGTGTGGGAGATCAGAAAAGTGGTGCCATCTAGGTACTATTCTCGTCAATTGACCATGATTCAAAATTACAAGGTCAGTCGTCAATAACCCTCTTATTGTCTTAGACTACAATGTTAATAAACACGCACTCACACTTACTTTGTCTCGGAGTCTGTAATTATCTGATCTGCAAATGGTTCAAATACTCTTTGTATAAAAAAAAATTGAATTTTATGAATTTTATCTGGGAAAAAGAGTTCGTGTGAATATTAAGAACAGTATGAGTCACAGGAAGATAAATTGGAAAAAGTTCTCCGAGAAAAATTGTGATTGGTTCGAAAAAAATGTGTAGCAGCGAAGTCAAAAAGAAAAGCTATTGCGTGAGATCTGGCAGACCATATTAGGTAACAAAGGGAGCTGGATAACCATGAGTATAATAATTCACAAAAAAGAGAGCTCTCTCTCTCTCTCTATTTTTCAAAAAGATTTATATTTTCGTTCCTTGAAATTATCAGCTTCATTAAACAATTTAAAAACCACCTCAAGAGTAGAGTTTATGTGTTATGCAATTTTTTCCCATCTAGATTTTGTACATAAGATAACTAAGAAAGTGTTGAAACGCGCGCGATTGGTAATGCTTGAAACAAACTAATTTTCTCATTTTGCTTTTATTTTATTTGTATAAAGTGGACAAACAATAAAACAATTTTGAATGATTGAAATTGTTGTTAATTCAAAAATACAATAATGTTTTTTAAAACACTTCAACTACAGATCTCGCTTCAATGCCGCGTCATGAATTCGAGCCTGGTTTCGCTGAGGACCCAACGTGCAGAAGGGGCCAATGCGCGTTAAATATATCGAGGCTCAAACGTCTTCTCGTTGGTGTGGTGTGGAAAGGAGAGGGAGGTGCCAACTCAGGTGTCGTCTTCGTCAATTAAACATGGCCAACACCAAAAGCCTTCGTGTGTTTGAAGAGTGTGATGTTAATATTTACTCACCCCATTCACCCCACATCAACGAAAAATTTAAATTCCCCCCAGCGAATTTTGGGCAGCTAAGTGGTATAGGTATCGGATCGTGGGTTGCCCTTTTCACGAGTTTGAGCCCAGTATCGAAAGACCCGCCGTGTAGGGCAGCGATGCACAACCCGCGAGGTGAAACGTTCCCCCCAGCTGGGTGGTGTGGTAGTTAGGGGAGGGGGGCCAGCTCAGGGGTCGTCCAGTCACTTGACCAGGTTCAAAAATTTCGGGGCCCGTCAACAGCCCTTGTGTAGCTGAACAATGCGACGTTAATATTCTATCAATCAACCAGCGTAATTCATGACATAATTGACCAGAGAGTAGTGGAGCGCTCGATTCTAATATATTAGTGGTCACGCGGTGTGACAGTCACCCCAATACTTTTTTTATAATTATTTTATTGTACTCGATAAAAATCGTAATTCCAGTGACTAATTTAACTAAAAAAAAGTATACTTACCTACTTTTAAGATTTTTAAAAAAAATTTTCCTTGAATTTGAGGAAAAAATCGAAAGAAATTAAACTAAAATGTTTGAAATGTGTGACTTTATTGAAGGGTAAAAACCCGGACATTTTTTCAAAATTACAAGAATAATTTTTTTACAGGCAAACTGTCCTTTTTTTGTCCATCGGGGCGGCGGTGACGAGTGGAAATTATGGGATCGTGGCGGGTTTTGCAATTCGAGCCCAGTACCACTAAAGACCCGCCTCTAGGGGATGCAATAAATCGGTCGAGAACTGGTTCTCCCATTGGTGGGTGTGGTAGTTGGGAGGGGGGCTGCCAGCCCAGGTATCGTCCACGTCCCCGACCACACCAGGATAAATGACGTGGTCCGTCCCCAAAAAGCCCAGTGAAAAGGGAACAGGGGACTTTAAATTTCACCCTCACCCTCAGTTATCGTAGTTTTATTGTCCTTAGATTTTCACAAACAAATAGTTGAACAT
This sequence comes from Trichonephila inaurata madagascariensis, assembly GCA_019973955.1. Taxonomy (NCBI): domain Eukaryota; kingdom Metazoa; phylum Arthropoda; class Arachnida; order Araneae; family Nephilidae; genus Trichonephila; species Trichonephila inaurata. The sequence goes on along the minus strand of BMAV01006606.1, from coordinate 99,350 downwards.
TTTCTTGCTTGTGTCTTTTTGACAGAGCACTGTATGTCTTGTGCTACACTTGTCGATTCATATCTTTTTCGATTGAGTTCTTTAGGCAACATTTAAAATATTCCTTTCGACTCAAACGTTTCATGTTCATCACTTTCCTCAAATTTACTTTCTCGATCATGATTTCTATCCATTATTTCATCAAGTTCTTCCCTTAATTGATCAGTTTCAACTTCATTTAGTAGCGATCGTAGTGCCCATTTTATTTTTATTTGTTCATTTACATTTATAAATCATTGAGTCGTAAAACCCCAGAAACCCAAAAATCTTGCCGTTCAAATGACCTGTTCATTAAATATTTTAGAACAAATGTAGTCGCGGGGAACATAGTTTTTCCCAAAAGTCCCTTTTTGCTGCACCCCGACTCGTTCAAAACCCCTTTTTAAAAAGGGAAAAAATGGATATTTTCGATATTTAGTGTCACTTAGATTAGAATTTGTATAAAATTTTTTTAAGGAAATATACAAAATTTTTTTTTTTAAATCAAATTTTGAAAAATTTTAAAAAAACCTTTTTTAAAAAAATTTCTTTTTAAAAAAATTTTTCGTTAAATAATTTTTTTGTTGTATATTCGGACCCCTGTACAGGGGTAACTTATTTTTAAAAAAAACATTATTTTCAGAGTTACAACAATTTGAAATAATTATTGGGTTTTTTCTTAAAACCCTCCCTCTGATTTTTGGGTAAAAACATGGAAAAACCCCAACTAAGAAAATTTTAAAAAATTCCTAGTTGTTTCTGCACAGAGGCCTGAGCTAAAAGGGAAAAATATTTTATAATAAAGCTTTTTTCACAAAAGGAGAATATTTAAAAATGGGCTTTTTTTGTTTTTTTTCAAAATATTTTATTTAAAAAATTTTTATTGAATATTTTTTTAAAACAATTTTATATCTTTTTTAATCTAAGCGACACTAAATATCAAAAAATTATCCATTTATCCGGGTTTCCCAAAAATAGTGATATCTTAAGATTGTAAGAAACGTCAATTGTTATAGTAAAAGGGTTTTGTAAAAATTTTTTTTTTTCCACAAAGATGTATATATGAGGATAAGACGGTCATTGGTAACAAAAAGAATAGTTATCCCCCCTTTTTGGCCGTGACCTGTTTAAAAAGAAAGAGAATTACTATGGCTAAGAGGGTGTCTTATGGAATACAAAAATATGTAAATTAGTTTTAAACAAAAGGAAAAAAAAAGGTTCTACGTATGAAAGTCTTTTTGACTATTAATGATGCATGGAAACTTTCAAGGTTTCGAAAAAAGAGAAGGGGTGCAAAGGGAAAGGAAGATTTTTAAAATTTATTTCTGGGGGAATTCAGGAAAAAAACATGGGGAAGATCAAATTTAGGGGTTTATCAATCATATAAAAAAAAAATATGACATTGATAACTTCACAAAAAAAACGAATTAAATGGGGAGGTCAGTTATCAGAAGAACGAAGACCATATTCTTAAAAGTGAATTCTCAACAATTGACACGAAGAAAGGGCACCCAAATCTAGGAGATAGATGGTTAGAAAAGATCTCCATTTTTGAGAACAGGAACGGGTAGCAGAAAGAAGACGGGCCCGGAAAAGGCTTCTGAGAAGACCTCCTGGGTTCGTGCCACTAAAGGAAGGTGACACTGTGCCACCTCCGATTAGCAAGGGTCCCCGTTTGAAGGGGATTTTTAATTTGTTTTTAATTGATGTCACTCTCTAAAACAACGTGAGGCTATTGGAGAAACCCTTTCTTTTACTACGTTTCAGCGTGGGGCAATCAAGCTGAAATTTTTACGGAAGAACTTTGAGCCTAGACAAATTTAAAGGGCATCAGTTCCTTAATACGGCGGATCTATAGGGACAGGGTTTTGAACCCGGAAAATAAATTAATGATTTCCCCAAACCCGACGCTTTTTTTCCCTGGACAAGGAACTTTTTTAAAGTCAACATACGAAGTTGTGATGTTAAACATGCGAAGGGATATCGTATACTTACAATAACTAATGAAAGATAATCTGTATAAAAACTTAGTTTTTATCTGTTATTCTTAAGACTTCAGTACATAATTACCATCCATACATTTTCCTCAGCGTGTTGGCGTGAGCGTTAAAACTTTGAAAACCGTCACGTAGAACTCAGCAGACTGCATACTAAATGGCTTTCCCTTCTTTTGAATGACAGCAATTGTGTTCTTAAATGTTCGACTTTCTCCCTCTACAATGGTTTTTGTTTTCTGAAAATAAGAAAGTCTCTTGGGGTAAAATTAGGAGAATAGGAAGGATGCGGCAAAAATTAAAATTCCCATTATTTGATTTTTCAACCACACACACACACACAATGTAATTAAATATCTCGAATTTAAAAAGGTTACCTCTATGAATGTGTGAGTGAGTGAATATTGTGCGAGGACGGTAAGTGATGAGGACGACACCTGAGATGACACCCTACTTTCCTAACTTTTACACCACACCAACGGGAAGAGGTTTGAGCCTTGACTTTTTTTAACGTGCATCGGCTCCTTCTGCACGACGAGTCTTCAGCGGTACTAGAATCGAACTCATGACAAGCCAGCCACGAGTCTGTGACCTTACCCACGTGGTCGCGGAAGTCTAATGGACAAGGTAACGAACTCATGGACGGCGTATCAGGAGTTCGAACCCAGTGCCGCTGAAGAATCACCATGTAGGGGAGGGATGCACGTTAAATCTGTAGGTACGTTAAATCTAGCTCAGGTGCCGTCTTCGTCATTTGTCCGTGGTTCAAAATTACGAGGTCCGTCTCCAAAAGTCGTCATGCAGCTGAATAGTGAGACGTTAATATTCACTCGCCCACATGACCTTAATCACTAGGCTACCACGGCCACGAGATTTCTATGAAATTGTGATGGATATCTTTAATTATAAGTTTGACCATGGTAGAGCCCAGTGGTCATAATTATGGACTAGTGGCTGATGTGTCATGAGTAGATTCACCATGTTGAGGGGGTCTAATGCACGTTAAATCGTTCGAGGCTCAATGTCCATCCCGTTGGCGTGATAGAAAAGTTAGAAAAGGAGGGTAGCCAGCTTAGATGTCGTCCTCGTCACTTGAACGTTGTTTAAAAGGACGAGTTCCTTTGACAATATCTTTCGTGTTTCTCAGGCGAGATGAAGTCTCTGATTGGCTAGATGCTCAACGCTGACAGCCTTGGTGTGAATTCAGCTTTAGAATGTGACATAAATAAATATCCCACTGTGATCATTGCAGATATGTTCAGCGTCAAATGAACTGAAAATTTGCATTATTTTATTATTTGTGTAAATAACTGTTTATAGAACAAGAACAAGTAAATAAAGAATTCAAACAATTGTGGAAGGTAAATTTACAGCTTTATTTCTTAAAAATTCCCATTTGCTTATAACTAATACTAATTGAAAATCAAATTAATTATTGGTATGCCTGGACAAAAGGAACTGATCTTAAGGTGTCGGCCCCCCTTGTAGCAAGACCTAATGTGCCGCCCCTCAAGAGAATTTTTCCTATTTTGACTATATTACCGTTGACATTATAATCTCATCTACCTGTAAAAGAGTAAAAAGTAAAACATTAATAAAATGCAAATAGACACAAAAATCGCATCTTTCTTCTATTTTATTTCTCTAAATTGTAAGGCCATTATTAAGTTGAAAACTTTTAATTTCCCCAAATGCATGTTAAATTTAAACACTCCTGTGTCTTGGGCAATATTAACCCTATTAGATATTTTCGTAAGGGAACTTTCGCAAAAATCTTTTTTGAGACGCCTTTATTAAGCATCGATTCACAGTGCACTGTCTTTGATAAGCAAGAAAAACTTTTCTATTGCGGTATTGCCAAATCGGCCACGAATTTTACTATCAAATGAAGGATGAAGGAAAGGTGTAAGGCAAGGATACTCAACCTTTTTTTCTGCTGGGCCGCAGACATATGTCAGCAATTGCACGCGGGCCACATAGATAAGTTAGTTATTTCCCGCGGGCCGCAACATGAAAGTAAATAGGGGGTGATGATGATGATGAGTTTGGTGTTTTATGGCGCAAGAGCCAGTTTTGGTCTGTGACCACATTCCTAGGTCTGTGGTCTGGACGGGAAAAGAAAAAAAAGGAGAAATTGGATGACAAGATGGAGGGTCGAAAATAGAGAAGGATCACTGGGGTACCCCGGGGTCATGACACCCGTGTTTACCAAAGATAGTAAACACCTTGGGAAAAGGAAAAGATCACTAGAGGTACCTCGGTATTGTGACACCCGTACCAACCTAAAGAAGGTGAGCCCCCCTAGGGGAATAAATAGGGGGAGGGGATTCTTTAAGACCAAGATAACATCGAAAATTTCAAATGTTGAAAATTGATCAAAATATTATAACTCCTGTTTTGCTTTTTAATATTAGTTTTTATATTTTTATATTTTTGTAACTAAATTAGAAGCATTTAAAAAACACTCCTTCGTAATTTCTGCATCAGTAAATGGTTTCATATGATTACCTATAATATAACAAACTTCATAGGATGTCTTTGTTACTGCTGTGATATTACCATTTACAAAATACTTTGTTGCTGTTACAAAGATTATTCAAGAAAGCCTATTTATCACCTCTTAGAAGAGATCTTCGAGAGGATAAGTGTCATTGCATGATTCCTGTTTATTGGCATTTCTTAAATATGGCACTTTCGTGACAAATCAAACAATGACTGATCCATGTTGGTTTTTCACTACAAAATAGTCAAAAGCCCAATCATCTTGAAACGATATATTTCCTTCGAGTATTTTTCTCTTGCAAGATATGAAAGATAGTTAATAATTAGTTCCACCCATAAAATTGTCTCAACTCCTCTGCTGTCTTGCTGTCTGCAAAATAGGAAAAGAATATCAATTCGTAGCCATACGACACCGACAGTAAAAAGCAAAATTGATATATTTTATTCACTGACAAAGAATTTCTCACCAAATTTTTAATGCAATGTCTTCACTAAGTAAATTTCTCAGAGCAATGGGCCGTAACCAGGCCACTTAAAAATGCTTGGAGGGCCGCAGGTTGAGTATCGCTGGTGTAGAGTAGAAATTAATGGACAATGTGGATCAACACACTGTGCACTAACATTCTATTTTTCTTAAACTATTTTGATTTTCAATTAATATTTAAAATTCAGCATATTTATTTGACTTATTTTTCCATAAAAAAGTTTCCTTCATTGATAGAAATGACACCTGCTAGGATCAACCCTTCTTGGCTGCAAGCATTCAAAATTAAAATAACATATTCATTGATAAGTGATATAAATAATATTTTGTTTTAGAAGTGGAAGAAAGAGTTCACAGCATATAATAATAAACTTTTATGGAAATTTTTGGTAAAAATTTCATGTGAATGAATTTTGTCTTGAAATTATTTTTGAGACTCTAATTAATAATTTTTAGATAATTATTAGCTTAAGGTATATTTTTACAACTTTGAATAAATTGTTTTACAATGGGATGTAAGCACTACGGACGCATTACATTCACTCCTTTTTATAATAAATTAAGCATACACACCTTTCTGGAACTATAATATAAATTCCTAGATTCTATCTTTTGTTGCTGTTTCTACAAATATTCATTTTGCTTGTTCAAACTCTTTTTTTGTGACTCCACAGTTGCATAATGGAAATGTTTTCGAATACTCTGAGAAGAATTTCGAATTCCTAACCATCTCGAAAAATTCCGCCACATCTTTATTTGTTGGCAAACGAAAACCTTAACACAAGTTTCCCAAATGCGTTTTTTCACGACTTCATGAAATAACCTATTAAATTTGAACTTACGTTACCACACTTTCCAATATGACGTCAACCGCAAAAAGTGAATCTAAATGCGATAATTCGCAAAAAGCGCTTCTTCCTTAAACTGGATTCACTAAGAAATAAGCAGGAATTCTTTAACTGTAGCTGAAACATTATAAGAAATATGACGCTGAACAGTAGCGCACTTAAGGGGGAGGGTCCGGTCTGGACGCCTCCCTCTCCTCCCGTCACCCTTGATTTGTTTTTTCGATTGATTATAATCTTACATATACAGTATGTAAAATTTAATTAAGTATTAGTTATTAATGATTCATTTTATTATTAATTTTTTTAATAATTTATTTTTCACTGTTCACGACATTCAGCAAAATAAAAAAAAAATATGCTTGGCGGCGTATTGGGGTACAAGAATGGTGGCGACCCTCGACCTCCCCTCCTGAATTACTCATGTTTGCGTCACTCGCGCTGACACATAGCCATTTTAAAATATGAAATTGATTTTCTTAAAAACTATTTTTGTCTTCAGAAAGTTGAATTTGTTGATTCACAATTTTTTTTAATTTCGGAAACAAAATTTAAAATGTGTCAAGGGAATGAGTTAGTGAATATTAACGTCGCACTGTGTTTAGCTATACCCGAAGGCTTTTGGCGACGAACCTTGTCATTTTAAAACTTAGTCAAGTGACGAGGACGACACCTGAGATGGCACCTTCCTCTCCTAACTACCACATCACACCAACGGGAGGACGCTCCCCTACACGGTACTAGGTCGTCAGAGGTAATAGGCTCGAACTCAGGACACGCCAACAACGAGTCCGTTCCCTTGACCACTAGGCTACCGTGGCCGCATAAAATGTGCAAAACAAAACTTTAAATACCCAGTAATTTGTTTTACTTTGCATAGAGAGAGGAATATTCATAATGACTGTTTTTTGAATGTTGGACTATGCCATAGGTTCTCCAAAGTAGTTTATACGAACCCCTGGGGTCCTTGGTTACTTCTAAGCAAATTCTGGGGAAAATGAAATTAATTTTGCGGACAAATACAACGTTAGGAGATCTGCGAAGGTTTTTCATATAAAGTAAAGTATTTGAAAGCCATTTCCACACACACACATTGTCACGAGCCGACAGACTCGTGGCTGGAGTGTCATGAGTTCGAGCCTAGTGGCGCTGAAGACCAGACATGTAGAGCGGACCTATGCACGTTAAATTGGTCGAGGCTGAAACGTCCTGTCGTTGGTGTAGTGTGGAAATTAGAGAGGGGGTGACAGCTCATGTGCCGTCCTCGTCACAATATTGTTCACAATTTCGAAGTCCGTCGTGGGTATCTCGGCTTTATAAGGTGACGTATTGTATATAATTAATTTAATTATCAATCTCTCCCAATATTATGAAAGTTAAAATAAATTAGTAAAAATTTAACGTGTTAAAAATTGTTGCTTCTTATGCCACTTGATCTCGACTGCGTTAGGTCCAGGCAATCAAAACTAATCATGGCAAGGGGCTAGATGTACGCCTGTCATTTGCCGTATCCTTGAGCACCATATAGGTGACAGTACGGTTTTTTTATCTCTGTTACACCCCAATTTAGAGGGGGAACACCATGGGGGGAGCAGGGGCCTCCTACTTCTCTTCCCTATCCACCTACCTCACGAGAGGACTTGCGGCACGACTGCTATTCAGAGTACCCTCTCTCTCATGCCGCAAAGGCACCACACATTTACAAACATTCATGCCTTCTCCGGGATTCAAACCCAGGCTCTACAACACTGCAGTCAGCGTCGCTAACTACTATACCGGATGGGCGACAAAACTTTACTTTGATACAGAAAGTACAAGTGATGACAAGTGTCTCACGACGCAAGTCGGGCCGATCGCAGGTACAACCGTTTATGCAGGTTTACATAGGAATGAAATCTCTCCGCTGTATGTAATAACTTGCCAAACATACACTCAACTATTTCTTTACACGATCATTTTTTACGCGATTCTGAAGTAACGCGATTCACCATCATACATTTTTGCACTAATTTTTTGTTCCAGCATGTATTCCTGAAACAATTGATTTTTTTCTGGCCCGAATTTTATAATCATCGTTTTCTTTTATTTTGTTGTAACTTTAACACAGTATTTCGTTCTTCTATAAAGTTGTATTTTGTGTTAAAGTTTTCAGTTATTAGGGTGCAATAAATAATTTCTATAAAGTTCTAAGAGTTGATGTTCAAATTAAAGTTATTTTTAATTCGATGGTGAAATTTCTGATATGATTTGTGGTGATGATAATTCTTTCTATTAAAGGCCGTTCATAACGATCGAAATTCTTCCTTGTAATCAAGCCGGTAGTTGTATCTGATACAGCATTTTTGATCCAATAGACTTTAAAAACGTGCACGCTTTTTATCAAGTAGCGATGAGTTAGTTAGTAGTTTTATTCCTAATTTCAATCTCAATCTTTATATGTTGTATGTACTTATAGATTGAATTTTCACTGTACACACTCATTTTTGTCTTCAATCAAAATTGTTTTTGTTTTATAAGTATGTAGCATGGGTTTCATTACTACTCTTTTTGCACGGGTTTTTAAAGTTGAAGAATATATCCTCTTATTTATTATATGTTGCATGTGTGTATTATTTTACACGATTTGTTTTGCACGGATCTCTAAGAAACATATCTACTGTGTAAAAAAGAGTTGGTTGTATACAGTGGAGTAACGGAAATGATTATGGATGGTCAGGGGCATCCTACCTCTCTTCTCTTTCCACCCACCTCACGAGAGGACTTGCGGCTTGACGGCTACTTAGAGTACCCTCATGCCGATAAGGCATTATACATTTACAAACATCCATGCCTTCTCCAGGAATCGAATCCAGGCCCTACGACTCAGCAGTCAGCGTCACTAAATACTATACCGGATGGGCGACATATTTTTCTTTGTTTTGAATAGAAAGTAAAATTATTCTTTACATTATCATGAAGATAATCATTTTACTGGGAAAAAGTGTTTTTATACTTTAATGCAAAAGCTATAAATTTAATAAATATTACTTCCCACATAGGATGAACCAAAAATCTTGCCTCGATTATAAAAAATCTTTACAAAAGTCCGTTTAATATAACTTTTGTATCAAAACATAAGTCTGTTTTTTTGTACAATAGACATTGGGAATGCTTCTAAAAGAGAAATTTGGGGGAACCTTTGTAAGAAAAATGTTTTTTTCCCGAAATGGTGCCCATTCAAGAGAAAGCCTAATGTGTGCTTTGGTTTTACGAAATGATTCCGCCCATTAATGTTCAGCAAAAATTTCGACGTTGTAAAGGAAGCAAACCTCCTAGTGCACAATCAATAAAGAGATGGTATGAAATATTTAAAGAATTAAACTGAACTGAACTCAGTGGCGCAACAGTCCATAAGGATCAAGGCCTACAGTGCCAATCTCAGTTTCCGTGACCTTAGGCGCTGGAATACATGCGCAGATGTTTCGGTCAAGGGGTCAGCCTGACGTGAAACCTCCAGTGTTCACGTTCCCAAAAGCAATCTTGATAATCATTTATCAACCCACTGAAGGGATGAAAAGCAGAGTCGACCTTGCCGAGCCTGGGATTTGAACCCCGGATCTGTAGCGTGGAAGTGCGATACACTACCACTCAGCCACTGGGGTTTAAAGAAATAGGCAAGCCTAGTGTGAGTGAAGCAACTGTTGAACACGTTCAGAAATCAATTGAACAGAGTCTTAAATCAACTTGAGAAGCATTATACGAACTTCAAATATCACAAACAAATTTGGTAAAAATTCTTCGTAAAATGTTTAGGTTGCATGTTTTTAAGCTCAAACCCTCTTATAGAACACTTGGCTGGAATTCAAATACTGCTTACATAGACTTTCAAGGAGGCACACGTTGAAATTTAGTGAGGCAAATGGTCTTTTTAAAAAATTATATAGTCATTCGAAAAAAACCATGTCTAGTCGTAATAGTTTAAGTCAGTGCTTCTCAAACTTTGAATATTAATGACTCAATTTATAGTCATAATTTTCTTCACAAGGCCCTCCCCCAAACATAAAAATAACAATATATTCAACAATAATGTACTTTGATGTAGTTACAAGAGAGACGAATATAATTATAAACCGTTCAATTTATATATAATTTTATATACGACAAGCTCATGGGGTCACCGGTAAGTGTTAAACGGTATTGTTAAATTAATTTTAAAATACATAGTGCAGTATTGATGCATTTATAGATATATTATATCAATGTAAATGCGTATTTTATTTTTTATTATGTCAGAATGTATTTTGTTTTGCTTCCTCTTTCAGTGAATTAATAATATATTTAAGTAATGTTTCGCGCCCCCTTGTTGGGTTATCACACCCCTCCAGGACAAGACTTTTGGTTCACCTTATACATACATCACAATGTTTTATTTATCCTTTGTATTTATCTCAACATTTACCATTCAAGACTTCAAGGTCGAATTTATAATTTTTTTACTATAAATACTACCTACCATAAACTTATAATTATTTGAAAATAGTTATTTCACTTGGCCAAATTTTTTGACCAAATTTTTGGTATGAACAGAGGTTCATGGAGTTGCAAATTAAGTCGAAGAACCACTGAACTGTTCGGTTCAAAAAAGGTATTGTATAATTCACCGTTTAAAGAATGATTTTTTTCTTCGCGTAGCTGTAGTGCAGCTGTCAACTCAACTCCTTCAGAACAAATCCATTCAAGTTTTTCTCTCCTCCTCCTCACCTTCACGCGACTAATTCTTCAAGAAATGATTCGCAGTCGACTCACGTAGCAAACAGACTTTCTGAAGGGAAAGTTTCTGAAACGCTTTTTGCATGGGAAGATGACATTAAGCCTTTTTGTTTTTTTGTTCCAATGTGGGAACTGCTCTCTTTTAATTGTTTAAACGGACACATTTAAGGCTTACACAACGCATCTTTCTATTTTTCTCGCCTCTTTTTGGAAGAACAGTTTCAAGGATTTTTTTTAAATCTCGTTTTTTTAATAAATGATTTTGCAACGTTGTAAATGTGGTTCACATGACAGTAGGCGTCTGATTACGGTTAAGCCGTTTTTTTTTCCGGTTAAGTATAGTTTTTTAGTGTATATATTTTGATCACACACACAAGATAAAAGTTTCGTTTCACAATGTGTTTTGAGTTTACCAAAAAAAGAAATGATTAGTTTATATTTGTTTAATTTATGGTAGTAAATTATTCATTTTAGATTCGAAGAAAATTATGTAAATATGGTCAGGTCTCTATTTAGCGAAGTCGCTAAATCACGAAAAAAGTTTGTTTTGTCGAAAATTCATTAAACTGAATCTCATCTCTTAATTTACTTTATAAACCATATAAAACAAATGTTAAATTCATAAACACAAGATTTTATTTTAAAAAAGTAATTATTCACATTTTTTTGTTAAATTAATATCTATATTTATAGTACATATCTTACCCATAAAAACACCATCAACAAGAAAATTTTGATGTTTCATCTTTCCTCTCGCTTGCTGGATTTTGTTGGAGTGATTTCGTGGAAAGGGACGGATGTGTATAACAGGAAGAGACAGTAAGCGTGCGCTATTTGATTGACCAATGAGGCGTGTGGTGGTTTTTACGGCGCATCGGGGTAAGGCTAGTAGCCACAAGCACTTCATTTCGACTCTAAATTCATAATCTATCTGTAAATCTACCTCTTTATTACAAGAATCTCTATTGACAGCGAAAAATGTTCACATGACAATCTAGGACTCAGTTTTAACGGTATGCCGTCAATCCGGAACTTATACGCTAAATTCATATTAATCAATTAATTTCTTAAGAATCATTATATTAAAGCTTTCGGTGATTCATAAGGTAAGGACCTCAGATCAGAGAACAAATGATGTCTATCAGACAATTTATGAAAAATTAGCACTAGATTCGAAAAATTGAATATGTAATAATCGTCGATCTTGATATTAAAAATATCCGTCTAATTATACGACCAATAATGATTCTTCGGGTCCTCTTAATAAAATTCTTAATTAAATCATATCTCACTCTTCTCACCCAACTTAAAACTTTACTTTTAACTCTCTCCCCAAGCCTGTTACCTAATGGCTATAGTAGCTGACTTGAAATGATTCTTAAGGAGATAGATTCCCAGAACTTCCTTTGTTTTCAAATTTATTTAAATCCTTTAATTTTCCCTGGAAAATTATTTACCCATCAGATCAAAAATTTAAATTTACGTTCTTTCCTATTTTTCAAAATGTATTTTATTTTTTATTAGCTTTTAAAAAAGCTGTTTTTCTTATTTCAAATCATTCAATGTTTCTCTCATATCTACAACGACTGAGTTCTAAGCTGCATTCCCATTGGTCAGGCCTCACCTCGCCCACCCACTAATCGAAATTTGTTTTTTGCACTGTTTTTGAAGATATTTTTCTAGCACTTAAAGCATTTTAGTAGTTCTAAATTTTAATTTTTTACTCTCATATAAGTATATTTTACTTTTTAAGTATTTTTTTATTAACAAAGGGGAAGAGTGAATTCGTCATAGTCACTTAAAGTCCTAAAGATAAGAGGTTATAGTTCGGAAGATTTATATACTCTGGTCATCCACCCAATGATACTCTAAATCCCCTTCGCACATACCAGCAAGTCTTAGACTTACCCAGGATAAACTTGCGATTCTTACGCTCAATTGTCAAAGGGCTCACCAAACTGATTTCGACGACGTTATTTCATAAAAATGTTCGTTACTCATGTTGTCAGAAACGTGGTTAGATAATGACGAACATGTTTCGATACCTAACTTCAATTGCTGCGTACAGTTTAAACGACCGGGCCGCAGAGCAGCCGGTGTTGCGATCTATCGCGAACAGAAAACCTCGCATGTTGTGATTCCTCATATGAACATTACTTATCGTCAAACAAGTGGACTGGGTATTGTTAGTAATGATATTGGGGGACATATGTGCGGCTGAATGCTTATTTGAAAACGGACAAACAGTGATTTCGGTGTCGCATACATTTCTTGAAATCAAACGGTACAAAAAATTAAAAAATTCCTGCATTTTATACTTTTACCATATAGCCGAAAGTGGTTCTGCTCTTTTAAAGAAAACTATCACTCGCTTCCCATGATTTTGAGAGGTGATTTTAACTTCAGTTTGCCAAAATCTGAGCCGTTCATAGCTTTTTTGAATGACGAATTCAAGCTCGAAATGAGCACAAATCAAAATGTTTCGACAGCTAACAGTGGTAATGTTATTGACGCTGTTTTTCAATGGTTTTTAAATACTTTGAAATCACAAGTATATGTGTCATATTTTTGTTATCATAAGTCTATTGTCTCCGCTCTTACCCAAATTGATCAAGAATAATTATTTTCGATAAAAAAATTGCATTACTCCTTGTGTTAATTAAAAAATGTCATTAAAGATATAATTATTCGATAGAAAATTATTTCCAATCATACCCAATTCATTTTTTTCAGGATATAAGTTACTATTGCGTATTTACTAAGATAACATGTCAGATGGTACACATCATATACGACTACTATAAGGCTCGTATTTCTTTTTTTTCTAAAATGCATTGTATTTTCAACTTAAAAAAATAATTTTGAATTAAAATTCATGAATTTTAATAACATTTTCTAGAGTTTTAAGCCTACAAGTAATTTTAAACGTACATTATTTTATAATTAGTAACTTAAAATATATTTTATCACATACTTCTTTAAATTTAATTACTGATAAAATCTGTTAATTTTGTGTATTTGAGTATTTTGGCTAAAAAAGGCAATTTTATTGCTCTTGGTGAGTTGGGACCTGGTAAAACCAGTTCAAGGTCATTGATCACTATAAAATGTGTTAAAAGAAAGAATAATTTGAAAAGTCCTGAAACACATTTTAAAAATAGGGAGAGAAAATCGAATCACAAGAGAAAATGCTCGTTAAATAGAAAATGTACTTTGCTATCTGGAAGTTATTTTACGAAGAAAACAGTAAAATTTCTTGGCTTCAGGAAAAAGTTCGCAGAACAGAGGCTCGTAAAATGGAGGTTCGACTATAATTGAATTTGCCATAAGAGGTGTTGGGGAAAGCAAAAATCTTATTTTTTTGACAATTTGAGATTTTTACATTTTCAAATTGTACAGATTTTAACCTTTCTAAAAGTACCCTACTTTAACCTCTAGGATAATTATAAGCTCTTTAAACTTATTTTTAAATAATCGTTGAAACTGGGTCACGCCCTTTTGAATGGCGAAAAATGTAAACAAAGTCTCACTGTATACATTAAAATCAATTTATCTCAAAATGTAAATTTTGATGCTCTATGTATCTTTTCTGAGAAACTACTGTTTACAGGTATGTAAATTTTTTGATATATTTATAATTGCTAATATATACTAAAATAAGCTTTTTGTAAAAATTCAAATTTATTTTTCACAGTGTTTTTTATGTGAAAAATGGGTGTTTCACTCTAAAATATTCTATTAATTATGAAATAATTTAGTATAATGAGAAAGGTGTACTTTAAATGCATGAAAAATTTCAAATATAATAGATTTTGAGAAAAGGTACATCGAAAACAGCCAATTTAACGTTGTCGGTCTAGAGGCTTCCCACTCCCCTTAAATAACAAATATTGTCTTCTATAAATACTGTTTTTAAGATGTTTGGAATTAGGCTTTACTCCGTGTAAAAATACATCATAGGATATTTTTATTTTGCATAATGGGACAAATCCACGTATGATGAATGCAATCACGTGTTCTGCATTGACATTAGACTTGTACTTGATGTTCCACTTGGTATAAAATTTAGATAAAATTTTAAATTTAATAATTGAGTGAAGATATTCAAACATAAAGATTCTGTAAAATTTTTCCAAATTAAAAAATTCTAATGTCACACATTTGTTTTAAATAAATTGCATTTTTTTACTTGCTTTGTACGTTATTTTTGTACTTCTTAAAAGAAAGTTCCTCCTGTAAGAAGAAAAAGTTGGCGACAGCGAAGCGCATGACCTAATTGATAGAAAACCCATAATTGCATTTATCATACGACTGTCATTGAAATTTATGAATTCATTGGCTGGAAACATTGCAGTTATTATGTGACTATGACGTCACATGAAGTTAGTCTATTATATCCATTACATTTAAGCTAATTTTTACGTCAGACAGGTGGCACTAGAAACAACAACAAGCTAATAAATAATGCTGTCGAGTCTGATGGGCCATTTTAAAGTAAAACAGAGCTATCTTACTCCAAAGAATACGAGTTCGTAAATGAAATAAGGTTTATATAAGCCATTATAATACGCATGTTAGGAATAAAATTATGGAAAGAACTAATGATATATTACATTATAATGAGCGGCTTGTTGCTCGTCGTCGAAACAGTGCCAACAAAACAGTTTGTTGCCACTGAAACTCTGTTAAACTTAGGATTCCATGTCGATTAAATACTTAACAAATGCATTATATATGTTTATTATTATGAATTATTTTCAAGCAAAGAAAGTCCAAAGTGTTTTTTGGTAATAAATTGATCAAAGTAAATTAAATTATTATTTTTGTAGAATTATTTGTAGATGACTTCTCTCAAGAATTTTAAAATATGGATAGCAAAACATCCTTGAGTTATTTAGCGTATAATAATATAAGATATAAGTATAATAATAAATATAAGATTTTCAAAGAATTTATAGCCTTTAATGAACGAATATTTTTAAAATCTTTTTCACATGAATAAAAACTACACTATTGGCCATTAAAATTGCTACACCAAGAAGGCAACAAGCTATAGACGTGAAATTTAAATCATAAGAAGAAGGAGCTGTGATATGCAAATGATTAGCTTTTCAGCGCATTTAGAAAAAGCAGGCGCCGGTAGCGACACCTATTATGTGTTTAAATGAGGAAATGTTTCAGTCTGTTTCTCATACACACATTGCATTTGAATGTTGTTGCATAATAAAAAGTTGTAATGCCTCGTGTAAATAACAGAAATGCGTACCAGCACGTTTCAGACTTTCATAAAGGTCGAATTGTAGCGTACCGGGATTGTGTGTACTACAATAATGCTGCTCGCACCGGTCAAGATCTAATGACTGTTAGCAAAATATGAAATTGATGTGTTCAGGATGGTAATATGGAATGTCGTGTTGAATCTCAACGGACCCCTATCACTAGCAGTCGAGAAGACCGGTATATTACCCGCATGGTCTTGATGAATCGTGCAGCCCCGTCACGAGCTCTGAGTCAAGAATTGAGGTCGTTTGCTTGACAACAAGTCAATGACGATTACAGCAGCGTGGACTTTTAGCTCGGAGACCCTGGCTACGGGTACCCTTGACGCTGCATTACAGACAGGTGCGTCTTCCATGGTGTGATCAACGACGAACCTAGGCGCACGAATGGTAAGATGTCACTTTTTCAGACCCAGGTTCTGTTCACAGCATCAAGATGGTCGCATTCGTGTTTGGCGGCATCGTGGGGAACACACATTGTCAGTGTGCATTCGTCATCGTCATACTGGCCCATCACCTGGCGTGATGGTATGGGCTGCTATTAGATACACGTCTCAGTCACCTCTTGTTCACATTGACGACACTTTGAACAGTGCACGTTATATTTCTGGTGTGTTACGACCCGTGGCTCTACCCTTTATTCGCGCCCTGCGAAACCTCATGTTTCAGCAGGATAATGCACAACCGCATGTTGTTGGTATTGTACGGACTTTCCTTGATACGGAAAACGTTCGCCTGTTAACCTCACCTGCACGTTCACCAAATCTCTGACCAATAGCAAACGTCTGGTCCATGTTTGGCGAGCGACTGGCTTGTCACCATATTCCAGTCACTGCGGTTGATGAGCTGGGGCATCGTATTGAAGCTACATGGGCATCTGTAGTTGTACATGCCGTCCAATCTCTGTTTGACTCAATGCCCAGGCGAATAAGCGCTGTAATTACTTCCAGAGGTGGTTGTTCTGGGTACTGATGTCTCAGGATCTATGATCCCAAATTTCTTGAAACTTTTATCGCTTGTTATTTTCATTTAAATATGTTTGTCCAAGAAATATTATTTTGTTATCTGCATTTCTTCTTGGAGTAACAATTTTAATGACCAGTAGTGTACTTGAACTATATCAAGAATTTTAGTGTTCTTACAATGTAACTCTAATATGATAAGAAATCTAAATATAAATTTCGAATGTATCATCTATGACGATCTTAGTAATTTTTTTGAAAAAATTAAAATATTTCTGAATAGTATGAAGCAAAATTTTATTGTGTATTATTTACTGAACAACATTTGACAATCTCTAACAAAACTAAATTTTTAATCTTATTACTGTTTAGTTTTTCTATTTATTCTTCCTTTGAGAAAATTTGAATTTTAGTATGTATGTTCGTAATTCTTGCTCCAGGTGTTTGGGGGCAAGATTATATTGCTTACATTTTAATTATTATTAAAAAGTATTTTTCTGTCTTCTTAAATCTTAATCATATCAAGTCATTGATTTTACTCACAAATACAGTTTAAAAGATTTTTTTTTAGATAAGTACACTTTTTTTCCTAATTGTATTTATAAATACCTCTCTTATGGTCGACGCATTAGAATTATACCATTTTTTTACTAAATTTTGAATAATTTACATTTACTTGACCATGGAAAGAAAAAGTTTTGTATTATATAAAAAACAACTATTAGAACTTCAGTGTTGTAATGTTATTTGACTACTAGAAATAGATTTTTTTAAGAAATATAAGGATTTACTTGTGCTTTTCAGATTTGCTTATCAGATTGCATTATATGAGAAAAAGGGTTAAATTTAGAGAGAAAAAATTTATCATAAAAGTAGGAAACAAAAAACCTGAAAATTTATAAAAAAATTACATAAACGCGACCCACTTTGAACAAAATGTTTATGAACGAATTATTAATTTTTGAACATTTATATATTAGATTACTGTTCATTTTTGTAATAATCTCAAAAATAAGAAATATTTCAATTTTTATCAAAAATAGAACAATTTATCTTAGTCACTATATGAAACACTTTATATAAATAATTATAAATTTTGCAATAAAGCAATGTTTTTTTAATAAAGTACAACAAAACATTTCTAGTATTACACAAATAATTCACAAACAATTTCAATTGATTTCTTACATAACTTTTCCAGCAGTACCTGACACTCTGTTTCAAATTTTCGGAAAAACCACTTTTTGTGCATAATGCGTTTTTAAGTCGATAGCTGCATGTTGGAAGTAGCATTCGCTCCTATTAAAACTGATGTAACTTTTGTTTTAACAAACGGAAAATAAAAACTTGGTATTATTATAAACCTAACAAAAGTGACCTAAAGCGGTCAAAAAAAGTATTCGACATGTGAAGATTTCTGCATGTATTGAATTAATAAATAAAAACTTTATGCAAGAACAAAACAATTTTTATTGATTTTAAATTAAAAATCATAAAGTATTACATCCAACATCTTTTGAAATACATTAAAATGTAATAAATTAACAAAGGGATCATCATTTCATTCAAAGGTTGTTAAACGAACAAAAAAAAGTATTCGACAAGACATAAAAATAAATGACAACAATTCAAATAATATAAAACTAATATTTAGTTGCTTTCACTACAACGGATGACTTCCTTTAAATGCTTTGGCAACGATTTAACCAAATTTTCTGTCACCTCTTGGTCAATTTTTGCTTCTCCAAGGATCTCCCCTATTTGACGTTTGTTGGAAAAATGGCGCTCACTTAATTTTTTTTTCTAATATGCTCCACAGGTGCTCAATTAGGTTGAGGTCTGGACTTTAGGCGACTGTTTTGATAACTCTTGGGCAGTTGTATAGCAGTCAAAGCCTTGTATTGTGAGGGGAGTGTTTTGGGTCATCGTCTTGGTAAAACTGGTAGTCCTCCTCGGTCCCCAGTTGTTCAGCACTATCACCCAAATTTTCTTTTAAAATCTGTATGTAATACACATGGTCCATTATGCCGTTAATTCCGACAACATTTCCCACTCCTAAAGCAGCCCAAACCATTATACCTCCTCCTCCATGTTTTACTGTGGACGCCATATTTCATTCTTTCAACTTAGCGTTGCGTTTTCTGTATACTGTAATATTGCCATCGCGCCCAAAAAGATTAAGTTTGCTCACATCTGCAAAAATAACTTAGTGCCAGAATTCTACTGGTTTGTTTACATATTTTCTAGGAAATTCCCATTTTTGCACTCGGTTCTTTTTGGATATATATATATATGTAGCTTCTTTCGAGCGTTTCTAGCCGTAAATCCATTATGCAGGTAAATTCTAACAATTTGGGGCGTAACAACTATGTCTAAAAAATCCTTGATAACTTTTGCCAAAATTGATGCATCGATTTTGGGGTTCTTTTTAATTTGACGTGCAAGCCATTGCTCCACCTCTTCGGAAAAGTTTTTGATTAACCAGATCTTGGCTTGTTATCCACCAATTTTTTTATCTTTATACTTTTTAATTATATAGTCCTTGGCCTATTTACAATAACTGAAATTTTGTTTTCAAATATCCCATTTTTAAAGTGCATTATGATTACGTTTTTAATTTCCACTGATATCACTCCTTGTTTTCGGCCCATCTTGCTCATTACTTAACCCTCTCGCTGCGCATCCCTCGATTTCCATGGGCAAAGTATATGTACTTTACCCGTGGAAATCGTGGGATTAGCAGCGAGAGGGTTCAATAAAACCTTCTGATTGCCCTCAGAAATAGTCCAAATGCTTTGAATTACAACCCCACTTACCGATATTTTTGCTTCTCGGTATGAAAATTTATCAAAGTTTCCTATGTCAAATACTTATTTTGCTTATCAAACTGCTTTTGAAAATTCTAATGATGATTTTTTTCCTTAGGTTTGTTTTTGTAAATACAAAATCTTCAACATTAGAAACTGAGCTATTATATGCAATAAATAACGAAACATGGATTCGTTGTTGCATATTAAGGTGTTTCATGTCAATATTCGCAGAAATCGTTGCATGTCGAATAACTAAACTATAAAATATTTCTTACGAAATCTGAAATTCTTTAATACCTTAAATCGATTAAAATGAAATATTTATAAAATAATTTATGTTAAATATTTTATAAAAGATGAAACATAAATATTAAGTTTATAAAAGGAATTACTAGCGCAATGGTAAGCATGGTACTAGCGCAACCATGCCAACTTTAAATATAACTCACCCATTTGGCACACCCCAATTTCTCTCCCCGTATCGTAGGCGCTGAATTGACAAACCATTTGCTTCGTTTCATATTTCTCCGCTTGCTGCTTTTCTAGGCCTAACCGTTCGTTGACACGACAAGCTTAAATACTAAAATGTGAATCTTGGATTTTATGAATACTTAAATAATAAAATTAATCTAGATATATATTATAAATGCGAAAGTTTGTGAAGATGTTTGTCCGTCTTTCACGCAAAAATAACTGAATGGATTTTAATAAAACTTTTTAGTAATATAGCTTATACATCAGAACATAGGCTATAATTTATAGCATAGGCTATAATTTATAAAGATATTGTGTGAAGTTCCCAAAATATAACGATATTTGTCAAGTAAGTAGGAAAAAATACTGCCATCTGCAAGCAATTATGACGTGCGCTGCAAAAAAGATCACGAAAGCAATATCTACCTTTTATTTATGAAATTTTTTGTTCTGTCTACGCAAGGCGCTGGCTTCTAATTTATTCCTGTGCTCAGTGTAATCCCTATTTTTTTATGTCAGAATAAAACGAAGCTTTGAAGGTAGAGGTTGTTTTAAATCTCTCTTTATTTGAATGGCTACTATTGATTTTTTTTTTCATGTGTGAACCATAAGAAATTAATGCTTATATCAAAATAAATACTTTTATCGATTCTGGTACTTAAAGTAAATAAAGTTTGTCTTTCACACTACATAATTAGTTTGTGGTTAGTAGTTAATTATAAAAATATAATAAACGTTAATATAATTATAACATTCCATATAATTATAACGTTAATTATATTGCTTTTTTTAAGTATAAAAATAATAACTACTGTATTGTATTTTTTGGAGTGAGTGAGTTTGTGGTGAGTGGAGTGAGTGGTTTTGTTCAATATCACCAATAGGGTTGCGATAGTGTGTAAGTACCGCCAACGTCCTTAACCCTTTAACTGTCAATTTAGTTTGATGCTTCGGGTACATAAAATAGAAAGTTTTTTTGTTGCAAAAATCAAATGTTCAGTACACAATGAAATATACTTAGAAGCAAAGAAGTTATGTTTTGAATTACGTGCATAAAAATTTTTATGGTTTCGTAGCATCTACATGTTCGTTTGAGGTGGTTGCCACTCAGCGTGACAGTGGTGCAGTTCACTTCTAGTGGAACATTATTTTCTGAAAAAAATGGATTTCTATTAGTTGTTCAGTACTTCAGTTTTGTGGGTATAATTGAAATACACTTTTCCAAGCCCCAACCAATTCAGCAATCATTACACCAAAATCGTGCTTCCATCCTTCCTTATCTTTTTTTCCATCTGTGTCCTTTTATATGAACAACAAACTTTGCGCTGTCTTGTAGGCTTACGTTTTGCAGGAATAGGAGGAATATGAGATATAAAATACAGGCAGGGTTATCAACTGTAGATGGTCTGACAAGAATATTTTGTCCAGAAACGGCATCATCATATTTGCACAAAAGCTTTTCTGTTGTTTCTTATCCCGGATATGTGGTATAGCTTAGTTACACCATCTCCATAAAACCTAAAACCACCAAAAGATCCAGAAATAAAATAGGATTTTCTGAAACCCCAACAATAGTAAAATTCAAGCAATTAAAAATATTGTAGGAGTTCAAAGTGTCCATCACCACCTGCTAAAGGGGACGGTTACATTCCTCCCTTGGGGTAGGAATTCGAAGTGTCCATGGTATGACCGGGAGACGCCAGCTGCAAAGGGGATGGTGAGATTCCCCCCCTTGGGGTAGCGAAAAAGAACTCATTCGAAGTTTGGGTGTGAAGGAGAGCAGTCCTGTCTGAATGTTTTCTTTAAAGTAAATGTTAATATTTAAATTTTAGACCCCATGTCTTTAATTTGTGCTTGCCCATTCATAGGATTAAAACATTATTAATATGCCTGGAGGAGGCGTTATCAGTCTCGCCCCTATGACATTCTAGGAAAGAATTTCCGGCCCTGTTGAAATGTAAGATGTTTGATGCGGCCACTAAAAGAGCGTGATGGAGCTGTCTGCTGATTCCTATGAATATTAGGTTCGTGACACCATCGGGTTTCCTTCCCCCAAAAAAATACGAAGGGTGATCAAGGGATATTCTCCAGAGTGCATTTAATTATATCCATTTAATGGAGGAGAATTCAGCAAAATTTAGGCAAGTGTTACCCAGCAAGGTGTCAGCAGTGGCAGACTTAGCCGAACTATCGATTGTTTCGTTGCAATTCAATCCAATATGGGTGGGGACCGATTGAAATTATACAGAGTGTCTTGAAGAAAATCGAACCACTAGATCCAGAGTATTTAGGCTTGTTATATCCCCAGCAGTTGTCCAACGAGAAAGGTGCATGACTGCCAGTTAAAATCCAAATGTCCCTGAGGACAAGGTAGAAACAGTGTCAACAAATTGTAATTCCTTTATATATTGCAGTAAGTTCGACCTAAAACAGAACAGCAGCTATTATTCATAAGCTTTATATCATATTTACCATCAGGTGTCTCAATATGCCGAAATACCGCCATCGCCCATTGTACTGTCAGTATAGATTTTTAATCCCGAATGAGGGATGAATTGTCTCCAGAGCAATATGTCTAGTAAATGCTGGTATATCTGACCCTTTACACACCCTGGTCAATTAGTTTTAGAATTTAGCACAAAAATAAACTGGAAAGCCATATTCCAAAATTGGCCTGACCAGTGAGGTGCAGGTTGTTCTCAGAGCTCTTATGCACTTTGATTCAAAATGCTAAAAATGTCATTTGTTTCCTAATTACGTTTTATATTGCAAAAATGAAAACCTGAAGGCCATCTCCGGTATATGTATCAATATATTTTTATAATACAGTGAAATACGTTTAAAGCGCTCAACACGAAATAATCAATGGTCCCGACAATACTATGTATTTTCATGCACTTAACACGAAAAGATTTTCTTTCTGACCAGCCGGATTGGACTGTCCAACTGTATTATCGGAAGAATTCATTGCAGTAGATGATAGTAGTAGTAAATGTACAACCCAATTATGGTAGACAAAGACATTTTAGAATTTTCTCAAGCTCACAAAATATATTTTGATGCAGATTCCGATGAATAGAAAGAAATGAATATTTCTACTCCTGTTTCCAAGTCATCGGAAATGAGGAAAATTATGTAAAATATGCGCAGTTACTCAGACTCCCATCCCATTGGTGAAATGAATAACAAAATAGATGATATTGAACAATTTGTTGAGAGGGGGTGCCAGCTCAGGTGACGTCTTCGTCTCTTGATCAGAATTCAAACGTGATGAAAAAAAAAGGGTGACATTAATAAACATCAGTCATGTTGAATTACAGATCCATCGACTCCGGAAAATTCATCGTATTTCATAATAAGCAGGGACTTGTTAAGACTTCTTAAGTTCCCAGCTCCCTTCGCAAAAGAATGCCCCATCTATAAAGAATGACCGCAGTAGCCTTTAGTTCAAGGGAATAATCTCTTGACCGGTATTGTCATGAGTTCTAGACTAGTACCACTGAGGAGGCCGATGAACATTAAGTCTGTCGAGACTCGAACGTCCTTCCGTTGGTGTGGAAGTTAGGAAATGGGCATGCCAGCTCAGGTGTCATCTTAATTACTTGAAAAGCTATGATTTGACTTATGTCCGTGAGGCCTGAAATAAATTCTCTTTTATATGGTATTCGTGAAAAAAGGGAAACTTCCCATCACAACCCTAGTTCGATTTGTTTTTCTTGCTATATCCCTTTTATTAAAAAGGTTTTAGTGGAAACCCATCCTATTTTACTACCCTTGAAGAATGTATCTTTAAAATAATATTTAAAGTAAATCCAACACGTGAATAACAGGCGTTTCTCAAACCCTTTTTTTTGGTAGGTGCTGCCCCTTACCTTGAGAGCAAAAAATTAACTACTAAAAGGGGGACGCGAGCCTATTGAAAAGTAGAGAACAAAAGATTATTTAAAAAAATTATTAATTTACTGATAGTAATCAAACAAAATACATTCTAACATAATAAAAAATAAAATGCATATTTACACTGATATATTACACTTATAAATATATCAGTGCTACACAATGTATTTCGTAATTAATTTAACAATACTAAATAAAAACAATTTTATTAATTACCAACGACCCAATGGGCTTGTCATATATATAATGTAAAACAAAAATTAACACTTATTTGATAATTTTTGTACGGTTTATAACTAAACCTTGACTGCCGGTCAAAAGTTTCGTGATTTGCTTCCAAATGCCAACCGTTTTTCGCGTAGGCAAGCGTACGTGATGTTTTGGGGGAGGGGGAGGAATAATGAAGCAAAAATAATCTGGTATAAGTCAATCCTTCGCAAATATTGTCAATGTCCTTTTATTGTTTTCCCAAATCTTCGGAATAATTTTACGGATAGACAGTGCACAGAAAAGATCGTACTTCGCGGAAAGATGTATATATACGTCTGGAGAAATAAACGCTTTGGCTTAGCGAGACGTTTATATACACGGGGGGGGGGCTTAAGAGGTTAAAGTCGTATCATAGTTTTAGCGTCAAAGTATAGTATTATTGAATTCAGTACATTGTTATTGCATGTGGGGGGAAAAAGTTATGATTGAATATTGGGTCGTGAAAATTGCAACTTTGAGAAGCACTGTCTGTGTTATAGGTACTTTATGTAAAAACAATTAAACAATGATGCATTTATAATTTAGAAAATTCTAAACTAATTTTTTAATATAGTTTACTCATTGGTAATATTAATTTGTGATATAAGTGTCACCTACCCATGCATTATACACTGGCGTGCAAAACTTAAGCAACAGGTGGGTTTATTGCCATAACTTCACGAAAAATCATCTGAGAGACATGAAATTCTGAAATGAGGGAGAGTATTATGTACGTAAAGGATGACGAAAGCATCGGCGCTGAAAAAGGAATATAACGCATACGGTATGGAATCAAACAAAAACAAGCTTTATTGAATGCATAGTATCGTGACTCATGATTGTCTATCCAACAGGAAGAACAACAAGCAGATGTTCCTTAATATGGTATATGCCCTCCTTACTACAATGGTTGCTTTGCACGTCTCCGCATACTCCAGAACCAGCTGGTGCAACATTTCTTGAGGTAGGAGTGCCCATTCCTCAATCAACATCTGTTTGAGTTGTTGGTTGTACTCCGGATGATGTGAGGGTGTGGCAATACGTCTCCCCAAAGCATCCCACATTTTCGATGGATTTAAATCTGGGGACACGCTGACCAATCCATTCAGTGATATCTTCACTTTCCAGCAGCTCCTCAACAGCAAGAGGTGCGACGTGGCAGTGCATTGTCATCCATGAAAGATGAAGTCTGGGCCAATGGCACCTCGGAAAAGATGCAGATGGGAAAGAGTACCTCCTCACAATGCGATCCCGTTCAGACCACTCTGTCGAAAATGGGAAGCTCAGTTCCACCGTTCAGCATAATGCCAGCCCAGACAAGAACTCCAGGACCACCGTAACGATGTCTTTCCTTGATGTTACTGGGATAAAACCGGGTCCCGATCTCTCTCCAAATCAAAACGCGTTGAGATCGCTTCTGGTACTGAACCAACTCTCATCCGTAAAGAGAACACGACACCGTTGATCAGTGTGTCCAGTTTTGTGCTCTCTGCCCCACTGTAAACGGTGGCTTCGGTGGCCATCTTTCAACGGGAGGCAGCGTTCCAGGACGGCGGGTGAACAAGCCCCTTTGTGAAGGCGTCTGGCCACAGTAAACCGCTACCTTGTCGACCTGTTGCTGTACAGAGTTTCTGAGCAATGGCGCTTGCTGACTGCTGTCGAACTTTTTTCGCCTGCAGGATGATATATCGGTCATCCCCT
Organism: Trichonephila inaurata madagascariensis; assembly: GCA_019973955.1. Taxonomy (NCBI): domain Eukaryota; kingdom Metazoa; phylum Arthropoda; class Arachnida; order Araneae; family Nephilidae; genus Trichonephila; species Trichonephila inaurata. Next base: position 73,386 of record BMAV01006606.1, on the reverse strand, counting down.
GCAGTTGTCGTCCTCGGGCAGCCACACCAACCTTTCTAACAGCTGTACCTGTGGTTTGGAACGCTTTCAAGCGCGCGAAACGACACTTTGTTGATTCCGAACTCTGCAGCTACACTGGTGACAGTACGCCTCCTCCAGCTTTTCGATCATTCTTCCACGTGTGAAGTCATCAGATGATTTCTTCTAGCCATATTTCACGAACTGACTCACTGGCACTTGCAGAGAATATGGTGAATTGCGTCTCCGTCCTTCATTTCATTCTACTGTTGAGCAGCGCGTGCCGACATCACGCGTTTTGCGTACGCTCACATCGCTTCTGACGTTTTGTTCCTGATATTTGCATACGCATGACGTTTCTACTGACTTACGTGTTCCTTCTACTGATCTCCACAGACCTCCTTTTCTGCAATTTCATTTCTATCTGCTAAATTTTTACATTATTGCTTAAGTTTTGCACACCAGTGTACTTAGTAACCACTGGCTTAGCTAGTCAAGAGTGAGCCTTGTTTCAAAATTCTTCAGGGGCTCTTTTCTGGATCCCTTAATATTTTTCAATTTTTGCTTGCGCATTTTGGGCCCCTGTAACTTGAGGGTCCTGTATCACATATCCGGTTGTAATTACGTTCCTGTTAATAACTGGGCTCTGAATGTCATTAAAATGTTTATAGCTGTGTGAGAAATATTGTGTACCTTGCATAAGGATTCGCAACAGAACATTCAGGAGCTGTTCTTGCTTAATATTAAATTTTAACATGGAATATGCTGATATGCTGCTTCCTCTTCTTCCTTACAGGTGTTGTTTCCCCATAAATTCAAAAAGGTATATTTTTCATCAGAAAGCTATTTAGTTTTGCAAAACATGTGCTAACAAACGAGTATAAAATTATCTCGTGGAGTCTCAATGTAGTAAACAATAGAATACTCACAATCTAGTTGGAAGTATATATATATAAGGATAAGAATTTTTAATATTCTTTTATTTTATCATAAAAGTTTAAAAAGTATTGAAAACCAAAATTTTCGGTTTTAATGGATAGGAGGAGATTTAGATACCTGTAATTATACAAACTTCAGAGAACGTGAATCCATTTTGCATGCATATTTATGTTTCTTTTTGATTTTTTTATTGCGACTCGCAGAACCCTTGGTATGTCTTGTGAAAACCCTGGATTCCGTGGAACACAATTTGAAGACCACTACGGTATAACAATAAAAAAACCTTACGAAAATTAACCCGTATAACATTTTTGAAATTCGTTCTGTGCCTGAGATAATCTCGGGCATGATGGTTAAAAGGTTAATATGGTTGCGATAGAAAGAGAGTACGTAAATACCACGAACGTCGCCAATTCGGTTTTGAGATTACATAAATACAGCTAACATTACCAAGATAATTGCGATAGTACGTAAATACCAAAATTCATTATTTTTCCCACTGCATTTGCATTTGCACTTTACGGAAATTTAGTCACATGACCATTCCTAAACAAAGTTACCGTTACAGTTGTTAATCCTTTTCACTCAGACGTCTCCAGCGGAAAAATGAAATGAACAGCAGGTAACTGTTTTGAAAAAAGACAAGCTGACATCGGTGACAGATGAAAAATCTGTCAGCCTCACTTTTGTCAGTAAGTACAAAAAAAGACAAGAAAACGAAAGAAAGATGAGAATTGTGGAAAGAATCCTTCGAAAGAAGTGGAGGAGTATAAGACTGATTAAAATTCGTCCGAATCGAGGTCAAAATGAGTTTAGCATGCAAAGTGAAATGTATATTTCAAAGCTGTGTTTCGAAACACAGCATGCTAGATACTTTATTATGTGCGCAAAAAAGAACACTTTTTTTGGAATATTGTGCCGCTTAAAGATGATCTACATATAGTAAAAAAAGTTGTTTTAACAGTTTTAAAAATATTTAAAACGTTGAGAGTATTGAATAGTAATGTGCCGGATGTGTTCGAAAAGTATGACTACACTTTCAAATATTAATTAGCAATAAACAAGCAAAGATAATAACTTACGGTTTTTTATGTTCTAAAGTTTCTCTTAATGCAGTGTTTCTCAAACTGTGGGGCGCGCTCCCCTATGGGGGCGTGATAACCCTCCGAGAGGGGCACAAGCATATCGACAAGTCGAAAGCAAAAGATTATGTAAAAAATTATTAATTTATTGAAAGTAATCAAACAAAATACATTCTGGCATAATATAAAAAATAAAATACACATTTACACTGATATATTACACATATAAATATATCAGTGTTACACAATCTATTTTATAATTAATTATTTAACAATACTAAGTTAAAAACAAGTTGAATAATTACCAGTACCCCCATGGGCATGTCATGTATAAAATTATATAGAAAAATTAACACTTATCTTGATAATTTGTACGGTTCATAATTAATCCATTAAAATACTAATTAACGACACGACACTACATGATTTGTTCCCCAATGCCAACCTTTTAACACGTAGTCGAGCGTATGTGGTGTATTGGGGAAGGGGTAAAAAAAAAGAATAAATAAGCAAATCCTCTGAAATAAGTAAAACCTTGGCAAACACTGCCTATGTCATTTAATTGCATTTTAAAGCCTTCGGAATAATTTTATAGATAACAGTTCACAGAAAATTTCGTGCTCCGGAAAGATGCAAATATACATCCGGTAAATAACTGGCCGAGATAAACGTTTATATACGCCGGTGGCACTGAAGAGGTTAAAGTCGTATTGTAGCTTTAGCGTCAAAGTATAGTAGTACTGAATTCACAAAACATTATTATTGTGTGGAGGGGGGCTCAATGAATATTATGAGTGAATATTGGATCGCAAATATTGAAAGTTTAAGAAGTACTGTTTTAATGTTTTATTGCAGGATTTCTACAGGCGCTATAATAGTTGCGAGCAAAACATCGTTTATACGAGATTTCTGGCCACGTTCTTTGAAGCATTGCGGGATCAACACTATGAATGCCAACTGTGAATCGACTTTTTAATTCATCGACGTTACGAATTGGGGATAGTTAAATAATATTTTTTGCGTATCCTTACAAGAAAAATTCCAAAGGTGTTAAATCTAGAAATCTAGGCGGCCACGGTACTGGACTTACTCTTTCGATCCATCGCCCCGAGTACTTTTTCTCACTTCCAAACTCCAGTGTGGTGGTGCTCCATTTACTCTGTGCATGTGTTGAATGTTTAAAATCGATAAACCCTACTACAGCTTGCGCTTGTGATGAAACCATTTTGAAGCGAGGATGTTGAAAAATGGGGAAGTTGCGCCATCTAGTTTTCCTTATATTAAATAGAAACTTTAATATTTTCTGTATGGAATATAAAAAAGCGTAAGTGAAAATCTTTTTTTATTTTAAATTATTTTTTAAGTGTAGTCATATTTTTCAAACACCCTACTTATATTGCTTCAAAATTCTTTACAGTTATTTATGTTTTTATGTGTTAAGGATAAAAATAGTATTTAATGCTAGAAAATTCAACAGCGTAGCCGCGGAAGCATAGTTGTGTTATGGTCACGAACTCACGGCCGGTGTGTCCCGGATTCGAGTCTGGTGCCACTGAAGCCACACCGTATAGAGAGGTTCAATGTATGTTAAATCTATTGAGGCTCCATGGTGTGGTAGTTAGGAGAGTGGAGTTCCAGCTCCTTGTCACTAGACTGAGGTTCAAAAGGATGAGATCCGTCGCTCGTGTTGCTTTAGACTGCAACGTTAATACAACTCTCCCTAGCAACATCAAGAACAGAAGCATGGAAAGGACTGAAAATTAACAAACAAAAAGATACATTTAAAGCAATAAATGATGTTTATTCCACCGCCATAGATTGCACATAAACATACGGTTTTTGGTGCGATATATTCAATAACATTCTATGAAAAGGAGTTAACGAGAGTGCGAATGAGTTAAATTCATGTGACGTCATAGTCACATGATAACTACACTCACGCGTTTCCTACCAATAAGTCCATGTGAGGTTCTTAGTCACATGATAAATGCACATGCGTTTCCAGCCAATCAGTTCATGCTTTCTCATAAAACGTACATATTTATCAACAATAGGTACAAAATCCACTTGTTCTAAAAATACCCTTATAACATAAGAGCTTTTTTCTTTTTACTTTTTAAAACTTTTTTAAGAATCTTAATACAGCGTGATTCATAAAGAGAGGTATACAGTTTCAATGCATTATACAGGGTACGGCAAAAAAACCAAGACAAACAATTTTTTACATAGCTTTATAAAAAAATTAACAAATTAACAAAATATAACAAATAATAATAAGAGTACACTCGTACTAATTAATAAATCTAATTGGTTTCAAAGTGACCGCCGTTTGCAGCAATGCAGAAGCGCAAACGCTTGTAGAAATTTTCAACAATTGACCTCAATCTTTAACCCTTAATGTACCCCATTCCCACAGAAGTGATTTCTTTAGAGCAGTGTTTTTCAAAGTGTGAGGCATGCCCCCGGGGCGCGAGCATATCGAAAATAAAAGATAAAAAAATTAATTTACTGTAATGAAGTAAGGAAATACTTTCTGACATAATAAAAAATACACACTTACACACTGATAGAATTTATTAGTATTACTTCGTCAAACATAAAAGCTTTCATTTCGATACATTCATTAGCTATCTGATCCTATAAATAAATAAAATACATCACATTTTGTTTGTGTGTGTGTTATTTGCTTTAATCCAACAATGAGAGATTTTCTTACTGAGTTTTCTCTCTTTTTAAATCTAAAATACTATTTCAGAGAAAAGACAGAACCCAAACCCAGAGAAACATTCTAGGAAGATAAAAAATTCATGTGTTTGACCTTCGAATTTAATGGTATGGTTAGTTCGTTCCTTTTATTATGTCTGTATTTTTCATTTAAGTTATAAATAATGCGCCTATACGAAAGAGTTATATGACATTTCGAAAAGCACAGAAAGCACTTTGAAGGATTATTTGGCCAATATTTATTTTTATGAGTATTCTGAAACATATAAAGCCTGATGAGAAACGTTTTAAGGTATGTGACTACCCAAAAATCCTCGGTTTGGAGAAAATTTTCGAAATTTTTTTTGTTTTAATATTATAGCCCATACGTTTAAGATTCCAAAAATACTTTATTTTAGTTCCTAAGATAATTAGAAGCTAAGTTATAGCTTATTTAGTAAACCGGAAATGGAATTTTCAAAACCGGAAATGGGTGTTTAAAGAGACATAAAAAGGTAAACAAATACTTTGAACGTCTTTTTTCATGACTTTTAAGCAATAAAAATATTTAATATTTATTGTAAATATAGATCAACATATCCTTTATTTATTTATTAATATTTTTTTAATCTGGCAACTGTTTTTTTTTAATTCAAGCTTGTTTTACTGAGTGGCAATAATATTATCGTTTATAGTTTGTTTACATTTTGTTCATTCTAAGGCGTTCTTCTTAATTATTACTTACTTTTGATATTTTTACAGTTTATTCATTTATTTTCATTTAATTTTAATGTTTTATTTGATTGTAAATAATTTCAAAACACCGAAAGCTAGATCGAAAGTGTCCAGAAAGAGAAAGTTTTATGGTAATAGGTTTACCAAGTTAGCACAAAACAGTAATAACACATCTGCAAGTGAAGCGAAATTGAGCAGTTTTGATGTGCCTGAACCTGAATTAATTTCCAAGCTTTGATGGGAATTATTTCAATCCTGTGTTGTCCGGAATGTTATGCAACTGGATTGAAACTGTCAGAAGATTTTAGGGAAGGACTTTGCTCTAACTTGTGTGTGTGTGTGGCTTGTAGTTGTTGATTCATGATTGTAGTGAAAGTTTTAGAAGCACTGCTTTAGAGAGTCGAAAGTTTTGTGCGGCTTAGTGCAGGCCCTAGACTCTAAAATGGACCATACACTGTAATCCATGGAATTGAAAGCCGGCGAGTAGTGGTCATTTTTCAGATGATATCATGTCTGGAAAATTTGCCTTGCACCACTCTGGTGTCTTCTTGGCCTTGAAAGTAGTGCAGAGTCTTGTTGAAACGTCCAATTTGCATTTCCGAAATGCTATTGGTCCCACGGAAATACAACATTTTCAATAATGTCCCTCTGGTACACTTTTTGATTGATTTTAACGCCCTTTTCCACAAAAACCAAAGGTGGTTTGCCACTTGCACAATTTTCGCCCCAGGTCATTGCCGACTTTGGATATTGGCGATGTTCAACAAATTTCCGAAGTGCTTGGAGCGTCCACACACCAGGTTCCATCGTTTTGGGAGTTTGAACTTGTTGAACCGTAAAGATCTTCTCATCAGTGAAAAGTAATCTCTCCCAGCTCTGACTTGTGGCCCGTCTCAAAAGTGTTCGGCATCTTCGGAGCCGTATGAGTTTCTTTTTTTCAGTGAAAAGCTGAACATTTCGCAACTTGTAAGGCTTCAGTCCAGGCTCCGTTTTTGCTATTCGCCTCACCGATCTGTCACTTTGTCACTTATTCCTATGTCACGAGTGATCTGTCTAATGGAAACCCTCGGATTTCTTTGGACTCGCTTTCCGATGGCCTTACGATTGCTTGAAGTGCATACAGTACGTTTTAGCCCACTTCCTGAAAGTCGATCATCATTGACAAGCTCTTTGAAACGGCAGATGACATCAGACACTGTGTGCCGAGATACATTCAGCAAACGAACTGTCGTTTTCCTTGCTGAAACAACTCTAAAATAGCAGACCTTTTGTTCGACATTATCAAAACACATAAATCAAATAAAAACTAAGAAATATATTTAAAAATATTTTATTATTAGTGTTAGATAAAAAAACAGGAAAACACCAATTAAAAGGAAATTCGTTAACTATTCTAGGAGGCAAGAAATTTGTCCGAGATTTTTGTCGTACCCTGCAAATCAAGAACAATTTAAGGTATTATATGTCACTTGCAAGATAATTGTATAGGATTATTTAAAGTTTTGATTACAGATGTTCTATGTGTGAACCCTTAGTCATATGACACACATTGAGCCGGTAATTTGTGGTCTAGAGGTCAAGGTAACGCGCGCGCGCGTGTCATGAGTTTGAGCCTAATACCACTGAAGAACCACTGTGTAGGGGAGCGATACACGTTAAATCTGTCGAGAGCTCAAAAGTCTCTCGTTGGTATGGTGTGGTAGCTAGGAGAAGAGGATGCCAGCTCAGGTGTCGTCCTCTTCACTTGACCATGCTTGAAAATTACGAGGTCTGTAACCAAAAGCCCTCGAGTAGCTGAACAGTGCGACGGTAACATTGAGTTAGTCAGTGAGCCAGTAATCCATTTTTTTTAACCCAAACCCGTGTTTAGGTATCTGAATCGAGTTCATCGATAACGATTGTGATATACTGTTTCAGCCCTACTAGATGAAGAGGAAAGGAAGGAATACCTTGTCTTTTACGTAGCCCCACTGAAAGCAATCGCAAATTATTAAGTCGGGACTTCTGGGTGACCGTTGCATAAGTGACATATTGTATCCCGTCACTCGTCCAATCCATCGGTGAGAAAGATGTTCATCGAGGTAATCTCGCACATTTTTTAACCATTGGGGTAGTGCACTATCCAATTGAAGAGTGAAGTTGTCGATGTTGTCCTGCTACTTTAGCATCAACCAAAGAGTTAATACATTGTTACGTAGATCTGGGTTCGAGGATTTTATGCTATCGGTCTCAAAGAGCAAGACACTTCTTCAGAAGCGATGGAAATTTTAGATCATTCATAGATCTTGATTTTTATAGATTTCTCTTGTAATTTCCGGAAGAATCCATACGTTTTTCAAGTCACCAAAAATGATGCCAACTTGGCTCTATCTCGTAGACTTCACTAAGTTCCATTCAATCGCTATTATAATGTAAGGAACGGCGTTGCTTTCGAATATTACAATTTTAGCATAAAATAAATACAACATAGAGTAATATTGATGTATTGCACATCCAGATGTAAATTATTTACACTATTTTAAGCATTCAAATTACAAAATTCGTAACAATATCTAAAATATTTACTCCCGTGACATTTTGCTAAATTCAAGAACACAAAAAGCTTTTTGTCATTCCAAAACCCCACCATTTTGACTGAGTAGTATCATGACATGCATACCTTCGCCTACGTCACTTCCGTAAAGGGTAAGACACAAACTTTACGAGTACATCTACCTTACGGTTCATTTAGGTGGTGCTTTTCTTTGATTGTTACTGTTTTACCTCATCTGGAATGTGTATACTTCTTTATGAATCCCCCTGTGTACTTTAACACATTTACCGAATTACCAAATCTGAAATGTTATCTAAATTTTACGAATTGAGCAACAAGTACGAGTCAAGTGTCGGTTTTGAGTTCAATAGAGAACACTTGATTCCATTTATTACTTGACCGTCATGAATTTAGTCCAATGGGGTCTGAATTATAGGGGTAATCACTTGTTCGCTATCACATTTGCCAAAGTTAGTGTTCCAAATGTCGTGATAGCAACGCACATAAGCGACAAACAATCAACAGCAGATGCGTTCGATGTCTGAAAGATTAAGAGTACACTTGTGGCGATAAATCAACTGGATAGCTTACAGAACTTTTTGGTTGATGTAAGCCGGGCCCAGCTGGATATTATCTTGCTAACAAATGACATTGGATTAGTCCTGAATGAATGATAATGCTACTAACCCAGTGTTTCTCAAAGTGTGGGGCGCGCCCTGGGGGCGATAACCTTACAAGGGGGGGCGCGAGCATATCGAAAATAAAGGATTAAAAAAAATTAATTTACTGTAATGAAGTAAGAAAATACTTTCTGACATAATAAGAAATACACATTTACATTGATAGAATTTATTAGTATTACTTCATCAAACATAAAAGCTTTCATTTCGATACATTCATTAGCTATCTGATCATATAAATAAATAAAAAACATCACATTTTGTTTGATTTGCTGTAATCCCACGATGAGAGTTTTTTACTGAGTTTTCTCTTTTAAATCTAAAATACTATTTCAGAGAAAGACAAAACCCAGACCCAGAATATATTCTAGGAAGATAAAAAATTCATCTGTTTGACCTTCGAACTTACTGCTATGGTTAGTTCGTTTCCTTTTAATATCCTTTATTTTTCATTTAGGGAAGTTGTAAATAATGCGCCTGTACCGAAAGAGTTATATAACATTTCGAAAAGCAGAGAAAACATTTTGAAGGATTATTAGGCCAATATTTATTTTTATGAGTATTTTGAAACATATAAAGCATGATGAAAAACGTTTTAAATAATTCATTTTTAGATCTTAACATTCGTAGTTTTACATTGATTAAACATTTAACCCGGGAACGTTTGCGCGGGGTACAAACTACAAAAGTTTGAACAAAAATATGACAGTTTTGCTTGCAGATATTATTCCTGTAACGTTCGTGAAGAGTTTCTGTGATTTGTGTCCTTTATTAAGGTCGCGTAACTTAGAAACGTTTTAATTCGGTTCTATTGGAATTTTTCTCAAATTATCAATGAAGAAAGGTAGTAGTAGGTAAGTCGTTAAATTATTCACTGGAATTGTGATTTTTATTTTGTACAATAAAAATAATTGTTAAAAAATCTTCGACTATTACCATTAGTATCGAATGCGCGTCTGCCCCCGGGTTAAAACATTTTGAAGTCTTCTCGTTTTAAATATTAAAAATAACACAATTATTCTTTATCGGTATTTTTTACATTATTTTTCATTATTTAACATTAATAATAAATGCTAATTTGTGAGGATTACAATTACACACACACACACACACAGTTCGTTTAAATCTATTTATAATATGAGCATTCATTTAAAAAAATCATTTTACATTTTTGTATTCATTGCCGTGCTCTTGGTTTTATTCTCCTTACAATTCCGCAAATGCCGACTAGGTGGCGTAGTTGGTTTGTCGCTGGCCATCTGCACCTAAGTTTGCGGGTTCGACCCCAGCCCATGTCGGTGGATTTTCATGATGCAGAAAATCGACAGCGGTCATGAACGGCCATGTCGTATGAATATTCGGCATGTAAAAAATCCCTTGAAGTGCCCGTTTGGCTTGGCTGCCAAAATTCTTAAAAGAAATTCTTAAGTTCAATTTTGCATCGTCAGAGCTCAGGTATCTCTGAGGAGGAAACTGGGCATCAAAATTACTTGCGGCAATTGGTATCGCCTATTATACGGTGCCGCACTAAAAAGTGATACCAGCTCCTGGGAATTAAGCTAGATCTGCAAAGGTAAAAAATACCAACATTTGCTATTACACGTTTAGCGCAGATGTCGGATAGTTTGACAAGACTCACGCAGACGTTCGCGAGAATGCTAATTGTGACGGATATGATAAGAAAGCAACAGTAGCGCACACAGGAATTTTTCAAGGGGGGTCCGGGGTTGAAAGTTCACCATTCTTGTATCATGCTATTTTTGATTTTGTCGATTTTCAGAAACAAAACACAGTAAAAAACTAATTATTGAATAAATAATTAGCATTAATTAATAAAATTAATCATTAATAACAAATATTTAAATAAATTTTACGTATTATATACTTAGAATTATAACCAATCGGAAAAAAGCAAGGGTTTTTGGGGGTCGGACCCCCAGGACCCCCAATTTTTTTCCATTATCGCGGCATTTGGTGACGTCTTTTGATTAGACAAAAAAAAAATCTGCAGTATAATGTGTAAAAATCCAGAGTAATTTATTTTCATATTTGTGATTTGTTATGGCTTCGACACCTACAAAAGCTTCGATTTCAGATTTCAACAACAGAATCTTCCGAGCTACAAATACATACTTCGGGATTACTACTATAAGTTTTCTGCTATTATCTCTAAGTCATAAGACAAAAAATTTTTCCTTTTTTCTTTCGTTCATTAAGGATGAAAAATATTAAAATGTTTTTCGCATCTATAAGTTTTGGTTTTCACTTTCAAAGTAAGTGTTCTCTCCATTACGGGAGACACTGCATACCCCAGGAATTGGCACAGTGGCGTAGCGGCCCCCTGCAAAGTCAGGAGGCCAAAAGTTGGATCTTACACAGGATTGCAAAACCATGCGTACTGCGTTCTTAACGTCAGTCAGGACTTAGGTCCCCCGCTAGTCGACAACCTTATAGCTGTGATGTGCCAAAACCAATTTTTTTGATGCAGGGCAGTAGAAAATAAATGAAACAATTGGATATCCTTAGCAATATATGTAGAGTTAGGAGATAGAAGTCAGGAATACAGCTTTTGAGTTTTATTATATTGTTACGAATTTTGTCTAAATAGTGTAAATAATTTGTATTTGGATGTGTAATGCATTTATATTACTCTATGTTATATTTATTTTATTTTAAAACTGTACTATTCACAAGCAAACGCCGTCACTTACGCTATAGTTGCGATTCAATGAGAACTTGATGAAATCTTGGCGATGGAGCCAAGTTGGCATCATTTTTGGCGACTGAGTTGGCGGCCAATTTGGCGACCATTTTTGGGGTCATTGGTGACCATGTTTATGAGTTTGGGACCTTCTAGATTCTTCTAGAAATTAGTGGATTTCTCCACTAATTTCACGCTCTATGAAGCGTGCGGATTTTTCTGTGAGCTTCCGCCGGGTTTATAAATAGAGCGGTGTGCTAACCGCAACGAGTCAGTCTTGATTCAACCACAGCGATTAGTAAACATTGTTTTGATTACCAATTAGCTGGGCTGTGCTTGTGAATAATCTTTTACATATGTGTATGTTATACACTGATAATTGGGTTTGATTGCAGTTGAAGGTGTGAAAACCTTCTAAGATTTACTTTGTGAATATTGCTGCGGAATCCTGTATTTAAAGAATTGGATTTTCGATAATAAATTCGCATCGCTCTTAAAGAACTGTTATTTTTCTTTGTGACTGTTTTGCATAAAATCCTAGAACCCGGATCTACGTAACAATATATTAACTATGCATGATTTAAAGATCTTTTCACTACAAGTTTAAAAAATTTATTTGTACTTGAATTGATAAATAGAAAGTATTTTACTGATGATTGGCTAGTAGGAATTACATAAGAAATGAACAGTATAAAATATAAGCATTCCTTCAATATGGTTAAATAAAAACTAAATATTTTAATGCGAACCTTTAGACCATCCTACCTTATATTACAACAACCAGGGGTGTAATTTGTGACTTTTCAATGTGACACGATTCCGAATGTTGAATTGTTAAACAACTTCTTTGCGACTCAAATTATTTTTCAATTCCTACTATTAGATCGAAATCTCTTTTATATATATCTTGTTGAAATTTTCAATCGTAAGTAAAATATATTTTAAAGCGCTCTATATAGCTGAAGTTTTATATACTTGGTTTTTTTGGACGGTAATTTAACTATAAATAAAATTAATTGCCTAAAACTAATAAATCAAAGAATTACAGATACAGACACGTTGGCATAATTTTTAGCAACTTAGCGACCATTTTGGCTATTTGTGTCAAAATTTTGAAATGTTTTTTTTCTCACACACACATTTTAAAGCGCTTATTCGAATTAAATTTTTCTATACCCGATTGTTTTAGATGACAGTACGATAATTTAATTAAAATTGACTGAAACTAATTATTAAAAGAATTAGAGTCAGAGACACGTTAATTTCATTTTTAGCGATTTGGGTCAAGACTTTAAACGATTTTTTTTTCTCACGCTTTAAAGCATTCAGTTGAACTGAAATTTTATATACACAATTTTTTGAAAGACAATACGATACTTTAGTGATAATTAATAAAAATTAATTGCCACTCAATATTGTGATTTTGTATCATATGTGTGTCTATACATATTTATATTAAAAGTAATTACTTAATAAAAAGTAACTGAAATTGTTTTTTGTTGACTTGAGTAGGAAATTGACTTAATTTTTTTATTTTACTTGTTCATATGAGAAAAGATTTGTTCACACATAGATATGTAAAACGAAAAGCGGGAAGTATAGTAGATATATTTTTTAAGCAATCGTCTATTCAGAAATGACACAATTAAGGCTCTCACCTATGACATTCCAATAATTTAAAATAACTATCTATTGAACGTTAGCATTTTCTTTCAGAATTTTTGGTGATTCCATGAATTTTGGTTTCCATACTTCCGAAGACGTTAGTTCAGTAAACTCCCCTTCTAAATTAGCACACACACACAACTACCATTTACTCAAAAAATTATAAATTTATAGAGTAGTGCTAAGTGCCATTGGGAATTGTAAGGCAGATCAAATCTGGCAAGCATGCCATAGGTTGCCGACACCTTTCTCATATAGTCAATATAAGTTAAATCGACCCATATTAAAAGTATTGGGATTTCATGAAATTACGACATCTTTTTCACATAACTTAATTAAATATTATGAATTCATAGAGTTTTTTTCCTCTTTAGTTTTTGTATAATATACAGTTAGTCCCGAATTTATGGCACAAACTTTAAGAGTAGATACAGGACATTGTTTATGTGTGTGTGAGACAGAGAAAGAGAGAATCATTTATTATATAGGAATGTATGGGCGCAAGTGATGCGGTGAGGCACAAACAGAGGAAATAAAAGAAAAGAGAAGTGGAGTTATATCGGTTGGTTGCGTTGCAGAAGAGAGGCAGTAGATGTCTAGCCACCGTTTAACATGATGCATCTCAGTAGAAGAAAGCGCTATTTGCAATTGTGCTGACGTCCAAGATGGGAGACTTCATGTATGCTGAAAGAGCGGACATGCATTAGATGTACAACAGAGCTGCGCTACGAATGTATTACGCGCAGTTTCCTGGTTGACGAATGCCGGATCACCGAATTTTTCAGCGGTTACATCGTCAACTACGTGAGACACGTTCATTCCATGTCACCAAGCATGACACTGGCCTACGAAGAGCTGTATGCAGTCCCAGCCTGAAAATAAGCATTTTGAACGTTGTGGCTTATAGACCCAAGAACAAAAGCTGTAGGTCATCACTTAAGTGTGAGTCATGAGATCGTTTATACAGTGTACTTCTCCGACTGCCAGTGTGTAATACATCAATGTGCGCTGAAGCTGAACTTAATAGCTCATGTGCTAAACAGTTATTGTAAATATTACACTTGTCAACAAGGCTTCCAATAAACACATTGTTTTTCCTTTCGTCTCTTATTTATTTTTTTTATTTTTGGTTTGTGCCTCACCGCGTCACTTGCGCCAGTACATTTCTGTACAATAAATGATTGTTACAATGTCCTGTACCTACCCTTAAAGTTTTTACCATGAGTTTGGTATCACCCTGTATAGTTTTTCATTATGTAAAAGAACAAATATTAGTGTTTTAATTTAAAATTTCATAGATGTACACAAGATTAACTATTATGTAATTTCAATTTTTTACTCGAATGATTTTATAAAAATGAATTATTATTAGAATTTTTATATTACTCATTATTTAAAATAAACTTATATTTTAGAAATAAACAATCCAAAAGATCCCAATTAATATCCAACTATTACAAAAAAAGAATAAACATTTCTTTAAAATATCAACTTTATTCAAATAACCTTCATTCTCCAATCAAAATTTGATTAATTTTAAAACAATACAGCAAGAAGACTTCCTTTAGGAATCCATTTCAGCTGCAGATGATCACCTATTAGGAAAAAAATCACTACGACTTTAGTTTCCACTTTAAGCAATTGTTCATTAATAAAAATTGTTTTTTTACTAAGAACGCAATATGTTACTTCTTTCATCAACAGATAACTGTATTTGAAATAATAGAAAAGTATTTGTTTTTAAAAACAAGCCTTAGTATATGATAATAATACATATTAGTATGTGTTATGTGTTACCGTTATGGCGTGGAATCCGTTATTTAATAAAATAACTAGGTATTGCATGGATTATCTAACCAAGAATGTAAAATAATAGGATTCAATGATTTAATTATTTATTTTATAGAATAACGATTGCCTACATAATTGTTAAAACATGAAACAAAAGTTATTCTAAATTGGTAGAACCGTTTATAAAATAATATTTTTATTAACAGTATAAGATTTCTTTCTTTTATTTTTAATTTTAAGATGCGAAAATTCTTTCTATGCACACTACATTCTGTAAATTTTATTATACTGTTAAACTAATGTATTGTATATTTTGTTTCTTTACCATTTATCAATTAATCAATCAGTAACTCAGCGTTTCTCAAACTCTGGGGCGGGTTCCCCAGGGGGAGGAGGGCGCGAGCGTATTGAAAAGTTGAGAGCAAAAGATTATTTTAAAGAAGTGATTAATTTACTAAAAGTAAACAAGCAAAATACATTCTGACGTAATTCAAAATAAAATAAACATTTACACTGATATAATACACTTATCAGTATTGCATAATGTGTATTTTATAATTAACTTAACAATACTAAGTCATGAACAACATTAATAATTACCAATGACTCCATGTGGGCTTGTCATATATAAAATAATTTACAAAAATCAACATTTATCTTGATCATTTGTACGGTTTATAATTAATCCCTTAACTGTCGATTTAAAGTAACGCGATTCGCTCCCCAATGCCATCGTTTTCCACGTAGGCACGCGTATGTAATGTATGGGGGAGAGATAGAAAAGGAATAAATAAGCAAATCCTATGAAATAAGTAAATCCTTCGCAAATATTGTCAAGGTCCTTTTATTGCATTCCCAAATCTTCGGAATAATTTTACGGATAGCAGTGCACAAAAAAGATCGTACTTCGGAAAGACGTTTATATACGCCCGGGGGCAATTAACACTTTGGCTGAGGGAGACGTTTATATGCACCGGTGGCACTTAAGAGGTTAAAGTAGGCCTGATATGCGAGCTACTTACAGTAGCTTTAGTGTCAAAGTATAGTATTTTGAATTTAATACAATGTTATTGTATGGGGGACGACGAAAATTATGAATGAATATTGGGTCGCAAGCATTGAAATTTTGATAAGCACTGTAGTAATGTGAAATGAATTTCTCGATAAAATTTAACGACGACTGAATTGTCTCCAAATACATCCACTAGGCCATCAAGACTCAGCAGACCACCATACCACCATAAGATATAGGCTAACTGTGTCCGAGGCAAAGCTTTTGACCTCGGTAGGAGGCCCCACTACGTTCTGGACTCAGCCTCAATAAGATCATAATCCAAATAATTTTAATCGTCAAATATTATTACGGGACATAATCTCCGAAAAATTGAGATCTCGAAAGATGTTTCAGCTGCCTAATGGGCTAGACTCTGCATTATTATGTTATGTCCGTCATCTGTCTCTAGGCTTAACCTACCACGATTTTGACGAAAGGCAGCAGTCTGTTGAGTCGGTTTGTGATACTTTGAGTGACACACATTTATTTGTTACGGGATACCGTATCGACAAGCGTTTTACAACGTATGCTGTTTTCTGTCTACTTAAAAGGCTCATATATTAGGCCTACTTTTGCACAGGTCAAGGACCTCAAAAACTCTTAAAATGTCACTGATGGACCCCTCAACATGAGGGTCTTCTATGGCTCTAGGATTCTAATTCACGACTCGACAACGCTGGATACGAGTTCGCGCTCATGACTGCTCGGCTACAGCAGGCATTTTATATATACCGGGTGACCCAAAAGTCCATTAACATTTTAAAATTCAATAATTCATGAATAATGTAGGTAGAAGGGAATAATCGACACACATGCATGAAGTGACTTGGGATTTTATTGAAACTAAAAAAAGGAGTAAGAAATGGCCAACAGAAAATTTAGGCAGCAAAACGTCAGTGACGATGCATGAAAATCGTGTGCAAAATGAGCTGTAGTCAGATAAGAATCAGATGCACCACCATTGCGGCATGTTGACTTTACCAGAAAAGACATTGTTAGTAAAGCTCTTCTATTAGAATAAATAATCTGTTATTGCAGATTTACGATCCTAGCACCATCAGAAGGGTATGTCAGATCTCTTGCGCACATCATTTGATAAAAATCGTGTGTTGAACCGCCACTTCTGTCTTGCTTGGCCACCCCGGTCCCCAGACGTCGATCCGTGTGATTGTTGGATGTGAGGTTACCTAAAGTTGATAGTAGACCTCATTAGGGATGCTAAAAGACAACATCCGACTGCAGTTTCTCACCGCACCTGCAAACATGATGTTCTCAACATCGTTCCCACCACCACAAGTGTTGTTAATGAATGACGGTCGACATGTTGAACATTTATTATAAACATCGTTATTTATATCGTTTATTGCTAAAAACTCAATTGTTATGCTAATTATTTCTTATTTATGCACCATTTGTCAGACATTTTTTGTACTTTTAGGATCAATAAAACCCCATGTCATGTCAAGCCTCTGTGTTTTATTTTTTATCTCTTGACCTACATTATTCCGTAAATTATTGAATTTTCAATTGTTACGAGACTTGTCACCTGGTACGTCCTTTAAAATTTCTTATTCGTTTAAGTAATCTTGATCGCAACAACCAGCAAAAAAATATTGTACAATGGATAACAAACAAATCAATAATTATAGATGCTGAAATATATTTTGGTTTTAAATATGTTAAGGTAAAAAGGAAATAAAGAGTTACGCAGATATATGTGCAACCCTTATATTTCTTGAAACTTACATTAATACTGAGTTGCAGTGTTGTGTGGATATCTCACGTATCTGGTGGCTGAGTTGCCATAATATTTGTATGCGTTGTCGTAGGTGTATGGCTTGTAGCCCCCTTGTACTGCATAGTCATCAGCATAGTCGTAAGGTCTGTAGATCCCTCCAGAAAGGTGCAGGTGTTGACTTTCTAGATCGTAGTTGCTGCTAGGGTACTGGCCGTAAGATCCGTACCTACTTCTGTAGGTGTCATACCCGCTGTAGGATCTGTAAGGGTAAGGCTGGTAGGCTGCTTGGTAGGCCGGTTGGTTAGCTGCTGGTTTGGTTTCTTCAGTACCTTCTGCAGCTGCGCAGTGGGACAGAGCCACGAGTAAGACTATTACCTGTAACAAAAAATAAAGGAACAATGAAATACATATTTCAGTTTATAAATTATTTGCTGTTGAACTTGAACTAGGTATTTGGTTCAAAACGTTAATGTGTGACCAGTTCTTAGAATTTTTCTGAGAATTATCTTTACTTTTTCGTTTTTTTAAATCAAAGTAATAAATTAATTTTACGGTACAAGTGTGTAATGAATATTCAAACATTCCCTGTTTTAGTGGTAAACATCTTTGGAAACTATACATTGGAAACCAATGAGTTCTGAAAAGGAACGTTTACGGAATAGTTATCGGTCTTAAGTGTCCCTAAATCAATATTTGTCTATGAATTCTTCGAAATTGATCTCTAAACATAGATTAGAATATTTGATGACTAGGTATTATACCATCGAGAAATTATGCCAAATTAAAAAACGTCATGAAATGCTTTCATAACTTCCACACATACGCAAAAACAAATTACTGCGCATGCTTTTCTCTTATTAATCTGCCAACAAATAAATTGGAGAAAATTTAGAATTAAATGCTATATTTTTTTAAAAAAAACACCTCATGCACGTGAAATAAAAGAAAAATTTAATAACAATAACATTGCTCAAATTGCCGAAATTCTATTAAAATTCACCACAGATTAGTGTTCTTCATATGAACAATCAAATAATAAATAATTATAAATCCTCATAAGTATGAATTCAACTACGGTCCAACCATTTAAGGGAAAAGAAAAAGGTTCTTTTTAAAAACATACAAGCCAAATGACTTGTCACGCCATCTAATATTTGATATTTCAGTCTTTTGATTTGTATAGAGCATTAATTCGTCTTGGTATTGATTTAATAAGCTTCTGACATGTCTCTATAGTGATTTCAGACTATGCCTTATGAAGTGATATTTCTACTTCGTTGACATCTCTGTTAGGTTTTTCCATTTTTCCTAAATGTATTTCCAGTTCATCTCACAGATTTTCGATTGCACTAATATTAGAACTTTTTGATGGCCATTTCAGATGATGAAATACACCATGATTATGGTTAAACCAGATCTGCACAGTTTGGACGCCATAGGGTAGGATAGGCATAGTCATACTGATATATTCCGTCATCATCTGGAAACTTATTTTCCATTTATGGTTTAACAACATTTTTAGATAAAGTTAGTACGCATGTCCAGTTCTATTACCCTCTATAGTGATAAGGGGACCGATCCCTTTCAAAAACCAAATGCTCCCCAGATCATTAATTCTTACCGTCCAGCCTGCATAACTGGTTGTATGTAGGGATTGCAATATCGGACCAAAAATCCAATACCGGTATTCGGTATTTTTTTAGATCTTAATACTGGGATACCGGTTTTAATGCCGGTAGCAGAAATTTTAGAAAAAGAAGGAAAACACAGATGTTTCTTTGTTTTATTTGCCAGTTTTGTTAGAGTGTAAATATCACAAAAAATAATATGTAATTTATAAATTATAACAGTATATAAAGAATCACAAAAAAGTAAAGGAACATTTTATTTATTTAAATCATAAAAAAGTGTAAATATCACTATTCAGTCTGTGGTCTGCGGTTTTTATCATATAAATAATAATGAAACCAAACCCCGTAGTATTATCAACTGAATTTTTATGTTCTTTAAAGTTATTCATTATTATAGGTCATTACTTATGAGTATACACAGACTAAATCTCAAAACAATTGTTCCAAACCTGAAGTATGATATGCAAATACAATGTGAACTAACAAGCTCACAGATTTAAAAAATATTGAAATTTTTCGCTTTCTTCACAACTACAATCTTGTTTTCACAGATACAAATATCAGACAACGAATCCTGCGCATGTGCAGTATCGCTCTGACATGTAATAGAGAAGTTTTGGCCCGCTCCTTGGATGATTCACATATTTTTTCACTTTTCTTAATTGGACAATGCAACTTTGTATTCACAGTCTAATTAATTTCGCGCGTTAGGGCGACATAAAAACAAAAACGAATACTATTTTGCTATGTTGGCGATCTCTGAACATATAATGGAGACAATTTAAAAAATTTCTAGTAAATACCGAAAAAATGGTATTTAAACTCTTGAATACCGGTATTACATATAAATGGCTCGAAATACTGGTATTCGGTACCCCGGTATAGCAATTCCTAGCTGTATGCAATCTGGAAGAAGAGCTTGATGTTGTTTCCGACGAGTTCATTGTCTACCATCATTTGTAAAATGTGTAAGACGGCTCTCATCTTTTCATACAATTTTTTTCACATTTCTAAATCTCAGATTTTCTATTCTTTAGCCCAAGCATAACGCTATCATCGATTGAAAGCTGACAAATAGGTTTTTGTGTTGATTGTCGACTTGCAAGCCCCAAAAGTCAAGGTTCTCTTCGTCTTGTTCTGTGAGAGATCTTAGTTTCCGAGTTCGAATGGAACTCTTTTTTGTAATTGTTAATCGTCTGCTTTCTCTAGTTTTCTTCACAATCTGCTTCAATTGTCATTGTCTTGGGCCTGTGTCCCCTAGATTAGTGTTCCGCAACCTTTTTATCGCTACGGACCGGGCAACGTTTGATAATTTTACCGCGGCCCACTGAGGGTGGCACACGTTGATTGTTTATATTTTAGATTGTTTTGATTTAACAATTTTAATTTAGTTACATTTATATAAATATGCCTTCAGAATAAAATATAGTTACACCCAAAATGAATAAAGTGATTTAACGTGGAATATAAAGTGATTTCCGTGGAAAGTTGCTCAAATCCGAGAGAAATGCACCACTTTAAATAAAATGGCAAAGTTTAATGTTCTTTAGGCGGCCCGAGGTATCATTTGATCCGCGGATCACTGCCCTAGAGCAGGAAGCTTTTGAGCCACCTTTAGTTGAACATGCTTAATATATTACGCTTCTGTTGGATATTCTAAGTTGTTTTGAAATTTCAGATGCTTTCCGCTATTTTTGTCGTATAAAAACAATCTGCTCTCATTTTAACTCATTAACAGCTTTTCTTTATATCATAAAACAAAATCCAATTAGTTTTATAAACTTAATGCACCATTGACTTTAAGTAACAGTGTCGATTACTTTGACATGCATTTTTTCTAAGATATTAATAAATATTTTCTATGGTTTCAATTTAAGGTAAAATAAAAATAAGTGGAAATGAGCGAAGTCATTTGGCTACGAAGTTTAGTTTTGACATACTGTTCATAAGTGTTTTTAAAAAATGTAATTTATGTGTTTTGGAGCAGTTTTGAATTATATTAAATAACAAATCTTTGAAACGTTAAAATCTTGAAATTGGTATTAAAATTTTATGTCAAAAATTGTAATAAATTTCATTTGATAATCTTAATGAATTATTTTTCTCTAATAAATTTAAACCTTCTTTTATGTATGCCGAAACTGTTTCCAATTTATTATATAAGTTCTGCAAAAGTTTTATTTAGTTAAATAATTTTTTTCGTTCAAGAAATGTCAAAAATGTTTTAAATATCTAAAAATTAAATGTATTTCATACGTTTTTCAAGAATACTAAAAATGTTGTTGGGAACTACAAAAGTGAGTTCGGGTCATATAGCGTTCTTAATAAGGAATATTGTTAAAAGATCCTATATAAAGATTGGCGAAAATAAGCAAATATAAATAAGTATATAATTCAAGTGCAATTGCTGTATTTATGCACCGATTCAAGTTTGACATCGGCTTTGCATTCATACTGATACTGATAATTCATCAAAAATATTTTTAATTGTTGAGTATTCGCCTTGCTTAATAGTATTATGAAAAAGTATAATATTAATTCAACATATAAATCTTTTAATAGTTAATGGTGTGTATTAAATTTATTAAAAGATTATTTTTTATTCAGTAATACATGCCAGATATATTTGCAGTTAAGATACATGCATATCAAGAAATCAAACATTGACATTGCAAAAGCATGTCTAGTTCAAAATGCACAGCAAACGTATTTAGTCCTCAAGCATACAGCTCATTGTCAAAAAATATAATTCAAAATAAAAATAAGTACATACACAACACGCATTACACTGCATTTCCGCATTTTAATTTGTAACCATAATATTGAATAGGACTCACTGCCTTTTCATTATTGTTCTCGTGTGTGAGATAAATACATTTATTACATCGTCACGAAAACTTTTTTTTATACATATAAAGAAAAAATACTACTACCATATTTTTGAATCTAAGCCGCTCTCCAAATTCTCAACACGTTTTTGGGAAAATAATTTGGTTAATATTTACAACATTAAAAAATACATTTAATGAGAACTATTAAGAAGTGATTAATTAATTTATTTTACCAGTATTAAAAACTTTGTAATGCATACACGAACATGTGTTTGCTCTAACCTAACGTTCAATTTTTCCCATCCAACGAATTTTTTCACCTTCGATTCTAAGCCGCACTCGATTTTCAGTAATATTAACTTTGGAAAAAAAGTGCGGCTCAGATTCAAAACTCGGTGTTTCTCTACATTTGATGTAGGCAACCTTGTTGCTGCGGTGTCCAAATAAATCTTCCAGTATGATTCACGGTGACGCACAGTAAGAAATACTTGAAACAATTCGATTCCCGCGGCAATACATACAGAGTTAGGGAGTAGAGGTCAGGCATACAAATTAAGATTATTATTAGATATTAATTATGCATTGTTTAAATATATTTTTTAGGAAAAATAAACACAAAATATAACAATTCCTTAGGCATAAATTTAAAAAAATAATAAAATTATACATACATTTTGTATTTTATGTGTATCTTTTAAACCTAATTATTTTAGTAAGAAATAAACAACACTGACATGCAAAATTAAGTATTCCTTCAGTATAGTTAAATATTTTAATACGAATATTTTGTCCGTGCACTTCTCTCATTTATATGGCAATATCAGAGGTATTTGTGACTTTATATTACACGATTCTGAATGTGTTCAATTGAGTTCACAAAGAAAGTGCTAAACAACTTTGTAGACTCAAAATATTTTTCATATGAGACAAAGTTTATTTATATAAAAAATTAAGAGCCAAAAGCGGAAAGCATAGTTTATGCAATTTTCTTCTTACACTTCAATCCATCTAGAAATGACATCCAACTATTTATTATAGCTGTCTTCCAGATTTTTTAATAATTAAGTAAATTTTCCTTTCCATAATTCTAAATACTCTATTTCAAAATTATCCACTTTACTCAGACATTGACTAATTTTATTGTAAATTGACTTATACAGGTGTAGAGGGCCCCTAAGATCCGCCATAAGCACTGTAATTTAAGAACACTTCATTGATAGGTTCTTAGAAGGAACTATTTAAATACTCAAAACCAAAAAATTATCATTTTACGAAGCTGTTTTGAAAAATTGAGCAAAATAGTTTCCTCTTCCAAAACATAGAAAATCTTTTTTAAAAATACTTGAATCTCTTGGATGGTGCAAAAATTGTAAGGCTTAAATGTTTAATCTGAGAGCTAGACCATAAAACTGCTTCAATACTGAATTTAAAAAAACTTGCTTTGAGGTGCACACCATGAACCCAATAATTTCAAAGTATCAAATTTCTACGAATAGATCAATTTGTTTATATGCTTAGTTGTGACCACACACTTTCACACATTCTTTCTTTTGATGTTAGAGATACAGTGACTTGTATAGATATAGACTCACTTCCAAAATTTAAGCACGGAGTAGAAAATGCTAATTTCTGGAAGTGAATCAGAATTGAAGAGGATGCAATTCGCAGCAGAGGTAGATGAAAGTATACAAATATGTTAGGTAACAGCCAATCGTGCATTCATCTCAAGAAATTTGCAAAAAGGGCAGTCTTATAAGAAGCAAGCTTTTTGAAGGATTACAGAAGTTGACTGTAAGGGGTGATAGAAGGTAATAACTTTTGTACAAATTGTTTTCAATACATACGTGTTTCTATGACTTTCAAAAAACGAATGGAAGATTCTGGTGCATTGAAGCAGGACAGTCAATCCCAGATGTTGCTCTTTTCTTCGGTGTTTATCATTCTGTGATTTTACGTTTATGGAAACAATTCCAAATCACACAGGCAGTTGTCCGAAGGGTTACAACCCCCGTGGAAGATCCATATATTGCTATTGTTGTCAAGCGGAATCGCAGAGCGACCTCCACACACGTGACATCTATGGTTACAGCGTCTATTGGCAAGGCTATATTTTCAGCTACTGTACGCCGAAGATTACATATGAATGGACTGTATGCCTGGGTACCTTGAATTTTTGTTCCTCTATCCCCTCATCTCCCTCAATCAAGAGAGGCACGATTAAAGTGGTGCCGAGAACATGAAAATTGGACTGTGTCTACCTGGGGAAATGTCATGTTTACTGATGAGTCAAGATTTGCTCCTGAGCCAGATGACAAGCGTTTAAGGATATGGAGTAAACAAGGAATACGGAATCAGCCCCAAAACATCACCGAACATCACGCATTTGGAGGCGGAAGCATCATGGTGTGGACAGGGATTTCATTAGGATACCGCACTGACCTGCACATCTTTAAACGGGGCTCTGTGATGGCTGTCCGGTATCAAGATGTCCTAGAACCCATTGTGAGATTGTACGCTGCAGCAGTTGGCCCTACTTTTGTTTTAATGGACGATAATGCACATCCCCATAGAGCTGACATCGTCTGTGACTACCTGGAGAGTGAAGGGATTGCGAGTATGGCGTGGCCAGCATATTCGCCCGACTTTAATCCCAATGAAAATCTTTGGGAGGCTCTCGGCCGTGCTGTATTTTCACGTTTCCCACCTCCAGCCACTCTTATTGATCTGGAAACTGCTCTACAAGAAGAATGGCGATTGCTTAGTTCTGCTGTGATTGACCACCTAATTGAAAGCATGGTCAGAAGGTGTAAACTTTACATACAGATGAGGGGGGATCACATACCCTATTAATCTCCTTTTTTTCATTTTATGCTGTTTATTTTCACTTTATACATAATTCTGTTTAAGTCTCCAATATGACATTATCTGATAACTTACAAAAATTTAATATTGTTTTCATTTCTGTATATAATTGTTGATTCTGTTTTATGTATAAATATATATGCTACTTTACTGCCAAATGTTGTGCCAATCAAAGCAGTATTTGTTGATCTTGCATTTTACATCTTAATGCTTAACCTTTGGAAGTGAGTGTAGAAGTTCGTAATTTGTTTTTGTGCTTAGTCTACATATTCTTCTCTTTATTTCTATAAATATGTATAAAATAATTTTTTTAAAAGAAAAGAAAAATATACTACGAATACCAGTTATTATACAAGAAAAAAAATCTACCAAAAAAAATTTAGAAAGCAATATTACTTCACCCCGGGTCCAAGGGTAAACAAAGAGTTGAAAAAAGATGTATAATGGATTCATGTTATCTGTGAAATTTGTATAGCCACAAATACCAGTCATTAAAATTGAAAATTTTATTTATACGTAATATCTTTATTCTGTAATACTTTTTAGCTTTTATTATACTAGGGCCGGTGCCGGTTTATCCGTTGGGCGTTTGGGGCGAGCACGCAGGAGCCCGGAAGGGCTCGAAAAGGCCCGGATAATTTGGACTTAACCAAATTTTGTTATAAATTTCGATGCGCCGGTGCAAAGGGGGCTTATAGATCTTCTGTGTCCAGGGCCCGAAAAGAGCTTAAATAGGCACTGGCTAGGACAAAATATTATTAAAATGTTTTTTCTTTATAAGTACCATGTGAACTAGATTATGAATTTTCTAATATTTAATTTCTTAATTTCCATGAAATAATTTTATACTCATTTGTGTAACAAACTTCAAAATGAAACAGTTTTCTAATAAAAAATGAGCCTTTTTTCATTTGTGGAAAAAAAACTCCTATAATGAAGGAAATGAAACAACTTATTGATTTAAGCAATAACAGCTCCTTAATTTTGGGTTGCAAATTCATGCAAAATGCGCAGGATTTCTCGTATCTCGTATATCATTAAAGTGCTTATCTCGTATATCATTAAAGTGCTTATACGAGATCTCATTAGATTCAGAATAATGTATTTCAGTGAAAAATATTTCTCAATGCGAATTGCTACAAAGACAAAATAAAGAAAGAAAGAAATCGCAAAATACGCAATACGACTGCAGTTAATTTCAATAAGACATCCACATTTTGTGTGTCCCAGTTACTAAATATAATGCTTGAGTAGGTGAAATTTGGATCATAAACTAATATTATTAATGAGTAAATTATATTGAAATGTTTTCATAACAGATACAATGCTTTTTCTTAATTGTTTTTCCATTAAGTAGCTTTTACCGGTTGATCTACTTTAAATACTATTGTAAGATCCGTTCTACTATGGAAGGGGGTTCTCCCAAAATACTTGCTCATTCTAAGTGTTTCATGAGTCGAAAAAGTTCGGAGGCCACACTGATCTACAGTAGATAAATTCGTTCTTTAGAATTCGAATTTCGGTAATGTTTCAATACCTTCTTTTAGTGTTTTTCAAACTGTGGGACGTGCCCCCAAGAGGACCCCGCGAGCCTATTGAAAAGTCAGAAAACAAAGATTACTTTTTTAAATATATATATATATATATTAATTTACTGAAAGAAAGCAAAACAAAATACATCCTGACATAATGAAAAACAAAATACACATTTCCACTGATGGAATGTACTTCTAAATGTATCAGTACTGCACAATGTATTTAATAATTATTTTATCGATAGTAAATTAAGAACCAATTTAATAAATACTAGTAAAGCCATAGGCTTGTCATATATAAAATTATATATAGAATATAATACTTATCTTGATAGTATGTAGGATTATAATTATATATAAAGTTCTATGGTTGCTTTAGTTTCAAAGTATTTACTATCGATTTCAATATGTTGTTATTGGGGGGGGCACGATGAAAATTATAATTGAAAATTGGGTCACCTGTATTGAAAGTTTGAAGCACTGTCTTCTGTTATAAATTAAATCTCCTTTCTTTAATTCAGTAAATAAAATGACTTGTTTTTTTTTAATATTTTATAACGGGAATCGGAAAGTTTAAGCGAATTACGCTTGCATTACACGCCAAAACCTTTAAACCAAAACAACAGCATGGATTTTTTTTTCGCATACTTTCACATCTACATAACATAATTAAGTATTTTTAAAAAAATATCACTTAAAATCAGTAATAAAAAGATAAAAGTAAAATTTATCAACTGCAGCACGACTCACCAAATATTTCATCCTGTCAAAGGCAAGGAGATACAGATCAAAGTGTTCAAGGCAAATTTTTCCAAGTTGTGCGCGGCTTTACCTTCGGCACTGGACATTTAAATAACATGCAGGAAGTGTCCCAGGGGTCAGTTCGTCTCTCAACGGGAGGGACACCACGTGGTTGAAGAAGAAAGCGACAATCATGAGACAAATGGATATGCACCTCACCTTGAACTTGGCAACACCGGGTATAGATCAGACGACAGAATGTTCTTTTAAGAGACACAGTCAAGGTTGCGGTTTTTGCAATACGCCATAAAATTTAGAACGTTAATGCATTAGGAATTCTTTTAATGCTCATATACACACAACTCTTTTTTTTCCTCGCACTGTGTCGAAGGAAAAGGGTAAAAAAAACCTGTCTCCCCCCCAAAAAAAAACTGATTTATTCTAACACGAGTTAAGGTTGGTCATCACTGTAAGCCAGTGTCAAGGTCGTGAACTCGCGGGTGGTTTTGTTTTGTCAAGTCGCGGTGTCACTCAGTGGCGTAACGAGGAATATTAGGGCTCCCCCCTTGCAAAGTCAGGTTTTGAGACTCAAGCCAGATCTTACAAAGGATTGCAAAGGGCCCCCTAGAATCCTGGGAGCTTCCCCCACGATGCAGAGGTATACATTACGCCACTAAACACCAGTGGTGATGCATAGACATTAGCGTAACGGAGAATATTAGGGTGCCCCCTGCGAACTCGGTTTTATGACCCCAAGCCCATTTACATACTTAGCGTCAGTCAAGCTTTGGGTCTCTTAGAGTCCCTGGCAATGCGGGGGTGTCCGTTACGCCACTGTGCCCACAAATGCATAATTACCGCCGTTTCAATGATACTGGGCCCTCAATTTACAGAGGCACATGTATTAATTTGGACTCTTTAAAAGGTTTTATAAGTGCAATCATTTTTATTTATTTTCTAAAAAAGACCCCCAATTATTTTAGATACAGAGCCCCCTCTGTATTAGCTACATCAGTGGTGATGCACAAAAAAATCTGTTGTGGCCGTGGTATCCTAGTGTTTATGTCACGAACTCGTCATTGGCATGTCATAAGTTTGAACCTGGTCCCAGTGACAAATTCACTGTATACAAAGGATGACTTTCGTCAAGTTTGTCGAAGTTCAAAAGTCCTTCCTTTGGTGCGGTGTGGAAGTTTTGAGAGAGAGGTACCAACTCAGATGTAGTGTTTTTGCCATTTGTTCATGGGTTAAATTTAGGAGGTCCATCGACAATAGCCCTCATTCAGCTTTATACTGCGACATTAATATAACTCACAATCGTAAAAAATCAGTTGAGAATAAAACAACCCCGACGTAGGCATGTTATGGAAGTTTGGAGAGGGGTGTCCTACTCGTCACTTGACCCTGATTTACAATTATGAAGTTCTGCACCAATAGCCATCGTATCTCTTTGATTAGTGAAATTAATCACCTGCGGAAAAATGAGATCGAAATTCGTTAAAATAAACTTATTTAAAAATGGAAGGTCTTAAACAAGGTGTAATTAAGCAAATTGTTTTTCCAATATTGTTTCAGAAGTGAGTGAGAGATATATTGTGTAAAGCTGCACAAGGGCTATTGACGACAGACCTCAAAATTTTGAACCGTGATAGAGTGACGAGGACATCTCTTTAAATTGCACCCCACTCTTCAAACTTCCCATCACGTGATGTGAGCATTTTGAGTCTTGAAAAATACATCATGCTTGAAATCTGCTACAAGATGGGTCCCGACAGGAACTATGTTGCCCACGAGTTCTAGACCATGATTATCACATCTATACATAAAGCGGAAACAATATCCGCCAAACTTGAATCCACCACACACAAATAGAATTATAGTTATAAAATGTCTTGCATTTGTTAAACAATTTGACTTTGATTTTTATTTTCAAACATTTTAAAACGCTTGTATTATGTATATGATACCATAGAGAAAAGAATGCATTTTGTGTAATAAGTGTTATCTTTTTAACTGCAGCATATAAATTTGTAGACCTGTAAATACGCAGGTCTAAAATTAGCGCACCAAGAAGGAGTCTTCAAAATGAAACGAAATAATTTTACATACGTAATGACTACTTTGATGTAAGTAAATGATTAGAAAATCGAGGAAAATTCATTTCAGAGAAAAAAGAAAAATAACGGAGGATTTAATACCCTATTGAACCCCCTCTAACGCGAATGCAGGATGAGATACGGTCGGGCATTGATGCATACAAGTTCTGTATGATATCTTGAGACATGTCTTGCTGTAACCTTGCCTCTAGTTCATTCAAACTCGTGGGATGCCTAACTCGCTATCCCAAATGATCCCAGATATGCTCGATTGGAGACAAATCTGGGGATCGGGCAGGCCAAAGAAGGGTAGTAACAGTGCGGTGACAGTCTTGTGACACCCTTGCCGTGTGAGGCCGAGCATTATCTTGTTGAAAAATGACTCCTGAGAGCCGTTGCACGAGTGGCAACACATGTTGTTGCAGGATGTCATGGATATACCACTGGGCTGTCATGGTACCACGGATCAATGGACCGTGTACTGTAGACAATGGCACCCCATACCATCACACCAGCTGTGGGAGTGGCGTGTCGCTGTAAGGCTAAGGCAGGATTAAAGCGTTCACCACGGAGTCTCCACACACGAACACGATTGTCATCACTGCTAAGATTGATTCTGGATTCGTCACTAAAGACGACCTGGCTCCATTCCGCTGCAGTCCAGTTTCCTCGTGTGCGGCACCACTCCAAACGGAGGCGTTGATAGCTGGGCGTTCAAGGGCAGCACACATTATGGGCTCTGCGATCCCAAATGTCCTTCAGCCAGGCACTTTCGTATGGTTCGAGAAGACAAAGGCCCCAGTGAAGGTGCTACCGGTGGATGGATTGCGGCCAATGAAGCAGTAGGCTGTATGTGCATTTCTTACGATGTGGTGGTCTTTTCAACGACTGGTCTGTAGAGGGCGTCCTGAGTCTGGTCTTCGTGGAAAGGACATCTCTCGGATCCACTGGTTCCAACACCTCCTCACAACACAATCAGATCGGCTTAATTGGTGAGCTACTCACCCAGCTTCCATCATGCTGATGATTATCCCTCTCTCAAACTGCGACAGCTGCTCAATTGTCCTCGAAAACGACGTAATAGCATGTCTACCTCAGTTCTTGCTTTGTAAATGATTCAGCACACTCAAACAAGCTTTGGATACCTGTTTTATACTCCACGGAGAACGACGTTAAACGCCCTCTACGGGATATACGTAATGCGCAGTCAAGCTGCATTTCTAATCATTTGCATATCTCCCCGACATGTACCTTCATGCCAAGTTTCGTTACGATCTCGCAATTATAACTTGGTGTGCTAATTTTTTGTCCATGAGTGTGTATGTTACCACATTGCTTCTCAAACTTTCATTACTGGCAACCCACTTTTCAATCATAATTTTTATCGCACCCCCCTTATGCGATAATAATGTATTAAATGCAATAATAATGCACTTTGATGCTAAAGCTACAATACGATCTTAATTATAAACCTTACAAATCAATAAGATAAGTATATTAAATTTTGTATATGTTACTTTTAAGTATTATATATTTTAAGTAAATTTCTTTTTAGTAATAGGATAATTATTATATTATTTTTCTTTCTCTAATTTTTAAATTGGAGCATATTACAAAATCCGGTGGCTGTTTTGAAGACAAAATATAGATCTCAGCTAAATATAAAAGAAAGAACTCAGAGTGTCAATTTTCTATTGTAAGACTTTCTTTGAAAAAAGTTTGCTCTGCAAAACAAGCCCATGGAAGTCACTAATACTGATTATACTTACTCTTAATTTAGTATTAATAAATTAGTTATTAAATACCTTGTGCAAAACTGATACATTAAAAGTCACTCTTCATACGAGTTCGTTTTCAAAAAAATAAAACATTATTCTTTATATAATAGCTGAATTGAAAGGAGAGTAAACCCAAATGAGCGACAATGTTTACAAAAATGTAAAATGATTTCTTTTGTAATGAATGCTCATATTATGATTAGTTTTAAGCGAACAGTTATTTTAAGCCTCACACAATTAGCATTTAGAATTAATGCTAAATAATAAAAAAGATAAAGTTCCACTACAGAATAATTGTGTTATTTTTAATATTTAAAGCAAAAAGACTTCAAAATGATTTCCCGGGACGGCGCTCACTGATGCAATTTTTGGGTCCGGGGGTGATTGAGTCCCCAATTTTTCTTAAAAATATTTTCCTGAATAATTTAACTAAAAAAAGTATACTTTTTTTTCAAGAACCAATTTTTCTTTTTTAAATTTCAAAAAAAACCCAATAAAATGAAAAAAATTTTCAAATTTTTGAATTAAAAAAGGACAAAAACGATTTTTTTTTAAAAATTACGGGAATTTTTTTTGCAGGAAAAAACTGACATATTTTAATCGTTTTTTAATTTTTTGTTTTTGATGTTCGACAATTGCATGTTCAGCTATTTGTGTGATTTTTCTTGCTGGTGTTTCAAAAAAGGGCGGGCCTTCTATACACTTATGGCTTCATATTTTAATTGATATTTTTAATTCGCCCGTTCAGAACCGTGATTTTCAAAAAAGTGTTGGATAATATTTATCCAGTGTCACTTGATTAAAAAAATGTAAAAAAATAGTTTTAAGAATAGTATTACAAAAAAAAATTATTTAATAAATATTTGACAAAAATAAACCTTTAAAATAACCCACTTTCAAAATATTCTCTTGAAAATATTTCTATTATAAAACTTTTTGACTGTAATACTAGACCGTATATAAACCTTTAAATGTATCCCTTCCTGTATATAGAAAAAAGGGGTGAAAAATTTTTAAATTATAACAGGGTGGGTTTATCTATTTTTTGACAAAGAGGAAAGAAAAAAAAATCCGATAAATTTTTTAATTGGTCAACTCTGAAAATAATTGAATTTTTTAAAAAAAAAAGTTCCCAAAATCACTTTAAAAAAAAATATTATTATTTTTAAAAAACAGAACATTTTGAAAGGTCATTCAAATTCATTTTTTTCCCCCAAAATTCAACTAAATAATTTTTTTGTCAAAATGTCCTTAAACAATTGTATACATGTATTTAATCTAAGTGACACTAAATCTCATGAAAATTATCCATTTATGCCCTTTTTTAAAATCATGGTTCCGAACGTATTCGGATACCTTAAGTAGCATTTGAAAAATATCCTTTCGTTTCATGTCCACTGCTTTTCTCAAATTTACTTTCGCTATCATGAATAATATGCATTATTTCAGCTGGTTCTTCCCTTGCTTGATCAGTTTCAATTTCCTTTAGTAGAGATCAAAAATGCCCATTTCTTTTTTTATATTTTGCTCATTTACATTTATAAACCACAATAAGCCTTACAACAAGACAATCAAAATCACTAAGTTATTCATTGAGAGAAAATGTAGCATTATCACAGATAGAAAAAGACGTGGTGACGCCGGGAATTCAGTTAAAACAAGTAATTTAAGATCGTAAAAACGTTTGCCACTCCCAAAAAAGAGGGAGATATGTGACAAATATAATTTAGTTCCATGAAGCCTGTCATATAGGAGGATAGTGTCAGGGACATTGGTAAAAAATGAACAGTTTTGCCAAAATTAACGATTTCGGGAGCTCTGTGCCCCGCGCGACCACTTCTAGGATAAAAGTGTATTCAATATAATAATATAGATGTTAATTCTAAAAAACATTGTGTAAAACTTTTTTCATTATGCTTTATATGTTGGAGAATACTCAAAAATAAATCTTGGCTAAGTAATCCTTCAAAGTGCTCTCTGTGCTTTTCCAAATATCATAAAACTTTTTTACATGGAAAAAAGCGCAACAAAATACATTACTTACGACTTTCTTGAATGAAAAACAAACACATTAGAGAGGGATCAGAACTAACCGTACTAATAAGTTCCAGGTCAAACAGATGATCAGCAAATATATTCTGCTGCCTACAACTAATGTACAGTATTTCAAAAACTGTAACAGTGATTAATTTTTTAACTTCCTAAAATTTATTTGATTCTGGGTCTGCGTTTGTTTTTTCTCTGAAAGTATTTTAGGTTTAAAAAGAAAACGTAATAAAAAATATCTCATCATGGGATTACAGTATATCAAACAAAGCGTTTTTTTTGTTTGGTAATAGAATCAAAAATAGTTAATGAGGTACTGAAGAAGCTTTTATTTTTGATGACGTAATATCACCAGATGATATACTATATAAATTATATTAGTGTAAATGTGTATTTTTTATTATGTCAGAAAGTATTTTCTTACTTCCTTTCAATAAATTAATTTTTTTTAAATATTTTATTTTCGATATGCTCGCGCCTTCCTTGTAGAGTTATCACCCCTCCCACACAGGGAGGCGAGCTCCACTGTTTGAGAAACGCTGTGTTACCGTTAAAGTGTATAATTCAATTATTTCATAGAATAACTTGGTATTCCATAGGAAATAACAAGACAAGCCAGTTAAAGTATATAATACATGAAAAATTTGATAGACTACCTAGTGATTCTATGAAATAACTAATGATAGAATGATAAAGTGAAAAATAAACAATTTCAAAGTTATTTTATAAATTAATGAATCATAAATTGCTAAAACTTCTCAAAAATACATTTTATCCCTATTATGGATGATAAATAGCTAGGAAATCAAATGATATAATTTACTATTGCTCAAATTGTTAACATTATTTAAACAGAAAGAGAAAAGAGCACACAAACATTTTGCATCTGTTAATGGCACAATTAACTTTTCTATTCCTTCAGCTTCCAAGGTATCATACTGCTGGAGCAACCAATTGTCACCTGCTATCAAAGTTAGTAATTTTTCAAGAGTAAGGGCAGCTATGTTTTTCTTTGTCCCCCGCTTATGTAATAAAGATTCAAATATCTGTCATTGAATCTTTCTTATTTACAGGTTGGTCTTACTTGAAAACATAGGTTGCAAAAATATTTGTTAATAATCTAAAATTTAAAACGCTAACCTAAATGCACCGTTTTAAACTGTATGTTTAAAAGTAACGGAATAAAGGGTAAACACACACAAATCATTGCAAAGAAGCTATAAGTTGTTCAAAAGTAACTAAAAGTAGCTATACACTAATGGCTATTAAAATTGCTACACAAAATTACCAGAGATTAGAGGGCATTTACAGGTACAGGTGTCCGTGCAGCTTCAACAGAAGAAACAGCTCATCAACCGTAGTGACGGGCTTACGGTTAAGAGCCAGTCGCTCGGCAACCATGAACCAGATGTTTTCATTGGCGAAAAATCTGGTGAACGTGCGGGCCAGAGCAATAGCCAAACATTTTTCGTATCAAGGAAGGTCCGTACAATACCGGCAACATGCGGTCGTGTATTATTCTGCTGAAACGTACGGTTTCGCAGGACTCGAATAAAGAGTAGAACCCCGTGTCTTAACACACTAGAAATGTAATATGTACTGTTCAAAGTGCCGTCAATGCAAACAAGAGGTGACCATGAGACGTAAATTCAATATCACTCAAATCATCAATCCAGGTGATGAGCCAGTTTGACGATGACGATTGCACGCTGCCAATGTGCGTTCAACACGGATGCTACTAAACACGAATGCTACCATCTTGGTGCCGTAAACAGAACCTGGATTCATTTGAAGAAATGGCGCCTCGGTATTCGTGCACCCAGGTTTGTCGTTGATCACACCATTGAACACGTTCCAGTCTGTGATGCAGTGTCAAGGGTAGCCACAACCCATGGTTTCTGAGCTAAGAGTCCATGCTGCTGCAAACGTCATCGAACTGTTCATGCAAACACTTTGCTGTTTAACAAACGACCCCAATTCTTGACTCAAGACTCGTAATTAAGGTACATTAAGTCCAGGCGGGTAACATGCCTGTCTTCTCAGGTGCTAGTGATAGGAGGCTGTTGATATACAGCACGGCGTTCAGTATTACCAACCTGAAGCCATCGATTCCATATTCTGCTAACAGTCATTGGATCTCGACCGACGCAAGCAGCAACAGTGCGATACGATAAACCGCACAATCTCGGTACTCTACAATCCGATCTTTATCAAAGACAAAAATGTGCTGGTGCGCATTTCTGCTATTTTACACAAGGAAATTTCTATAGAATACCCATTTAAATATTGAATTCAATAATTTTATATACTTTAACTGATTCGTGTAGTTATTTCACGAAATACCTTGTTATTCAGTGAAATAACATATTTAGAACTTTAACAGTAACATATATATATAATGGAGAAAGGCTGGTCACTCCTTACGATATCTCCGGAACTATTAGTCAAACGGACTTGAAATATGGGAGGCACATTTCATCCACTTCTTCGTAGATTCATATGAATAACAAGAAACTGACAAAAATGTTTGATGAATGCCACTGAAAATTATCTCAAAGTATTGAAAAGGGTAATAACGTGTGCTGAATCACCATTTTTTTTTACTTATGATCGTGAAACAAAGTGAAAATATATGCCCTGAAGCAATCCATCCCCCGAGAGCCAAAAAAGCTCGAATGAGCAAATCGAAATTGTGTACCTTCACTTTCTTGCTGAGCTCCGTGAAAGAATAAGGAACGATCCGAATTGTGAAAACACAAGACATGAATTTTCCACCAAGACAATGCGACGGCCCATTCGGCATTGTCTGCCAAATGGACCGACAATGTACATACGGCATCTTAGTGTTAGACTATCTGTTCTATTCACCGGATCTAGTGCTTTGCGATTTCTATCTGTTTCCTAAGGTGAAATCTGCATTAAAAGGAACAAGATTTGAGTCCGTTGAAGCTGTGATAGAGAAAGCGGCTCGTGTTCTATAGGAGCTGACACAAGAAGACTTCCAGCTCTGTTTCAAACAATGGAAGGTTCACGTGTACCGTCATAGGGATAGAGGAGAGATGTATATTGAATGTGATAATACGTAAATATGTATGAAATCAAAATAAAAAAAAATTATAGTATCAGTCTCGTTATTTAATAGCCCCACCTTGTATAGAAGAAAGCGACTCACTTTTCACGAGATTTTCAGAATCATTGGGCATATAGACTTTAAATTCTACAAATATATTTCTTTTATTGAATAGAGGTCCACTAAGAACGGGTTTTATGGAAATAGTCTCCCAAGGGAAAGGCGTGATGCAAAGATCGTATATACCCCCTAAATTTGAACTATTAAATTTACAGACTTAAAGTTTAGCAAGCAGGATTCCTTTGTTGGTTAGAGATCCATCAAAAGAATGGGTTTTGCGAAAATCGTTTCTTAAGAGGTAACTGCGGGGCATAAAAGATGTACCACTATTTTAGAGATTCAAGTCTTGCCTTATTTAAGTTAAGAGAGGAGAGCTATACAAGAAGGATTTTCAATACAATTGAAAACTTAATGCTAGGGCATAGACATCAATAACTTAAAAACAATTAAGAGTGAAAAACATCATGAAAAACCCTGCGAAGCAAGTGGATAATAACTAGTAGAATATACGGGGTGTCCCATGATCATTAGAACAAACTTTAAGGTGAGATAGGGGACATCACACACACACACATAAGGATTCAGATTTGCATAGCAACTCATAGTCAAAAACGTCTTTGTTTCGCGCTAACTAGCATTGTTCACAAGAGCATTGGTAAAACAGCTCTAATGAATTACCGTATTCATTTGAGCTGTCATCGCCTGCAGAGGAGTATGGAACAGTGTTACGAACACCTAGCTGGCAAATATGCACCTGATTTACAATTTGGCAGAAAAAAATGCATGAGCAGCAAAAAGATTGTATCGTGATAGGCGTCCATAAAGAGATACACCGGACCACCAGATGTTTGCTAATTTACCTCAAAATTGTGTGAATATCGATAATTACAAGGTAATAAGCTTAGTGAGGGCAAGCCACGTTATCCAACACATTTCATTCCATGCATGGAACAAAATGGGTTGGATACCGTTCGAAGGAAGCCGAGTAGCATGTTGGGAGTTCGAGTCACACGTGGATCACCCTCATTTTGCCAATTATTTCGTAATTATCCATATTCACACAAATTGTGATGAAAATTAGTAAACATCTGACGGTCCGGTGCATTTCACTTTGGGTAGCTTTCGCGATACAATCTTTCTGCTGCTTGAGCATTTCCTTCTGTAAATCCGTAAATAAGGTGCATAACTGCCAACTCGGTTGTAAAACGCTCCATATACCTCTGTAGGCAATGATCCAGGTTTGACTGCGATAATCCAAGTCTGTTTCCTTTAATGCTATACAAATCTGAATCCTTGTGATGTCCCCTACTTCCCCTTAAATTTTATCTCAGACACGCTGTATACTAGGTGAATACATTAGAGGTAATATTTTGATAGGCTTAATTTATATTTTGAAGAGGTGAGAATGTCATAAGGAGTTTATAAAGGGAATAAATTAAGCATGCTTGTGAATATGCTGTGAAATCAAAATAGTAAATTAGGCAATATTTTAAACAATTCTAAAATAATTGTAATTATTAGTAAAATAAATTCTATCTTGTCAAAAGTGTTATTTCTCACACACACATTTGAAGATATTCTTCTGAAAATTATTTGTGTATACATTTATCTTCGAATTCTAAATATCACCATATTGTGTGAATGAAGATAAATACACAAAAGTTTATATTTTTGTAGTCCTGAATAAAAATCAATTTATCGTTTACTTTAAAGACAGGAGAATAATGCTCGAAACGAGTTTTAGAAAACGAATTTTGTTGCTGCTTTTCTCTGTGAGAGTGCAATACATTCAAATAGAAAACGATGCATGCAAATTATGTCAATTTTTAAACATTTTGCCACAAATCACATTTATATTAATGTTTAATAGCTTATATACAATCTGTTAACATGTGATATGATAAATTAACCAAGCTTTAAGGACTCATAATTCTAAAGCAGAGCTCTCGTATGAAATGAAATTCATCTTCTTTCAACAGATAGTATCGTGATATGTAGCGTTTTTATTGGCGATTTGGCGAATCAGTTTCGTCCATTAAATGTACATATGGTGATGCAATTTCTTCATTTTTTATGTTACATGATTTTGCTTTTCCTTTGTTGTTTATTATTCACAATCCATGAATTTTTCTCAAGCCTTCATATTCGATATTAAATTTTTATATTTCGATAGTAAATTTTCTTAAAAGAAATAATTTGGCGACAGTAGAATAATTCCATGGCATTTTTTTTACTTCTTCTCTTTAAAGGAGATATAATATTTGCCACAAATGGTCATGGTTGCAACGGTTGTCAAATAAAGTCACGGTTTTCCTTCGTTCCATAGATAATGATAGAATTATGTGGAAGCATTTATTAACATCACACGATAAGGCAACACAAGGGATATTATTGGTGAACCTCGTCATTTTCATCCACGATCAAGTCACTAGGTCAACCTTGAGGTGCACCCCTCTCTAACTTCTACACCACGCCATTGGGAGGACTTTGATCCCCGACAGATTTAACATGCATCGGCCCCTTCTACATGCCGGTTCTTCAGTGGCATTACGCTCGAACTCATGACCCACCGACCACGTGTCCAAGACCTTGACTATAAGGCTACCACGGCCCTGTGATAGAATTATGATTGAGATTTCAAAGTTCTCTATTGGTTTAGGAACCAAAATTTAGTTAGGTATCAGTTAAAAACATTACTTGTTCAACAACCTTTTGCACGATGATCCTCCACCAGTTGAATCTACCAGTCACAATGGCCTTCCAGTGGTTGATTCCTATTAATTTGATATCCTTTTCTACATCGTCTAACCACCGTGTAGGTGGTCGTCCTCTACGTCTGGTCCAATTTTTGAAAAAAATACTTTTTTGGTAGAAAAAGCATAGACATATTTTGGGTCTGTCCATTTGGAGACCTCCGGGTAAGTTTAACTTGAACTAATTACTAATTTTAGGGCCAAATCCGGCTTACTCTCAGAGGCTTTCTTTGTTTTGGAATTACGACTTCGAGATATTAAATTAACCTTTCTCTCCCCCATAGAATTTTCTCTTATTAGTAAACAAAGACACGCTTCTAGTATATCCTAAAGATATTTCTTACATAACAGGTTAATTATCTACATGTTTAGAATTTTTAGAACAAACAAATGTGAAATTTATTATTCCATAAAAATGAGAAACGTACAACAGTGAAAAGTCGAATACAAATCCAAAAAGAAACCCAGCTGTTAAGCATCTTGTTAGGCCTGAATGGCAGGGTTAAGCATGTATGGGTGCGTCAACTGTCCCCTCTTTGCCTAATAAAAATGACCTGGTTGAATAATGCTCTTGAAAGAAAAAAAATAACAAATTAAAAAAAGGGAAACCAGTCAAACTTGAAAAATAAATGAGCTGAACACTATGTGATAGCGAATACAAACATTTAAGAGTATCCTTCTCGGAAGTAACTAATTATTTTAATACTTTTTTAAGAGTTTGATTTGTGATGGATGATATTATTACAAGAACACAGTTTATTATTGAATGAAATTGCTTCATTTGAGAAAATTATCCCTTTTCCACGACACAATAAAAGAGAGAGCGACAACACCCAATGATCACCAAGTTGCATGGGTGTCGATATAGATATCAACACGTCTTGCAACAAAACCAATGTACGAGTGCTTTATGGTCCGAGATATAGATGTCCACTTGTCTTAAAATATCCTCCACCCATAAATTATCCTACTAGTGGCCGCAGTAACCTAGTGATCATGGTCAAAATC
Source organism: Trichonephila inaurata madagascariensis (assembly GCA_019973955.1). Classification (NCBI taxonomy): domain Eukaryota; kingdom Metazoa; phylum Arthropoda; class Arachnida; order Araneae; family Nephilidae; genus Trichonephila; species Trichonephila inaurata. The sequence continues at coordinate 33,357 of BMAV01006606.1, read as the reverse complement.
TCGTGGCTGGCTTCGCCGAGTCGTGGGTTTGAGTCTTGATGCTACTGAAGATCCGCCGTGTATAGGGACCTATACAACTTAAATCTGTCGTTTCTCAAGGTCTTCACGTTGGTGAGATCCATAAGTGGAGTGTCCGCTTAAGTGTAGTCCTTTTCGCTTGACCACGGCTGAAAATTAAGAGGTGCATCACCAATAATATTCACGTTACTTTAGAAGGATATCCCTTCTCTCATCTGTAAGCAGCTTACGTAAACGATGATCAAGCACATCCCAGATGTGCTAAATGGGTGAGGGTTTGGCGGACATTGGGGGCTTTTAGTAAGTAAGGGGAAAAGGCCCCTTAGATATACTTTTGTGTTTTCGACATTTTTCGTCGATGCTATAACCTTACTTTTCTCTCTTGTATTTCACAAAAAGTTTTGACTGGATCACAGGTACAATTAATAAATTAACGTAAATTACTAAATACCAGATAAACTTTTGTCAAATAGGGCTTTTGCATAAATAAAACCAATAAACTATCACCATCCAGGTCTTTCTTTCCAGAATTTTACATTTGTATAAATCGCAGATGCAGGGTTGGTAACTTTGAGGGATGGTAGAGTTCAATATAACCTCTTCAGAACGGGGCGTTTTCGTCGCTTTTAAGATAAAAAAGCATAAATAACAAAATTTCAGTCCTAACGTCGTAATTTTGGTACCCCTTTAGATTACTACATAAGCTGTCTGTTACATTAAAACTACATGTAATAACGTTTTTCGTTTAATTTATATGAAATTATATAAAAACAATATCACTTACATTAAGAAATAAATTTTGTAAGCGCTATTCAATTTTTTCCAAAATTTTCATGGACAAAACGTATTAATAAACTATCAAATTAATAAAAAAAATTATGATAAAGATTATTTACAAAATGAAATAGCAAAATTTTAAAATGAAGACTGAGTGTGGAAAATCTCGAAGCATGTAGAAACGCCTACATTGTATGATTTGCAAGCATGAATTGCTTGTTACATTTTTTTTTTATTTACACACGGTTTGTGACTACACTTTGGCTTTTTTTCACCCTTTTTGTTCATATTAAGGTTGGGAAAATGCCTTCAAAACAATCAAATAATAACCTGAAGTCAAGGTTTTTGAAATAAGAAAAGTATGCGACATATATCCGAAAGCAACAAAAACTGTAACAGCACTGACGCTAAAACCCTAAGACACTCCACACTGTTAAGAAAAAGAAAATACACAAGTAATATAAAAAAAAATTTAAGTCAATTCCTCCTTTAAATGGATGAATAGAAAGTATTTTATTAACAATTGAAAATTTGAATAAGATACATGTATATGCATACAGGGAGAGAGTGAACTAATTGTAGGAATTGGAAAAAGAGTATGATTTGTCTGCCTTGTTGTAACAAAGCAAATACGGTTCGGCTAGTTTGGCTGAAAAACAGATTTCCGGCGCCAACTTTTGTGTTTGTTTTAACAATTACATTGTTACAAAATAGAGACGAATCGAAGATGGCGTCAGAAACCGGTAATTAGGTAAATTAAATTAAATTAATTATTATTTGAAAAAACTGTATTAACATCAAGTGTCATCCACTACAAATTTTAAAAAATTATTTGAACTTGATTGGATGAATAGAAATTATTTTATTAACGATTGAAAATTTGAACATGATAAATAAATAAATATATAGAGAGAGTGAGCTATATATAATAGTAGGAATGGGCTTTATTCATGAAGTCACATGATAAAAACAAACACGTGTTTTCCATTGAATTCAAAACAAACAGTAAACTAACTGTACTTCTATTTGTAAAACTCAGATAAAATTTTAAATTTCATATTTGGGTAAAGATGTTTAAATGTTAGGGGAAAAAATTTCTTCAAAAAGATTTTTTTTTAAATTAAAAAAAGTCGTATTTTATGCTTATACTTTTAAATAAAATGCATTTTGTATACATATGCACTTTTTAAGAGAAAGTTTCTGTAAAAAGCAAAACTTGGCAACACAGGAGCGTGTGAACTGATTAGTTGGTGACACAAGATTGTTTTTATCGTGTGACTATGACGTCACATGAGATTTTTGAATTGATTGGCTAGAATCACGTGGCTTTCACTATCATGTGACTATGACGTCGCATGAATTAACCTCATTGAAAAAATGAATTTTTAATGCCAGTTTTTGGCTTATTTTCAATTCTAAAACATTTTCAAACAGTCTTAGAATAATATTTTTAGTGTAAATGAAGGGATTAAAATAGAAGAAATTTGTATGTATAAACGCTCATAAAACAGTACCTTTACATTTATAATTCTTTTTATAAGTAAAATTTCCAATTTTCTTTGGAACAGTTGATATTTTTTAATTTTGGAATTCTTTTAATTTTGGAACATTTATTCACAGAACAGCAACTAAGAATATTATTTTACATTTTATCTTGTTGAGTAGTTCATGTACTATTTCACCAAACAATTATGGTTTTACGTTTAATCTTGCTGAGTAGTACATGAACTACTTCGCCAAAAGATAATGGTTTTAATTACATTTAATCTTGACGTAACAATTATGTTACACAAAAACTCAAAACAAACAACATGTTGCCATCACGCAAAAGCTAAATACAGTCGATGGCGTTGGTAAAAGGCACGAGAATAAACTAATTATTGCACAGAAATATGTATAAAATAGACACGTGAGGGGAAAAAAATCTTTTCAAGTTTTGACACAAGTTGCCAAAATGTTCGCTAAGTTGCTAAAAATGATGCCAAAGTGGCTGTATTGGTAATTCTTTGAATAATTAGATTTAATCAATTAATTTATATTAATTATAATTAAATGACTGTATTGTCATCCAAAATAATCATGTACATAAAATTTCAGCTTAATTGAGCGCTTTAAAATGTATTTTATGAACGATTGAAAATTCCACCAAGATAAATGAATAAATATATAGAGATCGTGAGCTAATAGTAGGAATTGAATAAATTCAAAGATATTTTGCCATACCTCAAGTTCTGTGCTTAAACATACCTATTATACTATTGAAAAATACTGCGTTACTAACAAAAATGAAGAATTTTCTTTGTTTTTCTTACATTTTTTCAACTAATAATTAAATAACGCAAATTTTTTTTATTAAAATAAAATCTTGTGTTGGCTAATAAACTTTCCTGGATTTTTCACGGAACTTTAATGCAATGTTTTGTTTCTCGGTAAATCGTTTGGGTCATTAGCTCCAAATACAGTTTAAATTCTAAATAATATTTAAAAAAAATTAAGTCAATTCCTACTTAGATCAACAAAGAAAAATTTTATTTTAGCTACTTTTATTTAATAGTTACAATTAATATAAATATGTATAGACATATGACAGAATCATAACATTAGTGGTAATTTTTTTAATTTTCATTAAAGTATCGTATTGTCCTTTTATTTTCAGTCCAACTGAATGCTTTAACACGTGAGAAAAAAACCTTTTCAAGTTTTGACCCAAGTCGCCAAAAGGGTCGTTAAGTCGCCAATATGGCTGTATTTGTAATTCTTTAAATAACTAGTTTTAATCCATTAATTTTTATTAATTATAATTAAATTATTGTATTGTCATCCAAAATAATCCTTTATATAAAATTTCAGCTCAATTCAGCGCTTTAAAATGTATTTTATGAACGATTGAAAATTCCACTAAGATAAATAAATAAATAAACAAATATATAAATAAAAATAAATATATAGACAGTGCGAGCTAATAGTAAGAATTGAAAAAGCATTGGGAGAGTTATTAAAAACGCGTATGTTTTATATCAAGTGGAAATTTTACGAGCTATTTGCTTACATTTAGATTATCCCCTCCCTTGCCACAGCTGATGAGCAAAATGCCAAATCGAGAAAAAATATAAGCAAACTGAAGGTCAGGTTACTCTAGCTAGGTTCTATTTTAATATAGGTCCCACCCCGGGTCGTTAAAACCGATTCTGCCAATGAACATTTGGTTTCCGTTAATGTGTTATGCCCTTATATTCCAAAACAAAAATTGCTTGTTTTAGTGTGAGCTCTACCATCACTAAAAATATATTCCAAGATTTTAGAATCACTCTGTATATGTATCTAGTCATTTTTCTTTTCGTAAATTAGCAAGTTATTTGAGTAGCTCGGTTAATTATTGCTTCATCACCAATAAAAAACATTTAACTATACCCTACACTCTATTTTTGCATATTATTCACTTTTCATACTATAGATTAGCCATTACCCGCCCGCTTCATTGGGTATTTCATAACGTTATATGAATATATATTATTTTTTCTAGTCATTGAGACATCTAATTCAGTGCTTCTCAAACTTACAATATTGGTGACCTAATTTTCAATTATAAGTTTCATTTCGATTTTTTCAAGGCAATAAAATGTACTTTTACTCTAAAGCTACAGTTATTTTTAAACCATACAAATTATTAATATAAAGATTAAACTTTGTATATCTTAATTTTTATTAATAAATATTTAAGTTTTTTTTTTAGTAGTAACATGAGTATTATGTTACTTTTCATAGTTAAGAATATATTTTGTTTTGTTTCCTTTCAGTAAATTCATAATTTTTTTAAATAATCTTGTACCTTCGACTTTTCAAAATGCTCGCCCCCACAGTTTGAAGCATTATCTGTTCAATTGCTTGATTATAATTAATACTTTCCCTTGATTTAAAAAGGACAGGATTTGAATCTATAAAACGGAAATATGTTTATGTGTTACTCCTGTACCCACTGTAAACTCGATTTCCATGAAACCCATTTTTAGCAGATATCTACTGAAAAAAAGAAACACGCTTGACAAATTTCAAGTCTGTAGATCTAATATTCAAAAATAGGAATTTTTTTTAATCTAAAATGCTCCTGTGGACTTTTTGGGGAGGTTTTCAAAATTTGTTTTAGCAGATATCTATTCAACAAAAGAATTCTTTTTAAATTCAATAGCTTCGGAGATCTCTTGATGAGTGAGTGAGTCACTTTTCTCTTAAAATTATATGCCAAAAACAAGTAATATAAAATGAAATTTTTAAGCCAATTCCGACTAAAAACCAACAAAGAAAAATTTTATTTTATGTATAAGTATATAGTTACTTTATCGAATTATTACAATAAATAAATAAATATATATACATATATATTACAAAACAAAGACAGAATCACAAAAAGGGGAAATTTAATTTTTAAAAATCATTCAAGTATCGTATTGTATAAAAACAATCGTATAAAAATTTCGCCCCAAATGAAAACCCTTTTAAAAAGTGAGAAAAAATTATTTTTTTAAAATTTTGACCCAAACACTAAAATGTAGCCAAACATCTGTAATTCCTTAAACAATTTATTTTAATTAATTAATTTAATTTCGTATTGTTACCCCAAAACAATTAAGTTAGAAATTTCAGCTCAAATGGGGCTTTAAAAGTGGAAAAAAACCCTTCAAAGTTTTGACACGTCGCCAAAAGGGTCACTAAGTACCCAAAAAAAGGACCAACGTTGTATCTGTAATTCGTTAAAAAAAGTTTTAATAAAATTTTTATTAAATTTTAATTAAAAACCGTATTGTCTTCAAAAAAAACGTTTATATAAAATTTCAGTTCAACTGAGCGTTTTTAAAATGTTTTTTGTTAACGTTGAAAATTTAACTGGAAAATAAAAATAAAATAAATAATAAAAGGGGTGAGCTAATAGTAGGTTTAATACCCCAAACTCGGCGGGACGATTCCTTTTTAAAAATAAAAAATCCCCAAGGAACTATCCCGACGCCCAAATTTTTGGGAAAAATATAAAAAGGACGCCCGCCGATTGAACACTTTAAAATATTTTGGGGGGTTTGTTGTTAAAAAGGGCCCCCCACCTTTGGGGGGGCCCCGGTGCCCAAAAGAATGAGTGCACACGCGAGCAGTTTGGGTGCCACCGAAATCGCATCTGGCTAACAAGTTTTGGTTTTACTATGTCAGTTAAAATTCCCTTGTTTTTCCCCCATAGGGTAAAAAATTCAACGATATAGGATCTGGCGTCAAGGGGCCATGAACTACCCCACAGCCATTTTCCCTTTTCCGGGGAAAACAAGCACAGAAGGACAGAAATGCGCCGGAGCCCCTTTTTATCATTCATTCATCATCATTTACCGTATGTTTCTTGTAAAATATGAAACTTACAGGAACAGTTTTCTGGGCATGTTTTATGTATTCCGAAAAAGAATCTGGCTTCAAAATGGGCACAATTTGGACCCCGTATACTAGATCCTCATTTTTCCGTTTCATTCAAGGAAAATCGGAAAATTTAAATAAATTTGGGTTGACGTCCACTTTTTATGAACATAGCAATATTTTTTATGCCATGATCTTTTTCGAAATCAGGACTGGAATTGATCTCGAGGCCCATTTAAACAATACTTAATTGTAGAAGTCTTGATCATTTGGAATCACAATTCGGAATGCTAATGTATTCTTTTGCAGGAATGTAAGATACTGAAATAATTGATAGATACCAAGGCTCAAAACTGAGTTTTTTCGAGCAAGGGAATTCGTATAAACAAAAAAAGGGTGTAAAATTTCTCGGTTATTACATTTCGAGAAAAGTTATTTCTAATATATTAAATTTGAATGGCAACAAATGTTTACCTGGAATTAAAATTAAAAACACGATACCACGAAACCTCATCCTAAGACTATTCGAACGCATCAAGAAAGGGCGGTCCGCCCATTAAAATTCATTACCAAATAAATGGTTTTAAAAAGTTGAAACGATGTTTAAACCAAAAAGTTTTTCCTTTTTAAACATATTTGAAGAAAAAAAATAAAAAAAATTGGTAAAAGACCCCCTGCTGCAAAAAAGGGAAAATTTTGGTATCATGATGAATATTTTTAAAGAAAAGAAAAGGGAGGTAAATTTTTATTGCTCAACTGACAAAAGTAGGTAAAATGAAAATTATGCAGTTAATTTTCCCAGAGATTCACGATAGTTGCGGATTTTCTGACAACGGCTTAAAAATCGATAAAAGCCAAATTTAACCACCTCATGGAGTTTTTTAAAAACCCAAATTTTTGAAGAAGAAATTAACTTTACATGGGAATAATGTTGATCGTCTTTATGGACAAACCTCTGTAGTCCCATATCTAAGTCAACTGCGCTTTTTGAAAAAAATAATCAAAAACGGGAATGGGAACCCTATTGGAAAAAATACGTAAAATCCCCCACCCCCAAGGGATTGGTTTTTCCGGTTTTTTAAATTGAGCTTTAGGAAAACGGCATCCAAGAACAGTGGACGTACTTTGGAAAATGGTTCAAAAGGAATGGAGAAAAATGTGCATGACAGTAGTAAGAAAAGGCTTACTTTCATGAAAAATTCGATTTCAAACTATTGTCCAGTATCATGGCAATCAGATAGAAGCAAATCGCCACAAAAAATACGGTATTTATGGATACAAATTAACTATCAAAATTCTTTCCATAACGTGCAAACAACCTTCTGTATTCTAATGATAGTCTCAAATGATATTTAAGACTTGAACCCTCCTTTTAATAAACAGGCTCGGCACCCCCACCGGGGGAGATTAAAACTACTTTTTACAATTATGAATACTTTGTAAACCGCCCCCAATCAAAAACAGATAAAAATACTTTTTTGTCAGAGATGCAGCCAATCTATCATCTTGCTTTGCCTTGAGAACATTTGATCGATGAAAGTGTAGAAACGTCTGCTGTACAAAACCTATTTAAATGCAAATTTAATTTTTTTAAGTCACCTAAAATTAAAAACCAGGATCTCGGGTGTCACAATGACAGGCCCAGCATGTGATACAGGAAATAAAGTTTTTACTGATCAAAAAAATAATCATGACCTATATTTTTAAAAAAAAAAGTAGTTTTTGAAAAAGAAAATTTAATCATATTCTGAGGTTAAGAAAAACAGATGAAATGAAAATATAAAACATTATTTCAGTTTGTAGTTTTAAAAAAAAAAAATGTGAATCATTAATATGCAAGCAAAAGGGGCTTTTATTCATCCCTTTTTAATACGTCAACTTTTTTTGTCCTGTTTGGGCGTGAAAACAAAATACTCCTCTCTTTAGCACGATTACGTCTCTATTACTTGAATTTTATTTTGAGACATAACCAACCTTTCTTGGTTCTTGAATCTTCTGCCATAAATATGGGTCTCCCTGTCAACGAGAATAAAACGAAATCTATGGAAATCTCATCCTCCATGGTAAATTATTTTAACCGAGTATTAAAGATTACACTTTCGCGATGAAGTTAAAAAACCTTGACAAATTATTGTAAAAAAAAAACAAAGCTGAAGTTGAGATAGCAGAATCAAAAGAAAAAAATTTATGAGCTTAGAAGATAGTTAAAATTTTATTTAATCAGCCGCAAAACTAAAATAAGAACTTACAAAACACTAATATTACCTGCCTTGCCTTATGTAAGTGAAATATGGACCTCAAACAAAGATATAACGAGCCCACTGGACATATTTGAGAGAAACTATCAGAGCTAACTTTGGCCCAGTGTAGGAAGGGGGATGGTGGAGAACCAGATATAACTTTTGAACTGTATAGGCTTTATATAGGCAACCACAAATAACACGTCATTCGCAGTAATAGATTAAGAGGCTTGGCCAGATTTGGAGAACTTAGAAGATTAAGATCTTGACATTTAAATTACCAGAGGAAACCCGAGCTTAAGAAAGACCACCTACTATATGGTTGTATGAAATCGAGAAATACCTAATTACTTTGGAAATTAAAAATTGGAGATTAGTTGTTGGAAGTAGAGGACGCTGGAAAGAGCGTGTTTTGTTGAGGCAACTAAGGCCTGTAAGGGGCTGTTGAACTGTTGAAGAACTAACCGTAGGGAGAGTTTTGGTAAGATCAGCTTACTTTCGTCTATTGCATATATTTAATTAACAAATCCTGACAGGATATAACCTACAAAATATTGGGAGAATTAATTATCAGAAGCAATGACTGAAAAGGATTTTGATTCTGTCTACAATGAAAGTTATTGTCTGTCTCTATGCAGGTCTATGGATTGTTAGAGGAGTGATGATGTGGAATTAAAGAAGGGACATCGGAGCGTTTACTGACCCTCACAAATAAAACAACACTAGGGCTCTTCTTTTTTATCCTCAGTTAAGAGGCGAGGATGAAGCTTCAGTTGAAGACGGTGGTTACGGAAGTGAGTAGGAAACACATTACAAAAGGAAAAGTAAAAATTCATGGAAGATTTCAAATACTTACAATGAATTTACAAAAATTTTCAAAAACACTTCTGATGGTAATAAGTTGGTGAAAATTCTGACGACAATTTATATTAATGTTCTTGAGTGTTAGTATTGTGATCTTTCTTTTTCTGACAATCTTGGAACTCAGAAAATCACATGTTCTGCGTTTTCCTCGCCACCAATACTAGAATCACAGGAAGATGACTGAACCAAATTAAATTTGTTCAAGTAAATTTTAAAAATTATCATGACCAGTAAGAAATTGAGTTATTTTGTAATTAGTAAAAAATTAGGTCATGGAAACCTCTTATTAATGTATGGAAAAAATTTCGTTGTTAAGCTTTATTTCAAATAAAGAAATAAGATATTCTTGGTTCCCAGGCTTCATCATTCCTTTCTCTCATTACCTTCTTGTAAAAGGATTTAGGAATATTAGCGGCAATGTCCATTTCACGCTTGGTGGCAGTCTTTGCAAGCCAATCAGCCCACTCATTTCCAAAAACACCCGTGCGTCCACGAACAAACGTAAAAAATATGGAAAATTTTTTTATCTTTCAGGCTTTTAAGTAGCTTTTGAATCTAGACGATTATGTTGTTAGACGAAAAAATAAACTTACATAACATTGACATCAAAATTCCGGGGTGAAACCATACCTTGCAATTAATCAAACATTTCCGTAGAACCTGCTAGCTAAAAGAAGACGGTTAGAGATTTAGAAATATCCTTACGTCCATTAAAAAAATAAATCTCGAGTCAGTTCTTAGGGTGCTTATCCAATGGTTCGTCACAGTTATCTACGAATAAAGCGATGCAAGCAAAAAATCCATCCTTCTTTCCAATTCTTAAAACGAGTGGCACTTTCCACTAATCTTTCCTTCAGGACTGACATCTGACCTTCGCCAAAAACGGAAGATCCGTCGATATTCTTTTCTTTTTTAAACAAAAAGCACCAACCCTCTCAGGTGTGGCCTGATCGCCCATTATGGTCACATGTGCCACGTATTCTCTTATGACCTGCAGACGGAAGCACTCGTAACTCACTCCTTGGCATTCCTCCTCCAAGGTTGGTGTGAAAGTGGGTCAGCCCTATTGCGCATGCAGGGTACACCCCGCTCATCCATATCCGCTAAGACGTGTTCTCCATCACACTGCGTGGAAGAGCAAAAAAACAAAAGAAAAAGTGTTTTCAGACATCCTCATTCATCATCTTCACCTTCGTCGCAATTAATGTTCTTTGTTCTGATGCGGTATTGTTTTTCTGTGACGCGTCCTGCCTGGTGGCGTGTATATATTAGAGCGCGACACTCAGTCAGGAGAAATAAGTGTTTTCCTGACTTCCTGTTTGCATTTTCATGATGATTCCGTGATTTTATCAACCCACTCACGCGGTAAAATTTAATTCTCAAAGAGTACTCCCACAGTGCATCTTGAAAATATCTTTGTGATAGTAGTTGAGAACATCCTGGATTTCGATTGCCCTTAAACGTCCACCAGTGCCGTTTCAACACCGTGATATATAAAATATATTTAAAAAAAATAGTAATAACTAAAAAACTGCAGCACTACTGTTCAGTAGAGTTTAATTTTAAGACTTTTTAATATTATTTCATGTAATTAGCACATATTATTATTCTTTATATCATAAAAAAGAAACAAAACAAATTATTTAATCTTGTAAAATGGAATGAAACAATAATAGTCCTAAATATATTAGTATAATAAGCAAAATCAAGGTTTATGATTGCAGAATGCTAGTTTTTTAATCATTATTTATCGATTTTATGCATAATGTGTTGTGAATACCTCATTTGTGTAATGAATACAGTGATATTCAATTTTTTCTGCACATTTCCCTCACGCTATTTTAATGCAAGAAATACTCTTTTTTTAGTTTTATTTTCATTACACTCTCTAATTTCGCACTTTTTGAGTTTTAGTGAAATTGTAACTCCTTTAAGTTTAGTATTTACCTGATTTTTCAAATTTCTTTCACTTACGTAACTTGAACGTAATAGCAAATAAGCAAATACTATGCAATGAAACACTTAGACAACGATTTTAATGTAACTCATGTCCACTGTGAACCCAATAACACTGCATTCAAGGTGGAATAAATGTACAATATTACTTCCACTAGTTTCTTTTGCTAAACGACAGCTATTTTTAATGATAAAATGCCTTGGTGTCGAAACGACACCACCGAACATTCTAGGTATATTTAGATGTAAAATCTCTTCTAATTAACCTAGAACCACAAAACTTTTTCAGCGTAATCAATACGAAAAATGATTAAAAGTCCCGAAAAATTTTCAAATTTCCTGCAAAGATGCAGAAAGGAGAGGACTAAACAGACTCCGGTGTCCAATCGACACCGACGGACGTTCTAGTATTAAATGGGGGCTGCGGTAGCCCAGGGGTGAAGGTATCGGATCATGGCAAGCATGTCATGAGTTCGAGCCCAGGACCACTAAAGACCCACCATGTAGGGCAGCGATACACGTTAAATCTGTCGAGAGCTGAAACGTCCTCCCGTTGGTGTGGTGGGGTAGTTAGGAGAGGAAGGTTCCAGCTCAGGTAGCATCCACGTCACTTGACCATGGTTCAAAATTACGTGGTCTGTCGCCAAAAATCCCTCGTGTAGCAGAATAGTGCGACATTAATATTAACTCATTCACTCACACTAGTGCTAAATGAATTGTATTCTCTTAAAAATGTATTCAAATAACTCTCAGGTCATATTATCTATAACGTTGATTAAGCTGTATCTGTAATACAGTAGAAACCCGAAAACTCGGCACTCGATAACCAGGCTGTTCGGATAACTCGGCCACACCCTTAAAGGTCGAAAAAATCCCACGTACAAAATATTGCGCATTTTTTTTTTTCAGAAAAAAGTAGTCAATTTTTACAAAATCGGCTACTTAATTGTCATTATAGACAGTTTTATATCTTGTACCGATACGTTCGGAACCGTGATTTGCGATAAATGGATAATTTTCATGATATCTAGTGTCACTTAGATTAGAATACATGTATACAATTGTTTTAAGGACATTTAACAAAAAAAATTATTTAAATACAATATTTTGACAAAACATTAACTTAGAATAATCTTTTTTGAAAATGTTCTCCTCTTGTGAAAAATGCTTCTATTATAATAATATTTTGCCTGTAAATAGCTCAGACCTCTACAGAGGCTCAACTATGATTTTTGAAAAATTCACATTATTTTCAGAGTTACAACCGAATAAAATAATTATGGGTGTTTTTTTCTTAAAATTTCTCCCCTCTGTAGTAGTAAAATATGGATAAATCCACTTCTAAGTTATATGTTACAAAAATTCTAGTTCAGCCTCTGTACAGAGGTCGGAGCTATATACAGGCAAAATATTATTATAATCGAAGCCTTTTTCATAAAAGGAGAATGTTTTGAAAATGGGTCATTCTATGCTCATTTTTTGTCAAAGTATTGTACTTAAATAATTTTTCATTGTAATAATATTCTTAAAACAATTTCATATATGTTTTCTAATCTAAGTGACACTAAATATCAAAATAATATTCCATTTATACGCTTTTGCAAAATCACGGTTCCGAAGTAGTCGGATACCTTAAGCATTTTTTGAGGTGTGTCTGATCAGGTAATTTTTCCTATTTTGTCTTGGGGTGTACTATCACCCCCTTAAGTTTTGCCGCAGAGTTAAGTTACACCCCGTATAAAATAAATATATATTAATTTATAAAAAGGAGAATAATTACTTTTTTTTAAATATGCAGTGTGTATGAATTTTAAATTTTTTTGTTGTGGGTTTATAAAGAAAATTGAAAGATGAACCTCTATATAATGAATTTTCCGTATAACGAACTTTTTTTCGGGATTTAACGATTTCGTTATATAGAGGTCCAACCGTTTATATATGGAATGGAATTATGGAAATATATGGTAGGATGGAAAAATTTTCACAAATAACCGTACTATAAAGGTAATAATTTAATCTACATTACATATTTATAAAACAAAAACAATTCTTTTGTGTTTCAAAAAAATTTTAATTAGTGTGCGGTGAAAATTTAGTCTAAAATACATACAACTGTAAAATATCAAATTGAAATTAAGAATGAAGCTATTACCTATAACAACTATTTATCACTACTTTATACTTGATAAAAAGCACGCATGTTTATTATGAACTATCATCAGTATATATATATATAGAGAGAGAGAGAGATGTCAGATATGTCAATCTCAACTGTCGGCTTTGATTCGAATAAAGAATTTCGTTCGTTATTAAAGGCCTGCATTGTTTGTTTGGTTTTCTTTGTTACAAAGTTTGTTATTAGTGGCTGTTTTATGGGTTTCCCTAGTTACATAAATAATTCTTATTATCCTACTACATAAAACTGATGATTAAGTTGAAATATTAATGCACGCTCTATGTCAGGGTTATGAGTAAGAAAATGTTGTTCCCTACTTGTAGCAAATTTAAATCAATTGTTTAACTTCATCTTCGTCATTATAGACTTCTTTATTATCATTCGATCAAATCGTCCTCATCCAAAAAATATGGATCTCCAAATTTTAGGGGGTTTGTCTAGAACAAAAAATTTCTGTAAAAACAAAATCGTTAAATTCGTGTACCATGTTATAATTATATATATATATATGTAGGATATCCCATTTGTAAAAGGTTAGATCATATCTTTTTCCAGAGGTTGGCAATTCTAATTAAAACAGTATTCCACATCAACGCCATCTAGCGTCCCTTTTAAAACGCCGACATCAACCTTTTTCGCCAGAGGCCCACTAACACCCATCAGGGAAACGTCGCATTTCGCGCATCAGCGCCATTCGCCCGCGGCAGGCATAAGTCTTAATAGAACCATAATGAGTTCTATTTAATCGCAATTGCCTTCCTTAATCCGCGATCACTCGCGCGGGGTGTTCTGTACACCCCAGCAACAAGAAAATCCTCCCAGATTTCTAAAAAGAATGTGCAGAACCACGATTTTTTCTGTAGCTGCACATTTTAGGTCATTGAACTTTCAGGCGTGATGCAATCCCTCTTTAAGGAACAATTGGAATGTAATGACCTTCAAAAGTTTATCTGGAAGGCTGAGAACTCCCGCGAGAAGCTGAGCATTTGTGTACAGTCTGCTCTGAAAGTTTAGAAAATGATTAAAATATTATTTTTCTTCTTTCTACTATCATTATCTCATTAATTATAAAGTATGTTTATTACTGGTATATACGTTTTATATACTGGTTTATGAAAAAATATAAAATTATGTGTTTTAAAATGAAAATTTTATGTTTCGTTTAAATTAATGTTAGTCTCATTTGTGTGCAATAAATTAAATAATTTTATTTGTATAATACAAAACACATCTTGTACTTTATAAATATGTATCATAATGATTTAATTTTTATTTTTATAATTAAATACACGCGTTAAAAGTTTGGGGTTTTCTCTACACCCCGCGAGTAACGAAGGTAGCAAAAACAGGCACGAGTGACCGCGGGTTAAAGTAATATGATCTAACTTTCCTATTCTTTTGAAATATTCCCCATGTAAATACTCCCCTATAATTCATAATAAATTATTTAGTTTCCTACCAGTTTCTTTTTTAAACTATGTTGTCTATTTTATTTCAAAATTAACTAATACACCCTAAAATCCCCTAGACACCACGCCAATAAAAACCCCGCTATCTGAAGAATCTGACCTTTTGAAAGATTTCGGTTGGATTCCCCCCCCCCACAATATATATATATATATATATTTCAAAATCGAGTAAAAAATTGTCTTAATAATATGAAAATAAAATTATGTCAATTCCTACTTGGGTCAACAATTTTTTTTTATTTTAGTTACTTTTTATTAAATAATTACAATTAATATAAATATGTATGTACGTATGACACACACTATTAAGTGGCGAAATGGAAAGCGATTTTCCATTTTCCTTTCTGTATAGGGTGTGGGACTATTTTATTTTGTTTGTTACTATTTATTCATTCATTAAATGCAATTATTCCAATAAAATAGCAGAGTAAAAAAGAAATCACATTCTCAGATATTAGGCCATCCCGAATGGGATTCGAATCCATGACCTTTGGATTAGAAGTCCAACCTGCTATCCATTGCACAACAGGGACACAACGAATAATTTTCCTTTCTATATATGCTGTTGTATTATTATTTTTGTTTGTTACTATTTATTCATTTTTTATTTTAATTAATGAATTAATATTTGAAAAACTGTATTAAGATCAAATGTTATCCACTACAAGTTTTAAAAAACCTATTTGAACTTAAAGGTTGGATACAAATTATTTTATTAATGATTGAAAATTTGAACAAGATAGATACATATTTATATATATAGGGAGAGAGTGAACTAATAGTAGGAATTCAAAAAAATAGTTGGGTGTATGTGTTTGTGTGTGTAGAGGAAGGAAGAGGCTCCCGGTATTGAAGAATAGGAACTTCGGGCAATCCCAAACAAAAAATTGTTGGGGAACCCTTGCTCTATAAGACAGCAAAAATGTTATTAATGGAGAACTTAACTTTCCAAAAAGCATTCTAATTTTTGCTCTTATTTTGCAACGCTCAAATTGTCGAATATTTAACCAACATAAGCCTAATCTCAACTCTTATCTCATTTCACATTAAATTAGAGGTGTCAAGTTTAATAGAAATTAGAGTCGAACATCAACTTCCTTCAGTTTGATTTTCAGAAACTTAAACCTTATAGACTAAAAGAGAAATTGTGGGTGAGAAAAAAAACCTGTTTTAAGAATATTCGGGCAGTTTAGCTGTATTTTCAAACTGTAATGGTAACAGAACTCTCAACCGCAACTCTCATTTGCGGCTATTACGTGACATTCATTTTCTTTTCAAAATTTCGACGCTTCTAAAATGTATTCATCAGTATCTGTCATCCAGATAAGAAAAAGTGCCTTGTAAATGAATCTTCATAAATTTACGTCTAAAGAGTCCTTGACATCACTCTGTCTTCTATACCCTTATTATTGTTTTTGCCCAGTTTTATTTAATTATGTTCCATGAAATTTTTCTCGGGTTCTCTCTCTTTTACTGGGTTGTAACATATAAAATGCTTAATTTTTCATGATAATAAAACGTTTTCATTCAGAACAAAATCATTTACGACAGCGGTTGTTAAATTTTCTACCGCCCCCGCCTCCTTTATGTATTGGCTAGAATTTCTGATTTCCCGGTTTTTTCCTTTACCGATATTCCCGAAAATGTATCAAAATTCCGAAAATTTTAGAAACAAATTGTGTTTTTAGAAAATAAAATAATTAATATTAATTGACATTAAGATAAGAATTATATAAAATAACAATACATATATAAATATTCCAAAATTTATACTCAATTATACACTGCTGGCCACCGTAAATGCAACACCAAGAGAAACAAGAGATGGCACAACAAAATTTATTTTGTAGATAACATGTTTTGACCAAGTATCAAATGATTAAATTTATAGACTTTGTGAAGTGTGGTCCCTGCCAGAATAAGTAGCCAAAGTATACGCCATTATTGGAGATCACCGCTGCCTCACGCCTCCGCATTGATACAAAGAGACTTTGGATGTGTTCTTGGGGCTCAGCAGACCAAGCAGTTTCCACACTTTGCCAAAGTTAATCTGGTGTGGCAGCTGGGGGTGTAATCTGGGTCAATCGTTGAGCAACCATGGACCACATGTTTCCTATTGGTGAAAGAACCGAAGATCGAGCCGGCTAGGGAAGCAATTCAATCTGATGGTTGACGAAGATCCTTTGGACAATGCGTGCAACGTGTGGTCGCGCATTATCCTGTTGAAATATAGCTGTGGCCAAGACATGAAGGTAAGGAAGGACAACTGGCACCAACACCTCGGAGATGTAGCGCTAGCTGTTTAAAGTACCGGCAATGTGTACTAGAGGAGTGCGAGAATGATATCCAATACCACCCCATACCATAATACCCGGTGCAGGACCAGTGTGGCGGTGCATAACGCAGCTATTCAGCATCCTCTCTCCACACAGAAGTCTATAAATTTAATCATTTGATACTTGGTCAACATGTTATCTACAAAATAAATTTTGTTGTAATATCTCTTGTCTTTCTTGGTTTTGCATTTATGGTGACCAGCAGTGTATATATATATATATATATACACACACTGCTGGCAGTAGAGAAATTTAGTTAATTTTTTTTTTTTTGAAAAATACTTTTTTTACGTAATTGTTTTGGGATTTTTCTGATTTAAGAATTTGGAGAGAATTAGTTGCAGAATAGTAGTCAGTTGTTTTTTATCATACTTTCTGTGAGTTTTTATATACTTTGAATTTTTGTTTATTTTATTTGGTTTTCCTACCGAGTTGCAAAGGGGGAAGGTTGGCGTCTTCAAACTAGTTTAACCCCACTTATTCGGTCCTAAGTCCAAAATTGCTTTCTGACTCGCTAGGGTCTTTTTTATAGTTCCTTTTTTGTATTTTTCTATAAATTCAATCTTCATTTTAAGATTTTATATTTTTATTACGTTATTTCTTGTTATGATTTATTATCTATTATTTCTGGTTTTTGATATATTATACAAATTTCTTTCATATATATATATATATATATATATACTAGCTGTACTCTGCCACGCGTTGCTGTGACTCAGTCTGGTTAAATGGTAAAAAAAAAATGAGCTGGTCCATCCAGCTAATTGTGAATCTTATATTGAGCATAGTTTTCTTAATGGATAGTCTGGTTTAATTATAGAGATGGAGGTCTGAGAACTTAAAATTAATTTGAGTTTCAAAACATGAGGAAAAACTGGGTGATTTCAAATTATTTAAAGATTCAATCAGACCGTGAAATGCCTTGCAAATCACAAAAATATATAAGAAATAGTCATCAACATAAATCAGATGAAATCCCAAAAATATGTAAGAAATAATCATAAACAAAAATTAGATAAAATTCCCAGAAATATATAAGAGGCAATCATAAGCAAATATTAATTAAATGCAAATCACACACACAAAAATAAATAACAAATAATTTTAATAATAAATTAAATGCAAAAATACATAAATAGGTTCATGCAGTTCATGAAATAGTATTAAACATAGAGATTTGAAAAACAGCCCAAAACTGATAAAAAATTACATTAATTTAAATTTAAAAAAAAACAGTCTTAAACAGTTAAAAATATACACAAATTGGGAATGACTCTACCTCGTAGTCCTTGAGGTCAAAGGGTTAATTTTGCAATACTTGTGGGTGTACAATATTTTTTGTTTTACCATTGTTTGCGTAAATATAAAGGCTATCAGGTTTGCCGACACGGGAGCACGCAACATACAATTGTCCATGTGAGAAGCAATTCACACTTAAATCTAACCCACACAACTCTAACGATTGACCTTGAGCTTTATTGATTGTGATTGCAAATGCCAATCGAATTGGGAGTTGCAATCTTTTAAATTTAAATGGTGCATCGGTCGAGATCATGGGAATTCGAGGAATCAGGTCATCTTCCCCTTTGAAAGGCCCACTTAATATTGTTGCCTCCATTACGTTGTTCATCAATTTCTTAACAGCACCATTACAGAGATTCGGCTGATTGACATTACGCAACATGATAACTGGCACACCTATTTTCAGTTTTAGTATGTGTGGTTCCATTCCTGGCAGATCAAGAGAGTTCAAAAACTCTGATGGGTAATTGACCACTTCACATCTGCTTCCACAACGGTGTCTATCAATTTATTTATAATTTCCTCACTTTGAATACTAGACTGTATAAAATTATTAAGTTGACAGACATCTTTATTCTTCGCGGAAAGGGCAGCTCGTTCACTGAGCCATTCGTGATTCCTATAATTTGATTCATTTTAGGAAATACTTTTGAGATTAGTTCCTCTTTTGATGTCACTAAATTACAAAAATTATCAGGTAATGAAATTTGTCTTGTCTCATCTGTTGGCAGCTCTCCGTTTTCTATGTCCAGTAACTGTCGTGAAAATATCTCGGCTGATCGATCGTTTTGAAGCTGGACACGCATATTCGTAGTCAACTGTAATATACGCACATGTCGCCACAATGTTGAATATTTCAGGCAAGCATTTATTTCGTTCGCTGGTGTAGATCGAGAAATTACAGGCAATGTTTGTCTAAAATCTCCTGCGAGCAATATCAATGCATTTCCGAATGGTTGAACATTTTCACGCAAATCTTGTAACGATCGATCCAGAGCTTCAAGTGATTTTTTATGTATCATCGTACATTCGTCCCAAACAATGATTTTACATTTTTGTAATACTTTTCTCATACCAGACGTTTTGGAAATATTGCACGTGGGAGTTTCGATGGTTTGTATATTCAATGGCAACTTCAGAGCTGAATGAGCAGTCCTTCCACCTGGTAACAATGTCGCTGCTATTCCAGACGAAGCGAGAGTAATGCTATGTCATTCTTTGATCGAACCGTTGCCAGAATCAATATGATAAGAAATGTTTTCCGATTACTCCTGGCGCATCCAAGAAGAAGGTCCCACCGACTCCGTCATTTATCATTTGCATTATGCGATCATAAATACCCTTCTGTTCACATGTTAATTTGGGAATGTTTGATTGGACATGCAACTGGAGATCACTGATGTTGTAACTTTGTTCACGGCACAAATCCACATCAAATGAACCAATTGCAGCTCGGGTGGGTGCTGGCATTCCCAATTGAATAAGAACTTTATTCGCAATAGTTAAGCACTTATCTTCAATATTTATAAATGTTTCATTGTAAATGCCCTCTGTACATTCCATGGCCATATTGCCATTTTCTAGTCGTACTCTATGCAAAATATCCTCAGCCATATACGATCGATATCTTTCCCATTACTCTGTAGGAGATGAAGGGAAGCAAGAGGTCAATATAATTGCGAATAATGCGCGAATTTGGTTTGGATGTTGCATGCGTCATTAATACATATATCCCACTGCTGGTCAAGTTCAGAGCATGACACGCACTGCGAAAAGTGGCATGTGTGGCGCCGTCAACAATTTTCAATTCATGGAAAGATCTAGGACCAGGCACATTAACCAACAGCATGCGAACATTCATCCTGATTAGGATGCCACTGTATAAAGTCTACCAATTGTATTTTTTCTGAAAATGACAGGCTCCCCTCGTCTACGTCGTATGAATACTTTTTTAGTTTCATTCCACATGTAATAAGAGGGCACTTCTGAATACAACAGTGTTCTGGCGAAAGCGTCTTCTTGACACAAAGTGAAGACAGCATTTAGAGTTTTACCAGGTGGATTAAGGGCCCTTTGAAGTAGATTTGCATCTGTAAAATAAACAAGCTGGCCATTCTCTAAATGTATTGATAAGTGGATCACTGTTGTATTGCGTTCATGCATGGGGAATGAAAAAATTCGCCAGCCTCATTGCTGCTTACATATCTTCCAGCCTGGTATTGTGCAATTTTTATCGATAAATCGTACTTATTTCTGTCACTATTTTCTGGTTGCTCACCAAAAACTGCCATATTACTGCCTTTATTTACATATTTACAGATATATTTAATCAATTTGACGGAATTGTAATATTCTACATTTATGTGTGCTCTGTACGTTTTTGATAACAGAGGTGAATATGGAACCACCCAACGGTTGTCTACATCAATAACACCATTTTGCATGTGTACAGCTACCGAATTCCCACCATCTTCAGTTGATCGTCTCCTATACCGAGGGTATCCATTGTCTCCTGTTATCGTATTGGCTATGAATGCTCGAGGATATTTCTTAAAGCATTTCCCATCTACCATGCATGGTGAATTTGGATTTAGCATACCACATGGTCCATGTATCATGTTTTTGATAATAACTGCATGTAAATCCTTATCGACATCAGCCCATGGAATCTCAGCACATATCGCATCATCGATTTCATCTGAAGTTATTTTATTGTACAGCCGGATTAGAATATGTGCATGTGGCAATCCTCTCTTTTGCCATTCTACTGAATACATCCAGCAGCGTACAGATCCAAATACTTCATATTTCACAATAAAATCCATCAGTGACTTGTTTTTGTCTGAAAACACGTGCTGTGATGTCATGTCTATCCACTTGCGATTGTCCAGGAAATAACAACTGCTGTATCTCATCCCAAGCTGGATTGCACGTGGTGATAAATAAGTCTGGACGCCCGTAATGGCGAACATATACCATTGCATCTTGTGCATATTCTTGCATGTGACGTTGACTGCCTATGTATGAAGATCGCAAAATAATCATCTTTCCAATGTTGGTTGTATTACCTTCATCCACAACTGCATCTCGCAAATGAATGTATTCTTCAGAGTGAAGTTTTGTCTGATTCAATCTAAGAAATAGCGGATGTTCTGTTTCAATTTTTACGTACATATCAACAATGTACTGGTGACGGTATTTCAAAAAGTAATTGTCCTCGTTCCTCCGAATCATTAAGCGGTATGCGTAAAAGTTCATTGCATTGCATTTTTTATTGATTTCTACACCATTAACTGGATTAACCATTTTCACATTGATACGATATCCATCAGCACAGCGTCCCAAAAGATAATTGGATATTGCAAAGCATCATAACAATGGTGAGTTTCCCCTACGTTTATTAATTGATCGTTTCTTCGATGGAGAACAATATCTCTAGGTTGGAACTGATCTCCGACCATGACAATTGCCACTTCGTTTATAGTTGGAGCATTATATCTCCGGACATGTTCTCCAACGGGTGTTTTGTCTACGTGAATAACAATCTTGTGAGTATCTGATGGCACCATATCAATAGCTATTTTAAATAATCGCACCAAATTGTTCCTTTCGTGAAGGAGCTCCTGCAGTTGTGAAATAATGGATCTTCTTAGTGAAGTATGTATTCCCCATAACGTGCATCAACTTCATCTTTATCATCACCAATAAAGTATATTTGAAGGAATTTATGGTCCCTATCTTTGAACGGGTGCCAGCTTTGTGATATATTTGTCCTTTGATTTTAAAAGTTGGCATGAATTGAGCAGTCACAATTTCCGCACCAAATGACGCCATTTGGAAGCAAGAGCTGTATTTCCTGATGTTCGATAGGAAATGTTTTGATTCGGTTTGATCCAGCAAGTAAAGTTTTCAGTGGCTCTGGTGGTGCTTGAAGTTGAGGCAATTTGATTTTTCCGCCAGCGCAACACATCCCTTTAGCTTCATTATTGAACTTTAGAGCCTGACAGTAGGTACAGACATGACTCATCTTTCCAATGACAATATGTCGACTTGAACTATAATCAATAACTGGATTGTACCGGAATGCAAGACGATGGTATTGCAGATTCAGATCTGCTGTTCTTTGGGTACGTGTTCCAGCTATCCTCCCCCTTCCACGTTCATTCCGTTGATAACGAACCAAATCTGTTGCTTCAGAACGCGACTGCTGGGTTCGCAATCGTGTATCCTCAAGCCTGGCTGCTCGTCTTTCTGAAGGTTCAGTGTGGCACCTCTGAATGGTACTTAATCTGTTTCTCTCACGTACGAATGCCCGCTCTTCTTCAGTCATATTCGAAAGCCGTCTTCTCGATCATTCTGTATGGCGAGAACGACGACTCAAATTCGTTTTTCTGCGGGATGCCATTTTGAGCCCCAGCAAAATGTAGCTGGATACAGCTAGTTATAACATAAAATAAAATTTTAAAAAGATATTAAAAATAAAAGAGAGAAGAACCAATATTATGATTAAATCAATATAAATTACCAATTCAGCTTATACAACTATGGGAGATCAGGATTGCGAACTTGGTGAGTTATTTTGAACGTTGGTGATTGTTGTGATAATAAGTACAGAGCAAACCGTAATAACTTTAAGTATTCTGTTAACAAATAACTAATGAAATCTGTTTAAGAAAATTATAATATAAATTTAAATTTTAAAAAGTCAAAATATGGTTTAATATTTTAATGACTCAAATTATACATCAAAAAACCTAACATGTTTTCAATAATAACATCAAATAAAATTTAAAAAATTGTTTATCCTGTTTTAAAGCTATTGGAATGTTGTCAAAACTACAAAACAAAATTTGAGTTGTTAAAAGTATAATTTAAAAAAAAAGATTTATTCGAAAACTAATCATAATTACGTATCAAAGAACAAAAAAATAGATAAATATGACAACCAATAAAAATAGTAGAAATATGTAATAATCCAGAAAAAACTATGTGTAAAGTTTAAATTTTCGCATTCAGAGAGTTACCAAAAAATACAAATTGTATATTTATTTAATTTAGGATCCTTGGAGAGAGATAAAACAGATGGAAAATTTCAATCAGTACATTACTTGTTTGTGGAGAGATTTTGAAATAACGCCAAAAAAAATCCATAGCGTACAGAATTTTAATTAGTATTTTGTATATAAAAATTATCCAAAATATATATCCCGAGCTTAAAAATAAATTAAAAAACAAAATACAATACTAACTTTAATTGACATAAAAAGATATAAACTATCTTTATCAATGTGAAAGCATAATTTGATAAAATAATTACAATCTTACGACCACCTGCTTCCTCAATACATTTTGAGCCATTTGTCTGTTTTGCTTATTCACTGATGTCTATTCCAATTTGATGTGCCCCCTAGTTGTTTACCTGTAGCACTGATTTTTCTTGGCCAGTATTACCCAAGTTCTATTTTCTGCAATGTAATTTTATGCAGTGAAGCCGATTGACTACACTTAAAAAGAAGGTTAACATAAAAACACATGAAATTGCAAAACAGCTCTGAGTGGGCCCTGTATCAAAATTCTTTTGGGGGACATTTTTTAGATATGAGCACCATGTTAGTTGGATTGTAGTGACACTTATTGGGGCCCCTGCATCATTGATAGGGTTGATACAGCAGCAGCTAAGTCCCTGACTAAAGAAAAACGTAATAACTTCAAGTATTTTGTTAACAAATTACTAACAGAATCTACTTAAGAAAGTTATAACATAAACTCAAATTTTAAAAAGCAATAAAAAAGTAAAAGTTAAAAATGATTGTTTAAAAATTAACACGTACAAAAAAAATGTCAGAACTATTGGGGAAAAAACACCAACCCTTTGCGAGTTACCTTGAACGTTGGCGATTGTTGCGATAATACGTAAGTATAAAATGAAATTTAAAAAAATATCTAAAACAGAGGAAACAACCTTTTTATTAAAAACCCTGTCATTAATTTTGCCAAATTAAAATTTCGCCATGCAGGAAAAAAAAATATTGTATTAAAGGTTCAAGTGTAGTATAAGGGGGGACTTCGTATTTGACGATTTTTCTTCGGATTTGGTGATTTTTATCTAAATGTCATGGTGAAATATCGAATTCATTCTAAAATAAATAATTCCAAAAAAGTACCTTGGCGACCGCTTTTAGTCACCAAAAAAAAAAGAACTGCGCCATCCCCCCCCCTATACTACACTTTAACCTGTGTTAAAATATGCACGGAATGGTTTCCAAACATCGAAAACATATCGCGGCATCTTTTGATTTGAGGTAAAGAGTCAACGGAAAAATCGTAGGTCCTAAAAATAAATAAATAAACGTGAAAATTATATCATGAATTAATTTAATTTAAGATTACTGGAAAAAGATAAAATTGGTGGAAAATTTCACTACTCAATTCTGGAGATCAGCCGGCCAGTCTTCAGTTATCGTCAAAACTATTAGGAATTTTATCAACTATTTGGCAGGAAAATAAGTAGCGTACAGAAGTCAAATATAATTTTCAAGAAGTAAAAAAAGAGAAATAAATTTAACTTAAAATTACAGAAAAAAACACGATGTAGAATTTAAGCAAAATTGTAAACATCCCGCGATAATGCTATCCAATTGTTGCCAAAAATACAAAACAAAATTTGAGTTGTTGAAAAAAATAATTTTTAAAAAATGATTTATTCGAAAAATAATCCCAAATAAACACATATCAAAGAACAAAAAAATAGATAAATATGACAACCAATAAACATAACCATAGTAGAATTATACATTAATTCGGGAAAAAATATGTGTAAAGTTTAAATTTCTATTCAGAGCAAATCTGAATTTTCGTATGACGTCATAACACCAAAAATCACTTAAAATTAAATTAAAAAAATTTAGAGGGGAAATTTTGAAATAAAAGTACATAAGAACCTGACCAGTATCAAATGCAACGTTGTGTCAAAATTTTAGATAAATCCATGCAGAACTTTTGAGTTATGCGAGCGTACACAAACCAACACAACATTTTTATATAGATATATATATATATATATAAATTCCAAAATTTATACTCAATTATACATTCAGCTAAAAATGCAAAAATATAAAATATGTTAATTATTAATTTTTAAAGTGTGACTTGAGAGCAAACACACACACACTCTCAAAAGTAATCTGTACTTTCATCCCTCTCAACCTAGCTTCGTTATGAAACACCCTGCAGCAGAAAAGGCTCTCTCAGTTTCATTGGATATCTGAGGAATTGTTTTCAAAGCCTCACCCAGTTTTATGTTTGAGGATCGATTTTCAATTTTTTTTTTTTTTTATTTGTGCAAATTCTCAATCAATTACCTTTCTGATGTGCTGCTACTAATAGATAAATATTGACACAAATACTTTGAAATTTGTTTACTGCTGGAGTAACGATCACGCGTTCGTAAAAATATTGATTTTTGTATTTAAGAGATTTTATTTGTGCAAACTTTTTTTCCATATGAAATTGCTAAATTTTTGTTACATAAAAATAACTAAATATGAATGTAAGATTCTCACACAAAAGTTTGGTTTAAGAAATTGAAAAAGTTAAGAGGTTTTTAAACATTTTCTCCCTCTCAAACAGTTTGAAAGCTCCACACACACACACATTCCCTTTTATTCAATCTGTTGATTCATTTAAATAGTTCGTAATAAAGACAAGTATCGGGGGAAAAATTATCAAGTAAATTAGAAAAATAAAAGTTTTTGGCATATGTACTTAGTTTATCAATGTAAATCAAAATATCAGAAATTACAAAATAAAGTCGCCCGGGGACAAAGGAAAAAATGTTTTTTTAAAAAAACTAAATGCTTTTAAAGAACAAACGTTTCGACAGAAAACCCGGGGAAATGATTAGTATTTCATGTATATATTTATTCTTTTCCATCGAGTACACACCGGAGTACATGTTCATTAAATCAATGGGTCCAAAAGTCTTGTGGGCTGAATCACTAGTGCAGGGGACTGGAGAATATCTCCTTCCCCTTCAGTTCCATGCCTAAATTTTTGGAGGGGGGGGTCGGGTTGCCATCTATATTTTTTAAAGGGAATTTCTCCGAGCTAAATCTTAACATACCTGTTTTGGGCCCAAAGGGCCAACGACATGCGTACATCCAGCCCCATGCCACGATGAATTTCGGTAGCCTCGAACTGACTACGTCAGACAGGTGGCATTAGAAACGACAACAACAACTCTTTTCCCCTAGGGAAAAGCTGCAATATTTTCTTTTTAACCCCTACGGGGGAGGGTTGCTGTTTCTCTTATTACACTCTTACCCCACTGTTGGGGACTCAAACGGACATTTCTCTCTCCAAAGAATTCGGGGTGAATGTTCGAAATATTGCAGAGGGCGATCAGCTAAAGTATGTACCGAAGGGCAAAATCCACAGTCAAAAACAGCTTTTTTAAAAGATTATTTAAACCCCCCGTGTCTTTCCCCGGGAATACAAAAAATATAAAATCTTATGTTTTCCCGGGAAAAAAGGGGCCCCGGTTTTCCCTAGTATTGGGGTAAATCGCGGGACTCGAAGATTCAAAAAACCCTCCCCCGAGCCCCAAAAAAAGGCTGAATATTTACAGCAGAGGTGGTAAAGTCGATGCGATCGACCGGGAAACCCAAAGGACTTTTTGGGGTGATTCCCTTTTCCCCGTGACATAAGTTTTGCATACTAAAATAAATATTTTGGGAATACCAACGCCTTTTTAGACGGGAGAATCGGCTTTTTCACAATGCATGCGACTACTTTAGATGACACATGCACCATTAGGGAACCCAAGATGACCCCTCTTAACAATTTTCTGCGACTATAGGGGGAAAAACAACCCACCCCAATCCACCCGTAAAAAATGAGTTTTTCCCCCACATGTCTATTAAAGGGGGGATAATAAACGTTGGCCAGCTCTTCCCCGATAACCCCTTGGATTGGCTACAAAAATACCGCCACAGCTCACGTTTCCCATGGGTTTGGGATTTTGTGTTGAAAATTACGCCCCGCGATAGAAGGCACCAGGAAAGGGGAATGTGTCAAGATCATACATTGGTTAATGGACGAAGTAAAGTATCCTAATTTAAAAAAAAAACTACATTTCATTTAACATCATTTTCTTGCACTACCACCTATAAAAAACTGCATTTTCAACGATGAATATAATTAAAACAAAAAATATCATTCCTTTTGTTTTAAACCCCCTTGGAATTGGGGGTAAGTTTAAAAGGGTTTAAAGAATTATATACCGAGATTTTTAAGATTGGGGGTGGACAGTATGAAAACCCAAGTCTTCACTGAAAACTATAAAACTCTACAAGAGCAAACTTTAAATGAAAACGATTTTTTTTTAATGTTTTTTTGATTTTGGGATGGGTAAAATGCATCATTTAATGTTATTAAATTCGTGGGTATAATTATTATGTTTGTATCTTGCGTTTTGTGTTTAAGACGTGGTTTTAAAAGAGTATGTTTTTTATTGTAATTATGTAAGTAAGTGTATTTTCATTATTTATTATTGTTGGAGTATAAATACTGTTGAGCTTTTTTGTAGTTTACCACACCTGCGCCACTGGATGGACCGCAACACCTTAAAAAATTAGAAGTAGACTGTACCATGTAAAAGTTTGCCCACTCCTGATTTACAGGTTCTTCAATAATCCTACGACGGCTTCTACTACTTAAACAGATTTTAACACTTCTTTTTTTTTTCCTTTGAGAAAATAGTGAACAATCTGATTTAAAAAAATTACGAAATACTAATTTAAAATATTTAATTAATATTTTTGATCAAAATACATATTCTAGTGGAGTTTTTCATTGTGACAATTGAGTGATCTAGTCTAGGAATTCACACATCTTTCAGTATTTCCACGAGGCCTCTGAGTGTGTAAGAGAAATCTTAACATTTAATGAGAGTCCTTAGAGGACCTCCTAGAAAGGCGCTGACCCCTCAAAGGTCAGTGGACCACAATTTAAGAATCGTTTATGTAGGATACAGACAATTTTATAAATATTTTCTATAGAGAGTTGAAGTGAGCAATTTGTGACAATTTAGTTGAAATTCATTTAAAATTCTATAGTTGAAATAAATGAATCGATTGTTCCTCTTGTAAAACATGCTCAATTACAAGCACAAATTAGATAATAATTTTATTTATATTGTTATTTTAGTACACTAATTTGACTATCTTTTTCCTTTTTTTACATCATTAAATATCAGTGTAAATAATTTATCTCGAAATCCTTACATTTTTTTTCTTTGTTCTTTTCCTAACACATTCCACATTTGTAATGAATGCACAAGTGTTAATACTAACATTAAATGTACATCGTAATTAAAAATATTTTTTAGAATTATTAATATTTAAATTATTTTCTGTTTAACAATTTTTTCTGCTATTGTAAGTTTAATTTTTTTTAAGTCATTATATCTTTTAGATCACTGGTACTTAACCTTTTTTCTGCCAGGCTGCATACATGTGGCAGCAATTTTACTCGGGCCGTAACATTTGTATTAATAGAAGAAATAATACAATAAGACTGAGGTATCATTGGGCATTTATAACGTGTAAAACATTGATAAAAATATTAAATATAACTTTTTTTTATATTTTATTTTAGTACTACATTAACCTCTGTCAAGCATACACAAAAAAAATTGGTTTTATGCAATTTTACTCAGATAGTTTCAATTTCCTTTCATCCATGACCAAGCCCCTTGTTTACATTATAATGTCATACAAATAAAGCTGTCCTACAGTTTGATCATTTGCACTGGAGTCAAAAGCAAAATATTTGTAATATTTCATGTCATCAATTAATTTAACAAAAATGTGTTTTGCAGTATGTTCAATACGTCTAACACAAATAGAATTAGAGAGCTGGATCTTTTTTTTATTTCAGAGATTATTTGATTTTTGTAAATTAAACAGTACACCTGTAGCCTTTGGAAACACTCCTTTCACAATTTTTGCATTAGTAAACATGCGTTTTGTATGTTTACCAATAATATTATAACAAATTTTATAAGATGTCCTTACTGCGGCTGCGTCTGTTGTGACATTACCCCCGACAAAACATTTTGTTACTGTTACAAAGAGTTGAACGATTCATCTTCAGTGGTAAAAGGAAGAGCAATATTATATTTTTTAAGTATAAAACATTCGAGACAAATTAAACAAGTGACTGATACATGTTCGTTTTTCCCTCTACAAAATAACTAACTTTCCAATTGTCATGAAAAAAACTATTTTATTCGGATACTTTTCTCTTGGAAGACATGAGGGATAGTTAAAATTCAGTTTCATTCATAAAATGATAGTTACTCCAGTTCTGTTCCATACAATTAATACACTGTCGTTATGTCAATGTTATTTGCCCCATTACCAACTGTTACATTTACAAATAGAAAATAAATACCTTACACAGTGGCATAACGTACACCACCGTAACCCCTGCATTGCGGGGCGAGGGCTTGGATTCCAAGGGTCTCAAAGCCTGATTTACGCCAAGTACACAATCCTTTGTAATATCCTTCCGTCTTGGGAGCCCCAAATCTGACTTTGCTGGGGTGTTGGCTAATATAATCTGTTACGTCACTGACCTTACAATTCTTATTCGTACAACAACGACAGCAAAATTGATAAATATGCTTGCTTCATTAATAGAATTAACCACTAAATTATTAATCCGCCATTCTTAAATAACCCCCTTTTAAGAACAGGCAATTAAAAAAAAAAAAGTGGGCCCCCAGGTTTTAGATCGTTCCCTTTTTCACCCCCGAAAAATTTTTTAAAATTGGGGTTTTTTGTATATTTTTACGCTCGACCACGCTTTAATCCACAGTTGCAAGACAACCCAAGAATGCACAATGAATTTTTATTTTATTCTTCACATATTTCATTTTCATATTTTTCTCCGTTTTATGAGTGTTCTGATTTTATTGAATATTAGTTACCGTTCAAAAGAAGTAAGTTAAATTTTAAAAGTAATCAGCATTCGTGGTGCCATCTTTTGATAATCGATAAAATTAAAACAATAGACAGTATTTCTTGATTTTGCTCAAAGTACTTAAAAGACAGGGATGTTTCATAGAACTCTTGGGCACATAGAACTGTTGGTTAGTGGCGTATCGTACACCCCCGCATCGGGGATTTTTGTAGGATAAAACCTGACTGAGCCCCGTATGGCTTGGGGCCCAAATCCCGGCCTTGGGGTGCCCCCCAATGTTTTTCTGTTAAAAGGGGAAACTGTTCTCAGAACCTTGGCCTCTGTATGGGTCGTCGTCTTGTTTTCGACTTGGTCTCAGTAAGATCATGATCCCAATAATTTTAATCGTCAAATGATATTCCTACACGTATTTTCAGAAAAACTAGAAACTTTAAACTATATGCCAGTTGAAAGCAGTGGCAAGACCGCTATATTAAATCTTTTCTATCGTCCTTGTAGAGGCCTAGGCCTATCACCATACAACATCATTACTCATTTAGTCGAAAGGCGTTGGGTTGAACAACTCGCTTTTTGCTTAGGTATGGCGATTGTCAGTGAGTGAGAATTACAGCATTTGCTCGAATCTAAGCCACCATTGATCCTAAGTCGAACCCCAAATTCTCTCTACACGTTTTTGAGAATATATTTTTTTAAAAATGTGTGAAAGGTTCATCCATATCCGATATATCAGAATTTTTTTTTAAATTTAATGAGAAATAATAAAAAGTTAATAATTAATTTACTCTACCAGTATTAAAAGCTTTCAAAAACATGCATGAATCTAAAATTACTCTAAACGTCAGTATCATATTTCGAGAAGGATGTGTCACTTCCCATTGCCACAGCCGACTTCGCAATTGGTGCCAGCGTCGGGATTTTCTCACGTCGTCTTCCATGCATCCAATGCAATCTTTATGTGACATTTCTTTTAAAGGAATGTATGGTAGAAGAATTTTTCAAACAATTACTATAGACAGCTGAACACTTACAAGCAACAATTATATGATTCTGTTTACGACATCGACGTATATTTGTTTCATTCGCGTGCGCGCGCGTGTCAAATTTTTTCAATAGTCTCTGCTCTGTTTCCGTCGGTTTTCTGCATGTAAAATTGCCACCCTTTTCATATTTACGTCATAGTGATCTAGTTATGATGCTATTACCGATATTTAGGAGATTAAAAAAGAAAGCGTATACAAAAAAATTTCCTAAATACGAGCAGACAACGATGTGTAGGATAGACTAAACACTGGAAATAAATTGCGGAATGGGATAAGTCATCAATACAAGTGCCCAGAATGGGCGGTATCATGTTTCCTTTTGAAAGGGACGGAAAGTCAACTTCCACGGTCCAACAAATTATTTACCTTCGATTCTAAGCCGCACCCGATTTTCAGTAGCATTTTTTTTTATTGAGAACATTTATAACCCCGTGCACCACAAAGTATCACACGGAGGCTTGCATAGAAGTAAGCGTGAAACAGACATCACAAAGAAGAGGAGGATGACAACACAAACATCCATGTCTTATCCGGGATTCAAACCCAGACCCTACGGCACCACAGTCAGCTTCACTAACCACCCTACCAGATGGGCGACTTTCGGTAGCATTCATTAGCACTGAAAAAATAGTGCGGTTAGTTTCGAGTAAATACGGTATTTAGGTTAACAATTAAGATGACTGTTCCTTTCGAACAAACAATCTTTTGATATTAAATGGATAAGTAAAATAAAGGTGTCTCTTACTTCTGTACAACAGAATCCACAAGCAACCTTCATAATTAATTTTATATCTACATATTTCACTCAGGCTGAAAACAAATTCTTAATTTCCTAATATTTCCCCTACAAAACAAATAAATCAAAGCTTTAAATGAATTATAAAGAGTAAAAAAATTCACAATTTTTTTTATTTTCCAATTAACTTCTAAAACGACCAAGGACTAACTATAATATGCCAAATATTTTTTGTGATAATTGAAAATTACCATCTGACCTTCTATTGTTATTCTTCTAATCTTTCCCGCCGTAACGTATAACCCTTAGTAACGAGAATTCATTAGAACAACAAGAGTAATTGTGTCTGTTTTTTAAACGATGAACCTTTCAACGTCCAAATACTGCTGTTTTTCAAGGTTTTCAACAAGATAGATGACACTTCTGTTGTCATTTTTTAAACTAGTATTTTTCCAGTTTCCATTAAGAGTGAGAAAGTTATTAATTTCAGCAAGTAGTTACACGTTAAATTTATGATGACGAGTATTTACAGTCAGCTAATTTACTTACGCAATAGAAAAGTTGCTATACCGTGTTGTCTGATGTATAAGATTTAAGGTTACATGCAACCTTGGAAAATGTCGACTTAATCTTGAGTATTTCGACAGTAGTTAGTTAACATATAAACAGTATTAGTTAACATATATGTTACCTGACTTTATAAGTGCTTCGTATATTTTCAAGTTATTTGTTAACTATGTGTAATTTCAAATTTATGACTTCTAATTTTGAAAATTTTCCGAAACGTTGCGATCTTCATTTTACAAAGAATGTTCTCTTACGCATGCATTTTTATAAATGTGTTGTTCACGAAAAGTTCAGTTTTTTACAACTGGATATTGAAGAGTAACGGCTTATTGTCAAATTTTCTATCATGAGACTCAAAACAGTTTCAAGTATCCATAATAAATGATCATTTCTAATGCAGTAGAATCCCGAAAACTTGTCCCAATGTCGTCCGACAAGTGGCCGAGTTGATGAAAATGACGCGTTATAGAGAAGGGAATAAGTAGGAGTGTTTCCATTAGAAA
>BMAV01006605.1:0-95032 GCA_019973955.1 Trichonephila inaurata madagascariensis | reverse complement strand
TTTACAAAAAAACGAAATTTGAAAAAAGTTCATTTTTGTAACATAGGTCTGTGGTCGACGGGAAAAAAAAGGACAAATGCGTGACAAGAGGGTCAAAAATGGGAAAGGGATCACATCCCCGGGGTTCGGAACCCCGTGTTTCCCAAAAGACATAAAACCCCTTGGAAAAAAGGAAAGATCAAATTTTGGATTGTGAAACCCATACTCACCAAAAGAAGGTTGGGGGGCAAGCAAACCCCAGTTACAAAATATAATGCTGGGTGCTCCTTTTGGATCACAAATTAATATTATTAATGAGTAAATTATATTAAAAAATCAGATTAGGATTTTTTAATGATAAATGCAACATTTTTAAAAAAATTCTTTTACATATCTATAACATGTTGATCTACTTGAAATTTTATTTTGAGATACATTCTTCGAAGTATGTATGTAAAATGGGGTTCCATTGAAACATTTTATAGTTCGATGGGTTCCATGAAAACGTCTTCAAGTCCCAGGCGTTCCGTGAGGTGAAAAATTTGAAGACCACTGCTATAGACCAATGACTCTCAGTGCCCATGGGGAGGACCCCCTTTATACCAAAAACTAGGCTTTTTACACCAAAAGCTAGACTTAAATTATCTGTGTAACATATGTTGATCTACTTTAAATTTTATTTTGAGATATATTCTTCTAAGTATATATGTGGAATGGGGTTCCAAGAAAACATTTTTTGGTTCTATGAGTTCCATGAATACGCCTTCAAGTCCCAGGCGTTCCGTGAGGTGAAAAATTTGAGGACAACTGCTATAAACCAATGGTTCTCAGCGCCCACATGAACCCCCTTTTATACCCAAAACTAGGCTGTGTCCTCCCCCAAGTGAAATAAATCTATTTCAATGGATAATAAGAAAATCCATACATTCAACTTTGATGTGATAAATGGTAAATGTCCATATAAAAATAAAGCTTAAAAAAAACATTGCGATATCTATAATAGCATTTATTCAAACAAAAACCTTAAAATAAAGAAAAAAAATTTTGGATGGTTATTTTTGGATTTCAAAAAAAAATGTGCTTACTGTTCAAACTAAAAAAATTCGTTTAACCCCCTTTTCACATCGGGATTATACACAAAACCAAATTAAACTACTGTTTAGATGCACGACGCTTTCATAATACTGTCATATTTTAGACACGTTATTGCATGTAGTGGCAGGATTCCGTTCCTGTTAAAACTTGCATCGGCGGAAGCACCTGTGATCGGTCCAAATTCTCCCCGCGTACGACGCTTATCATTATTTGTACTTTATGTATTATTATTTTAAACTATTTGATTTTTCTCTAATTTTTGAAACTAATAAGTGATAATTTTTAAAATTATCACTAATTTGTCGTAAATTTGATAATAATGGGAATCAGTAATAGACATTTTACTTTATATTAAGCCTTTGGTGGACCACCTAATGTTATCCATCTAACGTAAGTTAATTTTAATTTTCCCACGGACCCCCTAAGCAGTCACAATGACCCCCAGGGGTCTGTAGGAACCACTTTGGGAACCTCTACTATAGACATCTTCATTTAGATGCTGCACATGATTAAAACACAATATATTTTCGATCGTATCAAATTAAGAAATGAAAATCCCGGAAAGTTAATCATAGTAATATACCTCTATTCTTGTTTCATTTAACTAACATTTTCACTACGGCGTACTGATCAACGGAAAACAATTTAGAGACTGATGTGTCACCCCTAATGTCACTAGCAGTCGGCTGATGCACTGCTAAATCGCATTTGCTACTTGTTCTACAGGATTTGTCGTCCCCATGGAAAAGTGCATTGAGCGACCTACCGTCCAGTGCCGATTTAAGATAATTTCGGGCCCTGAGCGCAAAAGATCTACAGGCTTCCTTCTCCTTGGCAGATTGAAATTTATAACCATAAAACCTGATGAAGTCCAGCTTATCCGGGCCTTTTACAGACCTTTCTGGGCCCCAGTAGATAAACCGGCACTGCTACCGTCCGATAAGAGGGTTTGAGACTAACGCATAAGTGACACATCCGTCGCGAAAGGGTTAATATCCCACTCAACCAACAGATTGAATTATTGGTGTTTTTACTCCTTTACTTCACTTGTCTTAGGCAGAAGTAACAGAGAGATCATGGCCACAAATTCGTGGGCAATATCGAGTCACAGGGTGGAGCCCTGCCACCGTTTGACTATCACAACTCCTTTATTAGACTCCTATAGATACTGTTCCTTAGGCTTAAGTTATGATACACATCACCGATTAATCGTGCCTTTTTTTATGATGGGAAGCATACTATATTTTCCTAACTTCTGGATCGTGTCATACATATTACATTAAAAAATATTGGCCAATTTATATGTAGTAACTGTATTTTTCATTGCTTTTTATAACCGGTTTTTTTCATCGATCACTAAGACAGCAAATATTTGCGTAATAGAGGCTACTAATGAAAAGTAAGTAACAGTGAACCCTTAAATACATTTGACATGAGACGCGTATCACAAAGAATGGAAAAAGAGGATTAATATCCCCTGTAACACCGTGACCTCCAAATTTGCTTAATTCCTCTGTATTGAGAGAGATCCCACGGATGAAGCCAAAAAACATTTTACTTTTACTAATTAATTTTTAAAAATTAACTCATTTATTAATGCTTCTAGTTCTTACAGCCTTGTCGCTGGAGAAAAGTTCAAGTCCGAATCAACGTTCGTTGATCTACAGATGATCGTCCACCAAATTTGTCTGTCCCCACAACCTGTTTTGCTTGTATATTCCAAGATCAATCATTGGTGAGGTTGCCAAACAGACTCTGTCTTAAAGATGTCATCACAGTTTTTGATCTCCTGATCCTCCACTTGTCATCATCCGAATCCGCTCGTTACACCTATAAGTGGGCCTTTTTCACTCTCCCAAATTCTAACTCTGATTCCCTAGTCCCAAGTAGCTTGCATTGTGCATTTGCATCCTCTGTTTTGGTTCCAACTCCATTGGTTCTTTGAGACGAAAGAGTAGTTACGACTGAGATCATAAATCACATAGTGGGTCTATCAATCGACCTGTCACTTTGACACAGGGAATACCCTCTTGTGTATTTTTGACAACAGGTCGACATTCCTTCCATTCAAGTACTTCGATGCCAACATGTGCAAATGAACGAAAAAACTGAGGACCATCCAACAGGTGTGTCCCTTCTTTAAATCGTTCAGACGAAAACCATCTTGGTGTTGGAGAACGAAGAAGTGTGGTAACAACAAAGCCTTTTTAGAATCGGCTCAACAGCTGTTTTCCCCTGGGCGTGAGAGAGGACTACGTGGTCCCCTTTGAAGAATATAATGACCAATATTGTTCCCCCTGTCCAAAAATGACAAGTATTGTCGGAAAGTGTTTATCAAATGAGGCAACGCTACACCCCCATAGCATATAACATTTTATTTCATTGAATTTTAGATTGTTCTCTCTATAACAAATTTCTAATTATTGAAATATCTTTAGTATGATACGCAGGTTACACAGTTAGAAGGGGTCTTAAAATACAAAGTCTATTGTAGAGATTTTATATATATATAATTTTGGTTTACATTGTATTCTGAAGCAACACGAAGGCTATTGGCCACAAATCTCGTAATTTTGGTGATGAGACCAACACCTAAGTAAGCACCCCTCTCCAAATTACCTTACTATACCACGCCAATGGAAGAACTTCGAGCCTGGACATGTGCATCACCCCATTGACACAGTGGGTCTTCAGTGGCATTAAGACTCTAACCATGACTAGAACATAAACCCCTGACTGCCGCTGAAAAATAAGTCTTTTTGTGTGTATTTGTATTGAGTTTTTATACAAAAACATACACACAGCTAATTACTTAATACAATATACAGAAATATAATATATATATATATATATATATATGACACATTTTAACGCCCCAGTAACGACAGTTATGGACTTTAAAATCTTTATTGAGTGTACGGGGTTTCCTTCATAGGAAGAGCACTGAAGCCACGTGTTACAATACTCCTTACAAGGCAAAAGAACCCTGACTTAGGGGAACAAAGGTATTTATATGGGGAAAATCGGAAGAGATAGCAAAGAGTGAAATTCCCCAAAAGACATGCTTTATGGGGCTCCCTAGGATTCTATTGGTTCTGTCCCCCTAGACAGAGGTGGTACCAAGTCCATAGGGAAGGATTAGTGTCTGGACGGAAAAAGCTGACGAAATAT
The DNA here is from genome assembly GCA_019973955.1 of Trichonephila inaurata madagascariensis. Classification (NCBI taxonomy): domain Eukaryota; kingdom Metazoa; phylum Arthropoda; class Arachnida; order Araneae; family Nephilidae; genus Trichonephila; species Trichonephila inaurata. Next base: position 90,787 of record BMAV01006605.1, on the reverse strand, counting down.
TACATGATCTAGCATCATCCAAGGTCTAGGTTAAAACTTATAAATAATATATATCTATTTTTATATTATATATATATATATATATATATATATATATATATATATATATATATATATATATATATATAAACACATTTACAACCATTTAAAACTATTTGTTTTTTAAACATTTTCCTAAAACCCATTCAGCGTGTGAAGTAACTCTTTTAAAGTTTTAATAATTCTCTCTCTCTCTTAACTTAAATATCCCTTGCAAACTATTTAAACAGAAGTAAACGTTTTCCTTCCCATTTTCACGATATATTAAACACCAACTGTATTACAATCCATACAAGAAAGAAACATTTCAACAAATGGTGTTCGGTTAGATTTTGCTTTCCAATCAAAATCCGATGATATGGTGCATGTAAGTTTTTTTCTTACTCATATCTCGCGATATATTTGGTTTTAAAACTTTGAATAAAGAAAATACAAATCCTCCAACGTTTTCTACAGATTAGCACTAATGGTATTTTCAACCTCAAATGCATTTCCTATGCTAAATTCAAGGTACTTTCCACCACACCTCACCTCTGTGTTTCTCTTAAAAATCAATCCCCTTGCTGCATTATGCATTTACGTTATGCATTTTACGTTTTCGGTTTGCCGTTGTTGTTTCGGATAATTACTCGCATTATCTCCACGAAAAGAAAAACTAGAGAGTTTGCCTTATTTCTTCTCTCTTTTTTGTTTTTCATTATCCTTTTGTTATTCTATATATATCTGGGGCTTGGGATTGTAAATTCGGATTTCCCAAAATGGGTTTTTCCCGTCTCTTATTTTGAAAGGGGGAGGCGATCTAATGAATTTACATACGGAGATTTTGCTGTGTTTTTCCTGGAGGAAAACGTTAAGTGAAATCAGCTTAAAGAAAAGAGTAAATGAAAAATGCTTGGAAGGAAAAAAAAAAACGAAATTATTGAAAAACTTAGTAGGAAACAAGATGAGTTATTTTTTCGATTGAAACAAAAGTTAATCTTACCCAAGGGGAAAATATGCAAACAAGAAGAAAGCCTCTGGTTTAACAGAAATAGTTACAAAAGTCTGTAAAACAAATTTAAAGAAAGAGAGCTCCGGGAGATAATATCTTTAACTGGAAAGTATTTTTTTTTTTAAAAAAAAATAAATAAAGACTTAATGCAGCGGAGAATTTTTATTTTCCGTATGAAAAGATTCAGGATCGTGATTTCTGCAAACTAAATATTTTGTACTTATTTTACGACATAAAGTGCAGAAAATTACTCAAAAAGACACGATGCGCAATTCTTTTGAGATTTAAGATTAATTTAAATTTCCTCTTGACCCCCTTCCCCTCAAAAAAAAAAAAAAAAGTCAAGGATCTAAAGAAGCACTTTTCATTCTAATACGCGATGAATAACTTTTTTTCAATAAATTCCTTTAGAGAAAAGTCTCGTTTAAGGCAAAATGTACTTAATTCCTCTATTCTGGATTTTTTTTTAATCCGCTCTAAGTTAAATCTCGAGATTTAGGTAAATTCCTTGGGTTTAAATAAAACGAAACTTGGATCAAATTTTATTCTGCTTAAGGTTAATAAAATAAAACTTTTTTTTTAGCTCTGGTACGTTAATTCTATAGATTCGAAGTATATTTAAGCTTAATTATTTGCATTTTAATTGAATTGTCACTAAGAAATATAAAAAATTGGTGTTTTACGTATTACTTTAAATGAGTACCTCGAATGAATGTTTGTGTGAAAATGTTCTTCAAACATTTGAAACAAATCAAGAGATTCATCCATATGAGAATGTTTTGTATAAAAAAAATATACCGTATTTATCTCAAATCTAAGCCACCTTAAATTCTGAAATTTTATGGAAAACGTCATCGATTCTCAGCCGCGCCCCCGATTCTCTATGCGTTTTTAAGAAAGAATTTATAAAAAAAAAAAACGTGTAAAAGATTCATCAATATCCAATAACTAAATCAAATCTCTAAAATTTTAATGAGCAATAATGCGAAGTTAGTTAGTTTATTTATTTTACCATAATTAAAAACTTTTAAATACAATCATGAACCTATAAATACTCTAATCGTCAGTATCCTGTTTTGAAAATGATTTGTCACTCCCAATGCTCACAGCTGACTTAGGAATTGGTGCGGGTCACCGTTTTTCCTCAAGTTGTCGTCTTCCGTATTATCCAATGCATTTGTTGATTTTTTAAAAAAAAATGTATTCTGAAAAAATGTGAAAGAATTATTACAGCAAAAATTATATCATTTTGTGTACGCCATCGAAGTATATTTATGTAATCCGTGTCGAATTTTCAGTGGCCGCTGATTATTTCAGTTTTTTTGCATAAAATGGCCTCCCTTTTCATACTTGCACCAAAGTGAACTCGGCTTGATGCTATTACCAATGTTTGGATGTTTAAAAGAAATCGTATTAAAAATAAATATTTCTAAATGCGAGCAGACTATGATGCTTAGGACAGAATGAATACTCTAGATAAACTGCGGAATGGTCATCGATGCAACTGGCCAGAATGGACGGCTACATTTTTCTTTTGAAAGACATGGAAATTCAATTCCCCTCCCCATCCAACAAATATTGCCTTCGATTTTAAGCCACACTCGATTTTTCAGTAGCATTAACACTGGGAAAATAGTGCGGCTTAGATTCAGGTAAATATGATATCTAGGTTTTTAATTAAATATTGGTGACCTACTACAGTCTTGAGATTAATATGGGTAGGAAAATCAAATGGTAATTGTATTTGAAATTAAGATAATACACCCATAAAATTTATTTTCTTAATTTACATAAGATTTAATAGGTGTTTTTTGTTGAGTATAATAATGATTTCAATCAATAAGAAGTATTACTCTTATTAAGTAGGTAGCATGTCAAGAGTTCGAGCCCTCGTGTTACAGAAGACCCCTGCGTAGAAGGGGTATGCCTTAAATTATTGGGTTAAGGTTATCACCCCGCATCGTTACAATTTTCGCCCAAATTTGTGCAAATTTTACTCAGTTGTCATAGCAACGGCTTTCGAACAACTTGTTGCTTGTGTGCTCAAAAAATTGTTCCAAATAAAGTTGCTTGAAATTCCAGCCAATAGGGTTTTTCGGCACCCTACATCATAAACAAGATGGTAGATTTCGTCAAACGCATCAGATATGGCGTGTAATATTTTAATGGTGTATAATATTTTAATGGCTAAATATTTCAAATAGAATGGTGCTCCATATATATATATATATATATATATACATATATTATATATATATTTCTGTTTACACCCATCAACAAAAGCGCGAAACGAAATAAAAGAAATTTTAGACGTTCGTTGGCCGAAGCAGAAAAATCGGCGAGTAATTTTTCAATGTAAAGATAGAGCGCTGCTGACGTCAGAGCATGTCGTTTTGCTTACGGCAATCCTTCACCGTCAGATAAGACGAAAAATTTGCACCAAAAATGTACGTGTGATAAGGCCTTTAGAGTTCTGTTAGCGTGGTGGGGAATTTCGGAAGGGGACAGCTTAAATGTGGTTGTAGTCACTGGATCATAGCTCAAAATTATGAGGTCATCGCTAATAGCCTTTGTCTTGCCTTATAATGAGACGTTATTAGTCGCTTGCTCGCATTCTTTTTTTTTTTCTTCAAATGCCCTAGCTTTGGACATTCATCTATGACTCAAGCGAATATTACCATTTAGAAGGAACCACTAAAATTTTCAGCCATTATTAGCAGGTATATCCTGCGTGAAAACGTATGGCTAAGGAATATATTGATAACATAGTTCAAATTCCACTAGTATATAGTTTCAAATTTTGGCTTAGAAAAATGTGTTTCATGAAAATTTATTACAAGCCTGATTACCAAGAAACTATTTATTGTCGAAAATTTATAACCCTCCAATTAGGAACGATAATTCAAAAATCTTTGTATTAATTTTGCTTTTACGTAATCCTAATTTGTTCAACACTGGCCTTCCGTAAATATTTTAATTTCCGGGAAAAAAAAACTAATGTTCAATTATTTAATACCATGTTGTAATTATTATACTAAAACTTGAAATATTTTTTTATTAAATCACTTTTATAAATTTCACATTTACTAAATTTTTCTTCAAAAGTAATTAAATTAACAGAAAATTATGTAAGCTCAGGCATGAAAATAACTTTGAAAGGCATTCCTAAATCTAATATTTTGATAAATCGATCTTTTAAACATATATCTAGCAAGAAAAAGTATTAAAACCTAGATGAACTTAATAAACGTTTAATGGACATCGCGTAATACGAAGATTCATGGTAACTTTTTTTTCTCATTAAAATCATTAACATACATAATGACTTTATCTCTGTACTTATATTCTTAAACCTTAACAGGTGCCTCGTTCTAAACCACAAACAAAAAAATTCACTGAGTACTAGGCTTTAATGAGGAGGAAATATACTCTTGTAAATTCTTAGATTCACTCTTCAGTAAATCGCCTAACGCATAAATTTAATTGACTCCCTCACATATAAAAAATCCCCTGGCTTAATTACACGGTTCTTACTTAAACGACAAGGACAAGAAAATGCCGATTAAACTTTTAATTGAAAATTGACGGTTCGCTGAGTATGACATGGACATTTAAATAAAAGTAGTTAAACTTGTCTCTTTTTCAACCATTTTCTTTCGAAGTCGTTCCATTTCTTGGAATGTTGGATGGAAAGAAAATGGCTGAAACGTTTTCGATGACGTCTGTTGACGACAATTACATTGGATTCCGGAATGTCTTTTTTCAGATATGTAAATTGGTATTTTATAATCCATGAAGTAGTTTATTTCTTTAATTACAGGTGATCAATTTCGTAGAAAGCTTTTTGCTCGAGACGTTGGCAATTTAAATTAAGAGAATATGTTTTTTGCTCCAAATCCCATTAATCTAATTAATGAATGACAGAATTGATCCAATTTTAGTGTTTCTCCATTTTCATTATGTTCACGTATGTTACAATTTTAACCAATTATGAAGATGTTGAAACATTTGATTAAAATTGTACTAAAGAAGTTTTAACCAAGGGTCGGCTAAAAAATACATAAACTTTAATCTCCTTCCTATAAGGAAAAAGTCCCATTTACACCTTTTTAGATATTCATAAATTTTCCCCATACAACAAATTACAGCATTATTAGCCATCTTTTTCATTAACACCCAGTGAATCATTTCTATTAAACAGTTTCCTCGTTTATTTTATCAAATGAACAATTTTTAATTTTCAAATATAGAATCCAGCCAAATATTTATCATGAAAATTAAAAATTGTTCTAAGGAATGCATTTCTCACGGATTTCACTCACACAATATGTACTTGTACATCCTGCATTAATCATCGAAGGAAAATAGTCGATATATTTGCATTGTATATATATATATAATTAGAGGTGTGAGCATTATTTAACATACTAAAATTAATAGGTACTAACGCAGTGGTCTTCAAACTGTGTTCCACGGAAACCTGGGTTCCATAAGGCATACCCAGGAATTCCACGAGTCACAATAAAAAAAATCCTAGAAGAAATAAATATGTAAAAGGGATTCATGTTCTCTAAGAAGTTTGTATAGTTACAAGTATCTAAAAACTCACCCCATTCCTTAAAACTGAAAATTTTATTTATATACAATAACTTAATTATGCAGCAAATTTTAAACTTTTAGGATAACATTAAAAGAATACTAAAACACTATATATACACTTTCTACTAAATTGTGAACATATGCACCTTTCTGCATTTATTGAGAAAACACCTATAATGAAGGAGAGGAAACAACTTATTAACACATATCGACAGACTCAATGTTAAGATGGAAATTTAAAGAAAGCTCCCTAAATTTTTTGGTTACAAGTTATATACTTGAATTTCCCATACAGCTATAATAATTTTAATACCATTTAGAGCAATGTGTTTAAGTGAAATAAATTTCTCAACGTAAGTGGTACAAAAACAAAGCATAAAAACAAATTAAACTCAGAATAAGTAATACGATTGCATTTAATCACAATAGACCTAGACTTCGACAGTTTGTGTGAAAAAAAAAGCAAGCAAATATCCCAGTTACTAAATATAATTCATGGATAGGTGACACTTGGATCACAAATTAATTTTATCAATGAGTAAATTATATTAGAGAATTGGATTATAATTTTTTTAATACATTCAATTATGTTTTTAATTGCCTTCACATTTAGTGCCTATAACACGTTGATGTACTTTAAATATTACTTTGACATGTATTCTTCAAAGTATGTGTATGGAATAGGGCTCCACCAAAACACTTTCTAGCTCTAGGGGTTCCACGAAAGACCCTTCAAGGTCGAGGGGCCACTGTACTGGCATACAATACCATCGCGCGGCCAAACGAAAAGAAAATGTCGTTATTATTCCTGTGTTCGAACACGCGGGGGGTGCACTATTATTGGCTGTGCATCGCGTTTGGGGCATTTTTTTTGCTTCAAAGAAATTCCGCGGAAACCCCGTTTAAATATTAAACTTTTAAAAATTTTCCCCCCCCCCAGCCAGCGGGGTTTTTATACAAAACTATAATTTGTCAGTTTCAACTGTAACTTTTATTATTATTAATAACGAACGTTGCGAATTTAAAAGTGCATTTTTTTTTTTTATAGTATAAAAAAATTGTATTCAATAAAATTTTATATTCGCATCCGTCCATCGTTGTCGCGTATTTTCGACAGCAACAAGTCCCTTTACAATACAAGTTAACAAGCTACAGAAGGCATTTACAATCCTTCGTGAGTTTATTTGAAAGGGAAAATTTATTACTCTTATCGAAAACCGCACTTTGCGATGGCGAATGTAACCCTGTTTCAAATTCCGAGGAACTGTAAAGCAAATGATTTTCAAAATTATATATATATATATATATAATATATATATTGTTTTTTTAGTTAATTAGTACCAATGTGCTCTGAGAACTTACATTGACTGTTAAATATCTCATTCGAATTAAAATTTTTTTAGATTAAATTTTTTTTTGGGGTGTTCTAATTCTGTTAAAGATTACACCCGATTACCACTTTCACCAATTTGGTATCTATACAGTTGAAAAATCTTATATTTTTCCTTTTATACTTTATTAGGTTGTATAAATAAATGCAATAGAAAGAAATGTTTAAGATTTTTTTTAAAGGGTTGATTTCATGATATTTTTATTAATATTTGAAAAAAATTGAAGATGGATATGCATTTTGTTCGTTAACAGCACTAGTTGCAATAACCATTTTCTCATCAAGTCGTATTAAATTTAAGGAGATTTATTCTACATTACCTACTCAAAAACTTTCAATTCGAGATCTAGAGTGGGTTTTTTTTAAGGGAAATCTGCATTTTCTTTTTAGCTTCTTAATTTTAGATCTGCTTGTGCAGTCTTATTACAGATTTTAGCATTACATTGGATCTAAAGTCTGTATTATATACTTAAATTATGATATGTCATTTACTTCAATTTTTTCTTTTTAGAGATTTTTAGCAAGGCTTCACACACAGTTTTCTATTTCATTATTACAAAGTTGTTGTTTTTTTATCATCTTCGAACTTTAAAGCACTTAATTTAGAGTTTAAATTTTTCTATATTGAAAGGAACCAGGTAGAATAGTTGTTTTATCATATTACTGCAACTTTTTTTTGCATTTAAATTTTTTTGCACAAGACTTTTATCAAAACTCTAGAACAGATTTGCAGGAAAAATTGCAAAAATGAGCGAAATCTGTAACAACGTTATTATTCATTCTTTATTAATTCTGTGCCTCGACTGATGTTTCGATTTACGATAAATGTCGCATTAAGCTACATTACCAGCAGCAATGGGCCTCGTAATATTGAAATTCAGTCAGGTGAAGAGAACACACCTCAGCTAGAAAAAACCCACCCTCCCAACTTCAAATTCACACTTTAACGTAGTGGGAGAATTCCAGACCAAATGCGCATTCCTCCCTAACACGGCAGATCGTTAGTGGTGCCCAAGCTCGAGACCACCTTTCCAATTAAACCTACCTCGACCACATCCATGACAACTAGCGTGCTGTGTAATTATCACGAGAGTGAATTTACTAGTTAAGGAATCAATAACTCCTGTTACTTTCTAGATAATAACTAGAGTCAATGCATCTTTATACGTCCCTTTATTTCATAAAATAAATATTTGCTTAACGTTAAAGCAAACATTAACTTACCTTTCGAGTCGCGCGTTTTAGTTTGTACAGATTTCGTTGAGAAAACATGGTAACCTACTTCCCGTTAAGCATCACTCTTCTGAAGAGAAACAAAGACAAATAGAAAGATACTTCGTTAACAAGCGACAGTTTATCGCATCGTAATTTCATTGCTAACTGAACAAATTTTTATAGAATAACGTATTTTATTAGATCCGGTTGCAAACTTAATTGACGATTAATAAAACACTATATAGTATTAATTGAACGATAAATGCAACCATTTGCCACTTATTGCTTCATACACTATTTAAAGATGTAATTTTAAATAACCAAATTAAAAAGTTGTCGGGACGCTTTCCCTCCTCAATATTTTCCCGAATGTCTTGAAATTCATTTGTATTATTTTTAATAATTCAAGAGAAAGCATAGTAAACTTCACAACTATTAATTTTAAAATCCATAACACCATCTTTGGCAAATTGAAAACAGTAAATTCATTAAGTTAAAAGTGAGGAATCTGATTGAAATTTTTAATGTTACATATATGGTTAAAATATATTTGGCCGTCTCTTGAATCTTAAATTTTAATAAGTTAGTTTAGCAATGTTATTATTTTTTTAAGAAAAATAATAACATTGCTAAATTTTTAATTTTGTACCTTGAAAGATATTAAATATTTCAAGTAATTATGTCAGTAACTCATTTTCACACTATGTTAAAGGACGAAAACTGGGAAAAATTCCCTACCTTATATTCTGCCCTTTTTATATAGAGAGCAGCATATCTTGATGCCAACTTTCATACGTGCGAGTCAATTTCTTCCTGGTATTAAAATGTTTCATTTGGTTCCTCAAGTTAAATGAACCTATTCTTAGCATAAAAAAGCAGACTTATTGAAATTTTAAAAATTCTTATTTGGATACGAATTTTAAAGATAAAAATCCCTATGTAGATTAATACATCATTCCCGTCTTAATATGTTTAAATCAGATTTATGTTTGGCAAAAGCCGTCTAAAGAGCAACACGTTAAACGTAGTGCTTTAACTGTTCCCAAGAGTCACTATAAATAAATGCATGTTACTGTTGAGTGTATAATTCACACTTATTCCATATAATAACTAGGTATTTCATGAAACACCCAAGGATAGACCGTTAAAGTGAAAAATAAGCAATTTCAAAGATGTTTTATAAATTAATTGATCATAAATAGCCAAAATCTCTCGAAAAATACATTCTCTTTTGTGGATGAGTACTCGATACATAAGGAAAACAGAGATAAATTTTTTAGCGTTATGAGTAATATAATCAAAGGGGAAGAATATTTTGCAAAATAGATATGTTTAAATATTCACAAAAATACATACTGCCAAGAAAAACTTTTGCTTCATAAAAATATTGTGTAAACTTTAACACAAAATGCAAGCGAATATTAAAAAATTACGAGATCTTTTACTTTTGGATATTTATTAGAGCAAGGATTACTCTGACGACACTTTGAACTGCTTACTATTTTTTTTAAACAAGCACACTGTTTAGAAGGACATATTTTACACGAGCACTTTAAATATTTGGCCAGTACCGCAACTTTGAGCTGCTGCAACAAATCGAAGCATTGTATCAATATTCAGAACTTCAATGGAAATTAGTTCTCGCCGACATGTACTTAACCGATATCTAAAGTAAAAAATTGTTTTTATTCCCTCCTAATCATAGACAAATTCTTCCAAATGCAGTTAGAAGCGGTTCGAAGAATTTTGCGAGTCATTTCATACTTTATCGATCAAATATAATATTCTATATAATACCTAGTTAAACCGTAGAATTCGATGTACTTTGATCTATGTATTTAATGAAATGTCTAGTTATTTTATGTTAATAAAGGATTTCACGGCTTAATGATAACATAAAAGTGTGTGCAAAATTTATTCATGTTCAGTAGGAGTACGAGTAACTACGAGCATCGATAATTTATTCCAGTCATTAAAACTATATGCATTGTTAATATTCTATTGTTTAGTTGCCAGGGTTCCACGTTTTTTTAATCCCTTCCCCTTGTTATACAAGGTTTTGCTGAACTAAATTTTCCCTAATGAAAAACTCATTCCTTTTTTGTACGTAAAATCTATAATGCAGGAGAAAACTGTTTACCTACATTTTAGATTCAAATCGCATAGGTTTTTATTACAATTATAAACTTTGTCATTCAAAGTAATGTATTTATATAAGTAAAACGAGTAATATAAAAAATTTTGATTCTTACTTAGATTAAGAGAGAAAGATTTTATTTTTGCTAGTTTGTTAAATAGTTACAATTAATATAAATGTATATAGATAAGACAGAATCACAACATCCATAATTAAAAGTTAATTATCACTTAAGTATCGTATTGTCATCCAAAACAATAGCGTTTAAAATTTTAGTTCAACTGAATGCTTTAAAACGCGAGAAAATTTTACTTTGACTTAATTAAAATTTAAAACTAACGTTGGTGTCGTCAATTCTTTAAATACTTAAGTTCAGTCAATTTTTATTAAATTACTGTATTATGCATATAAATTTCAGCTGAGCGCTTTAAAATGTATTTTATTAACGACTGAAAATTTGACCAATATAAATATTTAGAATGCGAGCCCAATGGTAGGAATTTAAAAAATATTACTCAATACGAGCATCTATAATATAAAGACAAATTAAACTCCAAATTTGAAATGTGACTGCGGATAATGTTAACAGATCGATAGGTTGTAAAAAATACCGGAGCATATAACCCAATTTCTAAATATAATGCATGGATAGTCACTTTTCGATCCCAATTCAATATTAACAAACTTTTAAATTAAATTTAAAATTTAACACAAACCTTAAAATTTACAATAAAGTGGATAACACAAGTACTTCATGTAAACTTTAGATATAATCAAGTACGTATGCGTGGAGTTGAGTATCCCGAAAAACCTTACAGTTCCTAGGGTTTCGCGAGTCGGAAGAAGTTTGAAGATCACGATAACGAACTATGCATGATAATACATTTTGCTAAGTGGTGCTGGGAACGCAAGAGTAATAAACCAGTTAACATTCAAGAACACGAAAGCTAAAAATTTAGTTAAATGGATCTGAAGAGGCGCAGTTTTAAGACGTTTGTTCATAAATAAATTTGTTCATTTGACATTAATTCATAATAGTTAAGTTACTATCAACTCTTTCCAAACTTAATTTTTATTGGAATATTACAATGGTGCTGGACAATTTTAAGTTTGTCTAGAGCCGTATGTGCCGTTAAGATACCCGAATGCTTTCAGAACAGGGGTATTGAAATAGCATATAAATAATTTGGGGCTTAGTGTGATCCGAAATAGAATTTAAAATTTCCCGAAATTATAAAATTCGCAGTAAACATCTCATGTTTCAGCTTTTCATTAACTATCCATATTTTGCTAAAATATCTATTGTAGCCAGCCAAAAATAGAAGTCTGAATTCACATTTTTAGAATTACTACCAATCGAAATAACTGGCACTTTGTTTAAAATTTTACTCTCGTATAGATGGAATTCTTATAAATCTAATTTCATATTACTTCAAAAATCGTAGTTCATGCATTCTAGAAAATCACGCGAAAGGTTTCTACCAAACTTTCATGATTTATAAAGATCTTTTGAATTATCGCATTTTAAACATTCTTACCAAGACATTTCAGAAAGTTAACAAAAAAAACACACACAACTAAATAAGCCAGATTTTAAAAGCATTTTATTGTCTTTAAATATAAGCAATTTTTAAAATATAGAAATATGTTCGACTCTTCTGGTATTGAAAAAGAATTTAGGCATTTCAAGTACAACTGAAATAGATTGCTTAGTTAAAAATTATATTATTCCAGATGAAAATACTTATACAATGCATTTCAAGTTACAAAAAGTACTGAACATTGCGATCTAGAGTCTGGATATTTCTCATACCGTCATAGATCGTGTCAATTATACCGTGGATAAAACTGAAGTATAAAACACTTTACCTGTAGATATTCATTTGATCCTCAGCAGTAGGCAACCCGTAGTTTTCACAGTAGATTTTAGTCAGAAAATTCAGTCAGAGAGAAGTGCAATGGCAAACTTATTTTAGCTAATGCACGTATCCCAGACTAAACTTACCAACTCTCAAATTGTTCTAAGAATTCCCAATCTTCAGATTCCTAAAATAACTTCTTGAAGAAACGTCATTAAATCCTGCATAAAATCCAATGCAGATTATGCAGCGATACATTTAGATCAGCTAATTCGAATGACGAAATACTCTAAAATTTCCGATACCGAGGGCTGGTAGATTAAAGAGCACAAGGCCTAGAAAAAGTGTAAAATCACAATGACCAAGATTAACTTCAGCAAAAGTTGCCTACGCAATTATAGGAGATATTAGAACACAAAAAGTTCTAAGAACTTCGCTAAATATAGACTTTAACTAGGAGAGAAACATAATTACACGTATCAAATTTAATACATGAAAAAATAAACCCTCATAAAAAAATTTTTCCCCGTCAACCGGAAAACTTGAAAGATTAACACTTGCAAAAGAAACCTAGAACACAAGCGATTTGCAACATTTATTAAACACAAGGTTAATCAGGTTTGGGTTCCCCTTGAAGTCTATTTCTTATAGGCTAGAAGTCTCTTAAACCCGAGAAAAAATTTTTACGAAATCAAGCTCAATTTTTAAGCAATGCGAGTTGTATGAAGTTACATTTCTGTAGAGAGAGAGAATAAGCAAGTTAATCCACTAAGGTATATTTGAATTCTATAATCATTGCTAAAGATTCGAGAGGCATTGCATTCAATTTTTAATACTCTTTCAAAAAGCTGAATCAAAAGGCAATCAGCATTTCTCCCCTTCCGATTTTCATCGACTAATTGAAAGACAGCATATAGAACAGAACATGTATTGTCAGTAATTTGTCCTAGACCCATTTTATTTGGTTTTTTGTTTACAGTTAGTAAAAACATTCACATAAACAGTGCTTAATCACTTCAGTAAAAACAGGGCTAGAATAAGTGAACTAGGAAGTTAGTCTTACAAAGTTTACCATGGATATTCATGAAATTAATAAATTTAAATATTTTTGTAAGTATTAACAATCGCTCTATTTCCTAAGCAATTTTATATGATTAAGTCCATTTTAGATTTGAGTACCGAGTAAAGGCTAGAGGTTTCCAGAGTAGAAAGACTCATTTTAGTCACATTTAGACAAGATTTTGATTACCATTCCAAGAGGGCTAGAATAGGCAAGTGAAATTGAAATAATCAATCTCGTTTTTCGTGTGGGATCTTCGATGCATTCAAGATACCGATACGAATACTTTTGCTTATATTTAGAAGCGTTTAATTCACTTATCCAAAATATATGGACAAGACAATTAAAACACTATTCAAGCACAAAGAGAAGGATCAAATAGTGCAATCATTTTAATACCAAAGAAACCTCGATAAAAACCCAGGATCCTACAGAATATTTGCCATTATTCGACTAATTGGTTTCTGCTAATTGTATTCATCGATGTGCAACAGATACTCTAAGCATTAGTACGCAAATTACAGTTTTACTATCCAAACTCGAATGCAATTTAGAATGGATTCGTTACGAATCAAGTGGCGGCCAATTTGAAATTAGGTCAAAATTTAAGTGAATTTTATGCTATTAGAATGTCATTAGCAGATTTTCTCCTCCAAGATCATTTTGTGCAAAAATTAAAATCTTGCAAATTAAATTGCTCCTTTATTCCACAAGACTCCGGTAGTAAAATAAGAGTTCACGGTAAGGATAAAATACATACATGTTCAGATACTCACATGCTCTTAATTCCTGGAAGCGTTTGCACCACCTCCTTCATGTTGGAAAGGGTTACAGGAACGTCCTATGTTTTGAAAGATTCTGTCAGCCTTCCAGATTTCGGTGTAGACACGAGTTGGAAAATTAAAGTTGGGACGAGTGCAATACCGTAACGATACTAACAGTTTTGCACTAGATCCAACTTAACTTCCCAGCTACACTTACAGGCCCAGTGTACTGCAAAACACTAGACATTTTGAAATTATTCACCAACAAAGCTACGTCAAATCTTTCCTCATAAGGAATCTAACCAATACATTTTCAGTGTTATCAAAAAATCCTGGCAATGACAAATCCCATTTTTTATTTCTTTAAAACTCCATTACAAGTTTAGGGATAAAAACTTTTGCCGAGTAAATATACAGCCTGAAGGCAGTAATCCAATTTGACATTTTTCTTAAATGTCTAAGCGAATACAAACATCGGCATCTTAGTCGAGTAAAATAACGCTCAAGTCTTAAGTACTACGAATCATTGATTATACGAGTGAAAGCTTTAGATGTAAAAACTACTAGAACCCTGGCTGTAAATAATTGTATTTATAGTTATCGGCTCAAATAAAAAAGACAAACTTTAAATATTCCGAATCTACTCATTTTAAAAATATTTATCATTTCCGCCACTTTCGAATAAAAAGATTCGTCCAGCTACATCTGCTTACCATAATATCACAATCAAAGTCTTACAATTTCTAAACACAAGGCATATAGTGTAAAAGACTAAAGTGACATCGAGTTAGTTATCTAAACTGAATTAGGACGAAGATGGAACCGGAACAAATATGCATGTTAACTCTAAAATCCATTAGACTTTACTTCCTAATTTAATGCTTTTAGACGACACGCTTAAAACCATCGAGAAAAGCAGTAGCATTATAATCAAACTCGATAACATTCATCATTAATGCTCAAGAATTACACACATGAATCGAATAGAGGAAACGCAGATATGCATCCGTTACCTGCAAGACAAATTATACCTCTTGTAACCGTATCTCGCAAGTTGAGGCAGCTAGATAACTTCAGGATTGTTCGAGTAACGCAATGCCACTGCAGTTTTAGTTCGTCAATATAGAAACCTAAAATACTTTAGAAAGCATTTTAATATACAAGCAATATTAAAACTTTAAATTCTAAAAAAAATCAGAAGTTAAAATATACTATACACGCTGTTGGAGAGAGGAATTCTTGCTAAAGTTAACGATATGGTGTTGTACTTTCTCAATAAGCAATTAACGCAGAAATTTACATACGGAAGCGATTCATATAAACTCCATTTACGCATACACAAGAAAATCAGATGTCAAACATAAGAGCCACGGAATTCATTTCGAAACTAACAAACGAGTTCTTACCTCTGTTTCTTCAAGACCTTCTGAAGACATTTGGATAAGATATAAGTCGGAAAATTCAAGCCAGGGATAAGTGCAATAGCATATCAATACTAGCAATTGCACTAGTCACCGACTAAAATTCCCGACCAGAAATTAATCCTTTGATTTAGATTATCTTCCAGGTTGCATTGCCACGAAAGTTGTAATTAGGACTTAAAACTATCAAAATACGAGACTCTCCTAAAAGTTGATCCATGACACGAAACAGAATTTAAGTCTGTACAATCGATATTGAATAAAACTCTAGTATTGCATAGTCTTTAAGACACTAATCAGAAATGCACCGATTCGTATAGTTCAGAAGTATTAGTTGAAAATGAATAGAAAATTTTAGTCCTTTCGTAGTCAGCAAAATAAAAGTTCTTCGCAGATATCACTTGTTCAAGTCAACCATAACTTCCATTTTTGCTGCAGACAATTGCTTAGAAAGACTGTTCCTCTACTCGGTCCGAAAGGCTTTAACACGATGTATAGTCCGCGCGTACTCCAAGTGCTTATCTTCCGAGAACGTCCAGGTGTTGTCTACTTGCGCATGCGTTGTAAGGAACTCTATAGAAACGTTACCCCTACGAAGCCCTTTGTTAACTGGACAAGACGCAGGTGGGTAACCAAAGGAAAATTCAGGAGTGGACTGGTCACCTGACGACCTCCCATGTTCGAGAATTCCACGTCACTCGAAGCATAATTCCTCCATCATTAGAGAACCCGAAAGACCACTATTCACGGAGATTTTACTCCCCCATTAGAATGTTCCCAGACTCTGGAGCGACTTTAAAACCACATAGAATAACCGTTTAAGGCTAATTTTTCCTTAACGTTATAATTACTTTAATACAAAAAATAGAATTTACATTTAATCAAGAACTAAATTATAGCGAGATAATTGTATTGAATCGATTCTATACATCTTTAATGCAGATTTAAACTTAAATTGATAGTAGCCAATACCATGAGGGTCAATTTTTTGAACCACTGGTTTTTGCAATAAGAACCGAATTTCATTGATTTTCTTAAATTATGAACGAAAAACACCGTTTAGCTCAAAAAATTGTTTTTGCGTCAATAGGAGGCCAGATAACATGCGTAGAATTCAAGACTCTAAATTCAAGTTTCCTTACTAGTAAACTTAAACTAAAGACTTACTGAAATCCGAAATTTAGAATTTAAATTCAGAAAATATTAGGTAGTAAAAATATAAAGACTACCACTATAGACTATAGCGTATGCCAATTGAAACAATTCGGTTCGTCCAATTATCTAAAGGCAAGTCTTAGATGGCTTAAACAGCTCGAGAATTAAATTGGTATAACAAATTATACTTACGAAAATGTGCTACTACAGTCAGATGACGAGGACGAAAACTTCGAATTTTCCCGCTACCTTGAGAGCTTTGAAACTTCCTTCAGCTTATAAACCTTGTTCTCAGTTCAAAAATGTATTTTAGTAAAAAATCCATCCTTCCGCATAAGTTACATTATTCAAATAGTAAAAAGTACCAGGAACTTTCGAGTCGTTTAAACTACAACTGATCTTTACTTCGTCAAGAGGGGAAATACTACATCTCTAAAATAAGATACGCATTTAACTAGTTTCATCATACTATTGAAGTAAAGATTTGAAAGCAGTAAAGTCCGACCTACCTCAAATGGAAACTCGATGAAGTAAATATGATTCCATTAGACGTTCAACTTCCATGTCTTGAAGTGGGAAACGTTTCTCCTTGTACGTGAACAAGGCCAATATCCCCCCCTAACTTGTACAACACGGTTTATAACCACATTCTCTACACATTATTCCGAGCCGATTCCCATCAGGGACATACGAAGTTAAACGTCTTTCCACTCATTATCCAAATGCATTCACATGACTACAGTGTAGCTGGTTATACAGCCTTGCCCATTGTTAGACTGTCTTTTCATTCAGAGAAAAATTCTTCGCATGAATGGAGTACGCCTTACTTTGAAGCTTATTTCGTCCAACCCCTCGATCGTCCCTCCGTTTCTTTTAAAATATATACCCTTATATAGTAAACATGCCAGACACTATACAATGATGTACCTGTATTGAAAGGGACCCGTCTGGTATTCAGAAACATGCCATCGAAAGCTTGCACCTGCTTTAGGCAAGAAAAATAAGCAAAATTTCCTAGAAAAAGTTTAGCATCGTTACGAGTCGGAAACCTTCGCACACTAATTTTAAAGCAAATGCACGAGCTTCTAAAGACTTACGATTGATTAAAGCCTTATGCCGTAGACAAGTATAAAATAAATCCCACTTTAAATGAATAGGTTTATAAAGAATTTTGCCGTTAATTCATCAATATCAGCACTCATTAAAACCCCCAAAATTTAGCTTAGTTTCAGTTTAACTAGCATCACTTTTACCGAAGGTTTTTTGCATTTTTATATTTCTAGATACATTTCACAACACACAAAGTTTTGAAATGTATGACAATTGTCGATGTTTAAACAAGACATTGTTCCATCAGTATGCAACCGCAAATCGTGGACTCTAAATAAAGTTCATATTACCAAGACAAAGAGCCGATTCATTTCTCAAGAGCTCATAACGCCATTACGAAATTTTGTCCAATATATGCGACTAAGTTTGGAACGAGGATTTTGCAAAATCGTATGAATTATGTTTAGAGTCGTTTGAATTGGAATATACGCGAAAGATAACAGAATTTTTATTAAATTATTTTGCTTTCCAAACATTTTCCTTTTTATGAAAACCTTTCATATTTTACCTGTATAGCCAAGGTTTGGCTACAGAGGACTTCATTATTTTTGGCATTTGAATAAACTAGTTATATTTTAATACACAGTAGAGAAATTTTAAAACTCATTTAAATTCGTAGTGCCCCTGAAAACGAGAGCTCTCCAAAATTTCAATTCAGGCTCCATATCGAGGCTTGTATTGAATTTCAACGTCGCACTGTTCAGCTACACGAGGGCTTTTTGACGACGGACCGCGTAATTTTGAACCATGGTCAAGTGACGTGGACGACACCCGAGCTGGCACCCCTCCCCCAATACCCACCACACCAACGGGAGGGACGTTTCATTTTCCCGACAGATTTAAGGGCATCGCTCCCTAAAAGGGGCGGGTCTTTAGTGGTACTGGGCTCAAAACCGTGAAAAGGCAAGCCACGGTCCGATACCTATACCACTCGGATACCGCAGCAATCATATCGATGCTTTGGCTGTATCGAAAGCGCTTCTATAGTTCTCGTACAGCGAGAATATTTAAATATTAATTATATGCCTAAAAATAGAGTTTAATTTATAGTAATTTTTAAGACACAATTATGTTATACTCCAATCCAACCGACATTAAAAATCAAAATTTATACGCTCTTGTGAAAGTTACGGTTATGAATGTAATCAGATCCTCTAGTTGACTTTAAAATGTACGAGAGTCCAACTTCATTCCTAAGCCCAGAGGTGTGGTTGACTAACAAAAATCAGTTTAAGTAGTTTTGGCTGACAGGATACCTTCACAGATACGATTTTCAATATCATGCAAATACAAACTACAGATCTAATTTAACGAGGTTCAAGTGACGAGATTGACATCCGAGCGGATGCACCACCACCACAAGACATACTCATAATCAAAAACTTCACAAGAATCAACCGTCAATTAAAATCAGATTCAAGCACAATAAAAGGGCCAGAAAGTGTTATTTTGTTATAAAGCCAATAAACATTTCCAAGGATTTCATACGAAGTCTGAAGATAGAAGATTCTTTATCCTGGGGATCAAAGTATAGATCCGAAATTAGTTCCCTAATATAACACCCTTCTCCGTCGAGTCGGTATGGCGCAGTATTTTAATAAGTTGTAAGCGTTAATGCAAATTACTGGAGCACAGTAGCACACGAAATTTTTCAAAGGGGATCCGGTCAAGTTCACCATTCTTGTATCATGCCCCTTTTGGATTTTTCAAATTTTCGGGAACAAAAACAAGTAAAGACTAGTTACTGAATAAATTAGCATTAATTATTAAAATTAACGAATACTTAATTAAATTTTAAGTACTATACTTATAATTATAGCAATCGGAAACCCCAGGGCTTGGGGCCCGGGTTTTTGGGGGCACAAAACACTTTTACAAAAGGCAACAACAAAATTAAAATTTGAAAATCCTTAAATTAAAAATTTTTGCGTAAATCATACCATGTCCCCTTAAGGAAATCTCAAGGTTACGAGAGGATAATTATATACACAAAACTTTTAATATTCTTACTAAAAGCCATAAGATCACAGAACGGATTGGTTATTCACACTGCTCCAATCTAGGCCTCACAATTTTAATCCAGACATCCAAGCTAGTGGTTACTTTAATAAAAGTAAAATATATAAAGCAAGATATTCCATGAAAATAGACAAAAAAAAGTGTAATAAAAATCTTACTTGGCATTATAAATTATCCATAAATCACAACCATTACATAAGAAACTACGAGCTCTAATACCGAACTATGCACTACTTTTTATAGGGAAAATACAAGAGAGAAACTAGAACAATTTCACTTCCGTTTTCTGAATTAGCATAAATTGAGTTGAGCTACGTTTTCATTTAATAACTCGCCACATGGGGATTATTCACTAGAATTGCTTCTAGTGCACCGGAAATTAAAATGAATAATTGTAGGATTCAATTTATTTTTTAATAGAGTATAAGTGACGGACTCCATAATTTCTAGCCACAGTTAGATAAAAAGTATGAGTCCTACGCCAGTCCAATAACAACATAATTGATGTGTGAGTGAGTGTTTAATTACGTTGCACTCTATATAGCAACACTAAGGGCTATTGCCGTGGGAACCTTGAGGTCAAGGTATCGGAACGTGGTTGGTTTGACACAAGTTCGAGTCCAGTACCACTAAAGACCCGCCTTGTAGGGGAGCGATGCACACTAAATCCGTCGGAAGATCCGTCTACTATTGATGTAGTGTGGTAGTTAGGTATGGTGAGGGGTGTCAGCTCAGGTGTCGTCCTCGTCACTTGACCATGGTTCAAAATGGGTCTACCCCCAAAAACCCCCTCGGAGCCAGTCGACGTTAGTATTCACTCACCACAACTGGGGGCTTTTGGGACGCCCCGTAATTTTGAACCTCAGTCATGGAGGGGAACCAAACCCCACCCCCTGTCCAAACTACTACACCAAGCCAACAGGAGGAATTTTAGCCTCAACCAATTTAACATGCATCAGAGCTTCATTTCGGGGCCGAGCCAAAGGTCCAACCATGATACCGGGGGAAAAAATTTTTGACGAAACCCCAACTGCCGCGGCCCTACGAGACAATTGATTCTTGGAGGAGAACCAAATAAATAATCGTATTTGCAAAACCATTAACGAAAAAATTCAAGATATTACTTTTTTAAATTCCCAATATTAGTTCCTTTTTTTTAAATTTATATATATCTTTCGAAATTTTCAATCGTTAATAAAATACTTTCTATTCATCTATTCAAGCTCAAATAATTTTTTTAAAACTTGCAGTGGGTGACACTTGATGTTAATACATTTTTTTCAAATATTATTCATTAATTAAATTAAACAATTAATAAATAGTAACAAACAAAAATAATAGTCTAACAGCATTATGAAAGGAAAAATTGTTCGGCCCTGTGGGAATGGATGGGGTTGGACCAACCAAAGACGGGTTTTGAATCCATCTGGAATGGTATTTTGAAATGATTATTTTACTGTCATTTTTTAGAAAATTTTGTTTTAATGAATAAAAGAAAAAAAACAAACAAAAAAATAGACCAACTATGTATAGAAAGGAAAATCGCTTTCTATTTTGTCACTTAAAATTGTGATTCTGTCATAGATTATAATTTTAACTATTTAATAAAAAGTAACTAAAGTAAATTTTTCTTTGTTGACTTAAGTAGGAACTGACTTAAAAATATTTTTATATTACTTTTTTTTTGACCCTAATTTTTTAAAAAACCAAATATAAAAATTTCAGAACAAATGTCGTTATGAAGACAAACTAAAACAAAAAAAAAAAAAGGTTTTTATGTAATTCGCAACTTTCTAAGACCAATTAAGGGGGGAATGCAAATTTTATTTTAAAAAAGTTTTTAGTAATGAAATTAATTTCATTTTTTTCAAAATTTTTTGGTTCTTTTACTTTAACTCATTTTATAATTAACGATAATCCGTTTTCACAAAAAACTTTATTGCCTATCTTTTTTGAGTTTACTCAATGGAAAAAGTTAAATATATACTATACACATTTCTTAGATTTTAAAAGTTTTCTATGAACATAAAGATATACCACAAACTTTATTTTTGATATTTTATCTCACAGCCAAGTAACACTATCGTTAAAAGTTGTTGTTATCTTGTTTAACGGTCCGTTAATAAGCTTTTAACTACCTAGCAGAAATCCCATGTTTACTTGCTTATCACCTCCCCTCAGGCATTAAGAGGTGTAGGATTCTATGATCCTCTTCGCGCTCAAATGGACTAATTAAAATGTTTTCTTACCAGAATCAACGTTGCGTGGGGGAGCGCAGTATAAAGGGGGGTTTTAAAAGGAAATTTTTAAAACAGACAACTCCGAATCGATTTGAGACAAAAAAAATTTACATAAATAAAATTAATTTAACGAGCACTTTAAAAAAATTAATTTGATTTTATATAAACTTTTGACATCCCCCCTTAAAACCTTTCCCTTTCCCAAAATTAAAATGTAATGTTTAATTTGGGGGGCGTCTTAAACTTTTTGAGGCCCTGGACCCATATTGTAGGCCCTTCACAAATTAGGCCCCATCTTTTTACCCTTTAAAAGGCCCATTGTCAAAAATTTGCACAAACAACCCGAAACAAATAAATGTACATGACTTAACCCCCAAAAACCGGCTGACCGACGCCGCCTTTTTAATGAATGGAAAAAATGGTGAATAGAGGGAGGGCCCAGGCCGAGTGGGAAATGGTATTCATGTAGCCAGTTGATTTATTATCCCAAATTCGCAATTTTTCGGATAACACAACTGGAAAAAACATTTGACCATTGAAACTATTTAAATCATGATCGTATTGACACTGTGTCGAGAACGAGATAAGGCTCCATTGTGGCTGAGGCCCTGGACCTGAACCCAGTTGGCCCACGCCTTCAACGTCCCTGATTGTAATGTGGTCACAGTAGCCTTGTGGTCATGGACCCGAACTCGTAATATGTGTGCTAGGAACTCGAGCCCTGAAACATTAAGGACCAGATGTAGAGCGGCTGATGTACGTTGAAAAAAGTCATCCCGTTGATTTTATGTGGAAGTTCGAAGAGGATAGTGTCATCTCTGGTGTCGTCCTCATCACTAGACCATAGCTCAAAAATACTCTGGGTTCATCGCCCTCAATAGGTATCACCTTGCTTTACATAGTGTGACATTAATATGTATATTTATAAACATTTTCACTAAAATATAGCTTTAAAAAGCAAAAACATAATTAATTATTTCTTCACATTTGCAATTTCTTACGAAGTTCCCGCTATAGCTAAGGGGTCATAATCGCAAACTCGTGGCTGGCGTTATTTCTGTCGAATCATGGGTTCCAATACTGCTATCACTAAATACCCACCATGTGTAGAAATTGATTCACGTTAAATGTGTTGAAGTTCAAAGTCATTACGTTGTCGTGATGTGGAAGTTTGGAGAGTGAGATACTATACCTCGGGTGTCATCCTCATCACTTATTCCATGTTGAAAATTATGAAATTTGCCACCCATAGTTCTTGAGCGCGTTCAAAGTGGACCGTTTATAAACAGATAGTCAGATTTTTCGATAATTGTATTAGACGTCAATATTTAAAATTTTCCACATAATTTTTTTCGAATATTCTATATTATACATAAAAATCATTCAATTTCTTTTGTTTGCTTGTTTAATTAACATTTTAGCTCTGTTAATTTAACAATAAAAATTAACGACTTTAAAATAATTGTTTTTTAAATTTCCTTTCTCTATTTAAGCATTGATGGTCTGCGCATACTGCTTGTAGTTGTATTTTATTGCTATGTCAAAAACATGTTTTTTGGGGAGGGGTTTGGTTTTTTACATTTAATCTATCAAGAAAATTGATGCATGTTGTTTAATTTACTAACTTTAACGATAGACATTCTTGGTGGCTTAAAACGATTTGTCAATAAAACCACATACGCAAATACAATAATTTTATATTCGTGATAAATATATACATATCTACAAGGAAAAATTCAAATTATTCTAACTTTAAAATTACTTTTAATTATTCCATCTATTCCAGTAATACTTTTACATCTGAGAGGCTCAATTTTTTCCCCTTTTGGCTTCCTCAGAATCTTGCATTTTTAAATTTAAATGTGTAAATATAAAGTTATCTTGTCTCTCTATCAGCATTCTAAACCTCCAAAAACTTTGATGTAACGGAAATTCCGGGGAATTAACTTTTCTGAAAGCTTCTTAGCTTTTTTCTAAAAGTTTTTATATATACACTTATTAGTTTTCTAACTTGGTACTGTAATTCGCGCACGCTACGGTGCTTGCTGATCTTCATCGCAGCTTGGATATCTCAAATTTCGTTACAACAAAATTTTATTTAGACAATTTATATAAAAGATCTAAACGTATCTTTTTTTCATTTTCTTTCATGTAAGTAACTGCTAGTTATGTTTTTTTTTTAAATTGTTATAAAGCAATGTTATTTTTTTAGTTGTGCTGCATATTCTTTATATTTTTATCCAGATTAAAAAATTGATTCATGAGAGAGTTAGGCATTTAGTTTATCTTTCAGTTTTCTAGTGAAATATAACTCCAATCTGTTATCAATAGTCATATATCATCTAGAAGTAAAGATATATATAGACATAATGCAGTCATACTTTTCAATTTATATATATATATAAATTGTGTGTCATACTTTTCAATATATATATATATATATATATATATATATATATATATATATATACAGTAGCATGGTGAATTTTTCAAGGGGAGGGGGTCCGGGGTTGAAAGTTCACCATTCTTGTATCAAGATTCTTGTATTCACCATTCTTGTATTTTTGATTTTGTCGATTTTCAGTAACAAAACACATTAAAAAACTAATTATTGAATAATAATTAGCATTAATTAATAAAATTAATCATTAATAACAAGTATTTAATTAAATTTTACGTATTATATACTTAGAATTATAACCAATCGGAAAAAAATCAAGGGTTTTGGCGGGAGGGGGGTCCGGACCCCCAGGACCCCCCTTGTGTGGGCCACACTGATACATATATATATACTTTAGCTCACACTCTCTATATATTTATTTATTTATCTTAATAGAATTTTCAATCGTTAATAAAATACATTTTAAAGCGCTCAATTGAGCAGAAATTTTATATGCATGATCATTTTGCATGACAAAACAATAATTTAACTATAATTAATAAAAAATATTTGGTTAAAACTAATTATTTAAAGAATTACAAATATAGCCACGTTGGCATCATTTTTTGTGACTTAGCGACCCTTTTGGCGACTTATATCAGAACTTGAAAAGGTTTTTTTCGCACGTTTTAAAGCATTGATTCCCAATGTGGTCTATATAGACCCCAGGGGTCTACGTGAACAATAAAATAATTTGAGGGTCCATGAGGTGTAAAAGGGAGTGTACGATAGTGGCTCTCGTTAAACCAGATCGTGACTATAGCTTTAAAAGAAAATTTAATCAAATGAAAACCAGATTTTACCTATTTAACATATTTATTTACTTAATTTAATGTGGTTAATTTATTTGTAATTACAAGTTAACATAAATTTTATTAAAACAAGAACAATCATTTCAGCGTTTCTTGGACTTTGTGAATTTTCCTAGTTTCTTAATTGTTCACAGGCATTCTTACAGGAAAATGTTTTAACCTACGTTCGACATTTAAATGCAATATATTCATATTTTTCAACTAGGTTTGAGAATGCTTTGACTATGGTAATTACCACAGCAGGCAAGAATTTCCATGGTCACATTGAAATAAAAAATTGCCGTATTACAAGAGGAACTGAATGGGGAAGTGAGTGTCGGAAATCTTAAAGTTTAGAAACGGATGTCAGCAATTTTGGCTTCAAAAGACATACCTGTTGTTTATCTAGAATTATGGAGTGTTGTGAAAAAATTTTAATTGCTTTTCCTAATGAGAGGGTGTTTCAGCGTGGTTGCCAATCTCCAAGATAAAAATAATAAACAAAAGACTGGACTCTACAAACCGAGGGAATTTAAAGTTAAATCTGACAAGATTGATGAAAAATGTTGAAAATTTGTTATTAAAACACCAGACTCATCCCTTCGTTTATAAACATTTGTTTGATGGTCAGTTATTTTATATATTAATTAAATTTTAATTTAATTAATATGTGTTTTTTATGTTTTAAACACTGTACTTCACTAGAGTTAGAAATGTAAATCGTTAAAAATAAGTAGCTCTATACCAGGTGTCAAAAAGACATTTAATTTGATAAATTTATGAAAGTTCAATATTAGGTAATCAGGGGTCTACCCCAAAAACCGAAAAACAGGCAAGGGTCTATGAGATAAAAAAGTTTGGGAACCTCTGTTTTAAAGCATTCAGTTGAACTGAAATTTTATATACACGATGACAATACGATACAATGATAATTAATAAAAATTAATTCCCACTTAATGTTGTGTTTCTGTCATATGTATATACATATTTATATTAATTTAACTATTTAATAAAAAGTAGCTAAAATAAAATTTTCTTTGTTGATTTAAGTAGGAATTGGCTTATTTTTTTAATTTTTTTTTATATTGCTTGTTATTTCTATAAACCATTTGCTCTTATATCAGCTTACAATGTGATTGAAGTATGAATTAGAATTCAATTAGAATACATGAAATACAGGTTCTTAAGAGCACGGGTTAAATATTTAAGAATAAAATTCAGTTAGTAAGTATAGCAACTTTTAAATGAGTTCATACTTTTTAAATAGTCGTCAACGAACTGAAATTTGATTTCAATCGATAGAATTATTTAACCAAAACGTATATTTGAATTTAAAAGAGAAAATTAAAGTACCAACAAGAAAAATACAAATGATGGAAATCTAAATATAAAATATGAGACGAAAGTAATAACAAGAAAAGTAAATTTCAAAACGGTTGTCTCTGAGTTTTATATTTTAAAAAGCAAATATATATATATATATACTCAACAACAACAAAAATCTCTTAAAGATCTTAAAGCATATTATGCAATGCTGTCATAAATTAATAAATGAAAATATATATATCAAGCAAGTTTTAAATAGATTAGTTAATAAGCATTAACTAAAATCGGAAAACTATCGGAATCAGGCATGGGTTGAATTATACTACTATCAACAACCGTATTGAGGTGACAAAAGCAGAACAAAAACTGTATTTCTTTAAGTATACCAGGGGCGGCTCTAGGGCCGGACAAACCGGACCCTGTCCGAGCGGCAAATTCTAAGGGCGGCATCTGGATCAAATTTGATTAATATATTTTTTTTGTTACAAAAATTTATATATTTTTGAAATATTATTGGGTGTGAACTTAATATTTCACCTTACGTGTCTTACTTCCTTATTTTGTATTCTATATGTTTAATGTCAGTTTTCTTTTATGTTGAATTTTAAGAGTTCAAGGCGGGAATATGTGTTCAATCCTGAAATTTGATTAGCTTACACATCTTTCACTATTAACATTCTCTCCATCTGGGAGTATGGTCCCAACGGACATTCCTTTCACTCATACTATGTCCGGTGTCAGCTATCCAAAATGAGACAGGGGCAATAAGAGTTTTATATAGATAGAGTCATAGGAGATGTTTTATTTTAGTCATGAGTCACTATAAGTTAACTATAAGTTAAACTATGAAACTTGAGTCACTATAAGTTAAAGTTAACCCACTATCAATAGAAGAAATTGGCGATTCCTTCTCTTAAATTTTACTCGTTTGAAATAATAACAGGTAATCCTGTCCTTAATTTCGATTTTTTGTTTTCATTTGACTTAAAGTAATGTACATACTTTTTTAATTATAATTTTTTGCTTTGGACAGAAGGGCGGCATTTTCCATTTTTGTCCGTGGCAAAACTGATAGAGCTGGCCCGGAGTATATTTTTACAATATTTTATTTAAAAAGAGAATCGCGGTTCTGCTACAAAAAAAATGAATAAAAATACAACGTTACTGTGATAATTAACTATATATCGTATAAATCGAATAAGAATAATAATAATAATAATAATAAAACACAATGTGTGTGTGTGTGTGTTGTGTGTGTGTGATCTTAATCATTTGATTTTCTTAACATTTATCTCCAAACAAATTTTATTTAATTTTTTTTTCAATTTTAAAACAGATCCATTTATTCTCTTTCTGCACTTTGCAGGTAAACACTCCCTAACTATAATCAATAATTTTATTACAGTTACAATAACGATTTGAAATATCATTTTATAAACATACTCTAACCATTATAAGAATTCGATTATATAAACATGATTAAATTATCTAAAAATCATTCTATAAAGATAAATTTCCATTTGGTTATTTTTGATTTGCAAAAAAATAATAAGGCGTCTCAATGTTCTACCGTATTCGTCTTGAAATTTTGTAATCTTATGCATCATTAATAATGAAAAATCAAAAATCCCCCTTCTACTGGCATAATATCACGCATGCATTTATAGTGTTCAAGATAATCCGTTTCACAAATGCTAGTTTCACATGTAACTGTATTTAAGGGAAAAAGATAATATACTATCAAAATAAAGGGTCTAATTAAATACAGTATGCATTATTTCATAAAGATTTGTTTAACACGATACAAGTAGAAAAAATATAAAATTTGCAAATAAATTTTGCAATTCAGAACAACACTGATAAAAATTTTACTTTTTTTGTTTACACCTTGAAATACAGTATTATTTAAATATCTCCTTATAGCAAATCAGTCAGCGTCGGTAGTTTATTTCTTAATATAAATCATGAAAAGTATTTCGATGCCTTTTAAGTGATATTTCAGATACTGACCAGGGTAGATTGCAAATATATGGAGAGGGGAAAATGTTATTAATAGGAAGTTACCTATGCGTGAAAGATTTTCTATTGTATGGAGATGAGATTAAAAAATAATTAAAAAATAATAATTTCGAACTTTAATATTGCCAAAAGGGATTGAACTTTCGAAAAGATGGAAAATGACTTAATTTTGGTTAGATGATTTCAAACTCAAAATAAAATTATCTTTCTACAATAAAATAATTCAAAGCGATGATAATTGATAAATGAATACCGAGTAGTAAACAGTGCAGTGTACATCGCAACCTTCCATAACCTTAGCTATTTTTCCCCTCTCCATCGAATCAGTCCTTATTCAAGCTTTTTTGCCAGTACCGTCGTGTAGGGAATGATACACGGGGTGCGTTAAATCTGACGAGAGAGAGCTCAAGCGTCCTCCCGTTGGTGTGTGGTAGTTAGGAGTGGGAGTACCAGCTCAGGTGTCGTCCTCGTCACTTGATCATGGTTCAAAATTACGAGGTCCGACACCAAAAGCCCCCGTGTAGCTGAACAGAGCGGCGTTAATATTCACTCACCCAAGGTTTTTTCCCGGCATCGGCTTTATCTAGGGTTTTTAATCCCGTGCTATATTATGAATCCCGGGATTTTGGGATTACATTATCCAAATCCCTTCATTAGTCCCGAGATTAGGACTGGACTATTTATGAAAATATTAACACATTAGCATGGTTGAAATTACTTAATAAAGCTGAAAACATTATTAAAAAATTAGTTTATAACATCAGTTCCAGGGGAAAATATTGTTACTCACTGAAACAAATCAAAACTAAACTTAATTTATCATAAAAACAAATAAAAAAGTAGTACAATTCGAATTCATTAAAAATTGATCCATTTCAATTAAAAATCCATATGTTTGAGATTTTTTAAAATCTCATTGTTCATTTAAAACAGAATAAAAAGCCACTATTTTATTCTCATTGAAACACTGTGTTTTTTTAATGTTTAATATATTTAGAATTGATAGCTGCATGGGGTAAGACATTCTAAGAAAGTAGATTTTTCAAAATTAAAATTATGAAGTCCAAACTGACCTTCTTTTCTCTACAAACTCTCACATATACCTGCACACAGCACATACAAAAGATAGAATGGATTTACACAAATTTTAATCTAAAACATTTTTCTATATACTTACTCAAATCCCATAGAAAAAATACTTTCCTTTTTTCTAAGTTTTACTAACATATAGGTCTAGAAATTAATCCTAATACACACTAAAATTAGCTCTAATAAAAAATACTCAAAAAAACATACTTCAATATTAAAAATAATAATAATAAATACATTGTATATTTCACAGTACAATAAAATTCTTGTCTTCAAGCTTCCTCAAAAGATTTATTTTAGAAATATTTTTAACAACATTTAATTATTAATACATGCAATCTAATTTGGAAATCTATTTTTAATGATAACAAATTAATATTACTAAATTTAGCTCTCTGTAGGTTAAAAAAGAAAATATTGAAATGACTCACCTATAACTGAGTTAATTCACAAACTTTCAAGTATGTTCAAAAAGAACTTTGAAGAAATGCCTTTTCTATACTTCATACAGCAGTGACAGCTTATGAGAATATATACTTATAATAACAAAATTATATTACTAAAGTTATCTCTTGATGTATGAAAAAAAGAGGAAGAAAAATCTAAAAAAGACTTCTTTTACATTGGCTTGACATGATAAATCAGAAAAACGATTCATGATTGATGATTTAGAAAAGAAAATAAAAAAAAAAAAAAAATTTATTATAAACATCACAAATATCGCCAATTTTTTTTTTAATTACTGGGGAACAGCAGAGAATGTTGCGCAATGCTGTTTTCGAAAGTGGAAGCTCTCTATATAAATTTTCTAAGGGTTAAATTCTTAGAAAATTTGATGAGGAAAAAAAAAAAAATTCAAAACATAATTCCGACAAAAATTAAATCCCGAGATTAGTTATTTCAATCGCTGGATTCGAAGAAACAACGGGATCCTGGGACTGCAAACCCTAGCTATATCGTGTACTGCAACTCTGACACAGTAGGATTTTTTTAAAAAAAATTAATACTAAAAAGAGCTGTTGCATGTACTGGATGTTTTAATCTTGTAACTATTGCTGGTCTGATATGCTTGAATCGATTTGTGTGTCTATAAATGGATAATTTTCATAATATTTAGTGTCACTAGATTAGAATACATGTATAAATTGTTTTAAGGACATTTTGACAAAAAAAAAATTATTTAAATACAATATTTGCCAAAAATTAACTTAGAATAACCTTTTTCAAAGCGTCTCTTTCTTTTATGAAAAATGCTTCTATAATAATAATAATAGTTTAGCTTATAAAGTAAAGATTATCCATAGAGTTCGTGACTAGATTTTGAAAATTCAATATTATTTCGTTACTTCCACCACATATCGGCGTTTTTTAAGATTTCTCCCTCTCTGTTGTCGTAAAATATGGATAAACCCACTTCTAATATATATATTTCAAAAATTCTAATTGAGCCTCTGTACAGAGGTTTGAGCTATATACAGGAAAAATATTATTATAATGGAAGCATTTTTCGTAAGAGGAGAACATATTTTGCAACAACAGAGGGGAGAAATTTTAAGGAAAAAACGCCGAAAATTATTTCAATTGGTGGGAACTGAAAATAATGTGAATTTTTCAAAAATCCTAGTTCGTGACTCTCTGAGCAGTTCTTTACTTATATAAGCGCGCGCGCGAAATATTATTTTAGAAGCATTTTTGTAAAAGGAGAACATTTTGAAAAAGTATTATTCTAAGTACCCTACAAAATATTAGGCTGAAACAATTTTTTTCAAAAAATGTCCTTAATACAATTTTATACTTGTATTCTAATCTAAGTGACACTAAATATCATGACAATTATCCATTTATGCGCTTTTTTAAAATCACGGTTCCGAAAGTAGTCAGATACCTTAATAGGTGTCATCTCATCGCAATAAATGTTAAAAAGTAGCAAAATACCTGTTTTCCTTTAACAAAAATTCCTTCGACTTTTTGCCATAAAAGCTCAAATACCTAAACTCCATTCCCCTTGTGGCAGTAGTTAACATAAAAAATAATTTTCTTATTTTATTTTCTTCTACGTCTTTGAACCAGAGGACATCTTTTCCGCATAGGTAGGTTTTCAAATTCGTCGCGATCCACCCTAATATCTACCCCAAGAAATACCTACCGACAATAACAGCAAAAGAAAGAAGCCAACCCCGAGTTCAAAGCAAACCGATCAGTACCCGAAAAGTAGGAGCTGGTGGTCTTAATGCCCTTGGATGAAGGTTAACAGAAGATTTTAAGCACGGGTAAACAACTAGAATCGGGAACAGGTTTGAGATCGTTCTGCACAAAACATTTTATTCTCCCCAATCCGGATTGGCTGGGGTCCACTAAGTCCCGCCCACTATTGTGACCTCGTGTTAACCTTACTTTTTAAAGTTTTCCTCTTCTTTTTAAGGTTATTTTTAATTTAATTTAAGTGCTTACGGGTTTTATAAAACTTATGCCAAAAATAACAGATTATTATTATTATTATTATTATTTTTACTAAACACAATAGAGCAAAGTATCTTACAATCTCTTTGAGTACTACGCTATAGGGGATTGGAACTCAATGCGGTAAATGCTTCAAAGGATTACCCCCAACGAGTATTCTTTCCAAACCCCGAGGTGCATTCTCTGTATTGCTATGCCCTTGGTTGTAGGAATATCAGTTTTAGTTTCTTAAGCTTCTGGTAAAATTCAAAAAGGAAATGTGTAATGTATTAATTCCACAGAAAGTGTATGTAAGTTTTATAATTACATTTTAGAACAATTATTACATTTTGTGAAAGCAACAAACTTTTTGATTTATATTAATAATTTATACGACTTTTATTCGAATATTCAAATACTTAATAATATTAATAAAGAACACACACACATACACTTTAACACACTATTACTAATTAGAATTAAAATGTGGTAAGGAATTAAAATTAAATAAGTTCCCTGCTTATTTTTCTGTGAAATATAACGGATTATTAAAAAGAAAAAAAAAAAAAAAACTAGGTACATTAGTCTATTTGTAATTCGTGTATGAGAAAATTGAAGACTAAATGTACGTACATCCTAATGACAACTTTTTTTTTAAAAAAAAATGAGATATGGTATTTTATTTGTTTTTAGATTTATTTAGTACATTTTAAGAAAAAAAAAAGGATAAAACTACGAAGAGTAAAAATAAATTATTAGTACTAAAATGGGTAAAAATTGACAAAAAGTTACATAAACGGGGCCCGCTCCGTACAATGTAATGCTCCGTAAATGAACAAATTCTCAATTTTTCAATTTTGATGTCACTTTGTTACTTCTTTTCGAAATGACCTTCAGGATAAGAGATATTTTAATTTTTTACAAAAACTAGAGCACTTTATCTTAGTTTTTATATAAAATTGCTTAAAATAACAGGGATTATATTCACATAAAGAATTGTAAATTTTGTAACAAAAGAGTGATTGATAAATCTGAAGGTTAAATCACTTTATTTTGAATGCAATTTTTTTCCATCTTAAATTACTTTTTTTTCTTTCTTGTTTCCCTCTTTTGCAACGATCTCATAAATATTTGCTTACGTTATTTGATTAAAATATACTTCATATTCTGGGATTATTTATTCATTAATAAAAAGAAATGCGCATACACATTTATTGCTGTCAGTTGTATTTGATCAGCCATTAATTTAAATATACAGCAGATGTTTGACTGTAAGTTCGAGAATGATGTGATATAAGAAATATAAGTTCAAATCCCCATGCGTATGGTAATAAAAACCAAGGGAAATTGACTGTGAAATGTTTGCATGTAAAATATGTAAACATAAATGAAGAAAATGTAATCAAAAATGCAATGTTGTGAAATGTAATGAAAATCTATATGAAACGTCAAGATTCAAAGCATCACTACCTTATTCTGTCATGATCCTATACATTCGAATAAAAAAAAAATTTAAAAAATCATCGTATAATCCGGGGCATAAAGCTCACTTTGAACACAAAAAATAAGGACAAAATTTAAGGGTGCACGTTAGTATCGGGTACAAAAATGAGAGTTTTAAAAATAAAAAAAAAGCGTGGTAGACTTCTACACATAGCGAAATACTGTTTCTTCGAAAAATGGTATTCCTCATAAGAGAGGTGTAGAGAAAAAGAGGTGTAGTTCTAGAAATATAATATTTATTTTTTTAAAGCTTGGAATAATATCTCGGATAATTGATTTCAAAAGATAAGAGCATTGCGCTGGTACACATTTCAGATTTTTTCGTAAACAAGTAATATAAAAAAAATTTTTTTTTTAAGTCAATTCCTACTTAGATCAACAAAGAAAAATTTTATTTTAGCTACTTTTTATTAAATAGTTACAATTAATATAAATACTAATATAAATATTAATATCGTATTGTCATCCAGAACAATCGTGTATATAAAATTCCAGTTCAACTGAATGCTTTAAAACGTGAGAAAAAAAATCTTCTAAAGTTTTGACCCAAGTCTCAAAATGATCGCTAAGTCGCCAATCGTGACTGTATTTGTAATTCTTTAAATAATTAGTTTTGATCAATTAATTTTTATTAATTATAATTAAATTACTGTATTGTCATCCAAAATAATCCTATATATAAAATTTCAGCTCTAAAGTGTATTTTATTAACGATTGAAAATTCCACCAAGATAAATAATTAAATAAATATATAGAGAGTGTGAATTAATAGTGTAGAGGAATTGGAAAAGGGGGTGTGCGTTGAGCGGCGAATATAATGAAAAAAACTAAAACTTGCTGCTTGAAAGTACAAGCGCGTGTTAAACGCCGGACTTAAAGATAAGTACGTTATTATATCTAATAACATATTTTTTTTTCCTTATAAAATCTTTTGATGTGTTTACAGTTACTGCAGATGAAGCTATTCATTTCGAAATACATTATATCACTTTTTTATATTTTTTTTAGAAATTTTAAATTGTTGAAAATTGATGAAAATACAACTTTTATATACAATATTATTTAGTTCCCGCATCGAGAGTATTCCTTGTTTATACTCAATTATTAGTACTTACGAAGTTTTCAAATCATTTTTTTTAGTTTGGTGTATTTCAATATTTCTCAGAGGAAAGGAAACAGAGGAAGTAAAGTTGAAGTTATACTTATCACTCTAAAAGAAATAATGTAGCATATTTCTTTTCTTGTTAATGCATATGCATTACGTTGTCTTTCTTCCTCGTATCAGCATATTTATTTCAGTATTCATTATTATAATTTAAGCAACCTAATTTTTAAAAGAATATTCTAAGTTTCTCCAGATTTGCAATTCAAAATTTGGACAATGATTTTTCTCTTGGTTTATATCTAGCGAAATAATTTGTTATATAATGCTTTGAGTGATAACTCATTTGCTTAAAAACATTATTTAAATGCATGAAAAAATATGCATATTGGCGTTAGAAAAATATGTGACATGAATGGATAAGAAATAGGAGGTAACTATGTTTCCTTAAGGAAAGTAGTCTCAAATCCAAGAATTAAAACGAAAATATTATCGTGTGTATAGAATTTCGCCATTTGCAATGACTGAAAGCGTAATGGATATTTTTATTCTTGTACTTGGTTTGATATTCTCATGACAATACTGAAGTGGTATTGATTAATTTTGTAGAAGCAAATGTTGTATTTTAATCTGATTTTTTAAAATAATAATTAAAGTGCTTACTCGAAATCTCTAGCGATGGAATTTAAAAATTAAAATATTAATATATATCATCGTATACATATAAAATCACACTTTCAAGCCCAAAAAGAGAAAGAAAAGAAAAAAAAAACTGAGATATTTTTTAGACACTCACTCAGTTTGAATAAATGAATTTTTAAGAAATTTCTTTTCACTGCAATTTGAGCTAAAATATCTAAGATATAAAGGACGATTTCAGACTGGTCTAATGCCTTTGTAAAATATTACTTTATACATTTCACTTTTTCAGTTAAAATTCATGTAACATTAAAAACAAACAAATAGAACAATTGAACTCAAAAGCATTGTTATACTCTATTTTAAATGATTTTTAATAAATAATGGTTTATCAGATTTCCAATGGTAAAAGAGCAAATATAATGCTTTGCGGCTGTCGGGACAAACTTTCGAATTTCTATCAGTGATCACTAGTGGAGTACATAGACAAAGGTACACCGTATCACAATCATAAGGTCCCCCAACTTTCTTAATATTTTGACATTTTCAAATAAATCAAAGAATTTGACTAGTAAAGAAGCCATCCCCTCAAAGAATTTGAATACCGGACCACACACAGGACTGGCTTCGTCAGTGTACATAGACCCCCCTTATTGGACAGCGGGAGGGCGGGAAGGAGATGTGTTCTAAGAAACAGGTAAACGAAAGGAAATTTCTATAATAAAATTTAAAAATCTGTTGGTCTATATCCTACCCACTTGTATACGCCACTGATGTTCACAATGTAAAATATTGTAAGTTGCTACACTTTAATCCTATTGTCGAATAACTAGTACTTTAACATAAACGCCCTTTTTAAAGTAAACCAATTTATTTAAAAATATTGGTTTTGAATAATAATTAACCTAGTACATATATTGAATCTTCAGTTTCTCACAATACACAATACACAATAAAGCTCACCTTAAGATATCCTACAATAATATTACTCAATCACGTTTTCCCGTTAGTTCCTAAATTTTCTCCTTTCATCCTCCTAAGTTTTTCCCCTGACTTTTTCTCCTTTTCATTTCACTTCGTTCACCACAAAGATCTAAGTGGAGGTAAGCTGTATGAGAGATCTGCTAACCACAAAATCTTTATATGGTGAACGAGAAAAAAAATCTGAAAAATGAGTTAGGTTACGACGATGTATGAGTGAACTGTATTGTATTAAATGTTGTATAAGGAGGAGATTGCTATACTTTAAAAAATCTATATTAACAATATTTATATGCATTTCTATTAACTACAAGTCACCCGTTGGACGAGAAAAACACAGTCGTGTATAAGCGATATGCGTTCTATGTATTCAATTCGTATTATAAATATTCAGAGTGCCTATTATTATGTTGCCATAGCACAATATCAAGTAAAACTGTAACATAAATTTAATACTTAAGTACAAGGTGGCCGGCTTTAAAGTATCCAAAAGTTTTGGCATATTAATATGGAACTACCCATCAAAATGCAATAAACTGTCCATCTGTGGATTGGGAAATTATCCGAGATTTTTGGGTTTAGTCCGATTGGCCGTACGTGCGCGCATTATTCGGCAATCGCAGACGATACTATTTTTACATTGATTTTATTAGTAAAGATGCGGATGCCGCAGCAAAAGATTCAGTGTTTACTTTGTTAACAAAATTTAAATCAGTGTTCGAACAGAATGTAAGGTCGTTACTGCTTCCCTCATAGACTTATTAGGACTCCTACAAAATGAATCCCGCTCACGATCAACAGTATCTTCTATCACGAAAAATTAAAGATACTTGACAATTTGAAATAGAAAAGTTCCCGTCTGCTGTAAAGTTCTTTCCCATTGGTGGATAGATTTTGATGTTGGAGGATCGACATTTCATTCTTTTCGAACGCGTCGCTGTACACATGTGCTACTGATTTAAATTTCGTTAAACTAACTACGCAATGCACCTTTTGCTGTTGCGTCCGTATCGTTACTAATGAAAATAGTGTAAGAAGTGTATCGTTTGAGATTACCGAAAAATGCCAATTAGACTAGACCCAAAAAATCTCGGAGAGTTTTCCAATCCACAGACGAACAGTTTATTACATTCGGATGGATAGTTCCGTAAAAATAAGCCATAACTTTTGGATACTTTAAACCCGAACATCATGCATAGTCTATGAATAACTATGGCTACGCATTAGGAACAAATGTGTTTCTCTTTTAGGCACTGGTGTAGCCAGCTCTGAGAGGACCCTGTATCATAATTCTTTCGAGCCCTTTTTTAGATATGGAATCCTTTTTACTGGACTGTAGTTACATATGTTGAGGCTTTGTAGCTTGGGGGCCCCGTATCATTGATAAGGTGGTAGTTATGCCCCTGCTATTAGGCTGTTAATAAAATTAATCAGAACAAACAGAAAGTTGTTACTGAAGATTTAAACAGAGAATAATAATATAATAATAATAATTACTTTTATTTAAATTTCATGTTTTAATTCGTATATATAATTATAATTGAATTTAATATTCTTTCATTTTTGATAAATTTTGGAAAGAGAAAAGTAATTTAACCCAAACAAAATTCTAAGTAAATATATGCCTGTTAATTCATAAATAATTGACCATGTCAGTTAACATATTTAAATTATTTGATTCAATGGCTTAACTACCGTAAAAGGCGGCGTATAACGCGCACTTTTAACACAAAAAAAAATAAGATTGAAATTTACGGGTGAGAGTTATATGCCGGGTATAAAAGTGTGTGAGAACTTCAAAAATAAAAAAAATAATATGAGCATAGAAAAAATTTGACTTCCACATATATCGGACTAATATTTATTTAAAAGAAATGAGCATTTCTTATGAACTAAAAGGGTTGAAGTTCTAGAAGTATACTATTTTTTTCTGAAACTTGGTATAATATCTCAAATAAATTATTTGAAAACATAAGAGCATTGTGCATGCATACATTTCAGGTTTCTTCGTTAAAAAAAGGGAATGCGCGTTATACGGCAAACATACCTAAAAATTAAAAAAATGAAGCTTGAAAGTACAGGGGCGACTTATACGCAGAATTTTACAGTATTATTTTATGAAATTTGTTTTGTTAAAATATTAGTTACGGCATATTTTATGTTTTGGTTGATATTTTTTGTAACATTTTTTAAGCGCATTTAATCGCATAAGTGTTTTTGCGAGCAGGACTAAGCAATCTATTAATTAATACAATTACAATTTGTAAAAAAAAAATGTACTGATCGCTCTGCATTAAATTTTATTATTCAGTATTATTCTTTAAGGTATCCGACTACGTTCGGAACCGTGATTTTAAAAAAGCGTATAAATGGATAATTTCCATGATATTTAGTGTCACTTAGATTAGAATACATGTATAGAATTGTTTTAAGGACATTTTGACAAAAAAAAAATCATTTAAATACAGTATTTCGGCAAAAAATGAAAGAATAACCTTTTTTCAAAATGTTTGTGAGAAATGCTTCTATTATAATAATATTTTGCCTGTATATAGCTCAGACCTCTGTACAAAGGCTCAACTATGATTTTTGTTAAAATTCACATTATTTTCAGAGTTTCAACCCATTGAAATATATATAATTATCAGCGTTTTTTTCTTAAAATTTCTCCCTTCTGTTATCGTAAAACATGGATAAACCCACTTCTAAGTTGTATATTTCAAAAACTCTAGTTGAGCCCCCCCGTACAGAGGTCTGTGCTATATACAGGCAAAATATTATTATAACAGAAACATTTTTCACAAAAGGAGAATATTTTGAAAATGGGTCATTCCATGTTCATTTTTTGTCAAAACATTGTACTTAAATCATTTTTTATTGTAATACTATTCTTAAAACAATTTTATATACATTTTCTAATCTAAGTGATCCTAAATATCATAAATATTATCCATTTATACCCTTTTGCATAATCACGGTTCCGATCATAGTCGGATACCTTAACTCAACTAACAAAAAGTACGTCTCATACTATTTATCAGTTAATCTATGCGTAATTCAAGAGATTTTAACTATTTCTTATCAATTAAAATTCGTAAAACAGCTGACTTGTTTTAATGTCAATGTTTGCCACGAGATGTATGAGTGGAGTGTTCTCTAATTATTATTGTAAAAGAAAATACTACCATACTTTAAAATATATATTCTACAATATTTATATAAATTTTATCTTCCATAAGTCACCTAAGTGACAAGCGAAACATTCCGCGAACAAGTGATTTGCGTTCTTCCTTTTATCATGTTACAGAGTTCTGCTACTGGAGCTCGTTACTACTTTTCCATAGCAATTAAGCAGATCCAAGGGTGTTTATTAACGTTGCACTAGAAAAAGCAACTCGAGGCCATTGAAGACGAGAACCTGCTAATTTTGAACCTCTTTCAAATGAAGAGAACGACATTTGAGCAAGCATCCCGCTCTCCTAACTTCCATGCCAAGCCAACGGAATGACTTTCAACCTCAACATATTTATTGTGCACTGGTTCCTCTACCTGTCGGTTCTTGAGCGGGATAACAGATTTATCGTGCAGTGCCTCACCTATACTG
The DNA here is from genome assembly GCA_019973955.1 of Trichonephila inaurata madagascariensis. Taxonomy (NCBI): domain Eukaryota; kingdom Metazoa; phylum Arthropoda; class Arachnida; order Araneae; family Nephilidae; genus Trichonephila; species Trichonephila inaurata. The sequence continues at coordinate 50,855 of BMAV01006605.1, read as the reverse complement.
AACTGAACTCAGTGGTGCAACAGCCCAAAGATGACTGTGCCTATATGAGTTTGTGTGGCCTTAAGCACTAGGGTGCATGAGTAGATGTTTCGGTCAAGTGGTCAATCTGACACGAAACCCCCAGTGCTCAGTTCCCAAGCAAGCTTGGTACTCATTTATAGACCCACTGAAGGGATGAAAGGCTGAGTCGACCTTCCCCACCCCAGACCTGGGGCGTGTAAGCGAGATACACTACCACTCAACCACTAGGCTTCATCCTACCCATGCATAACCATAACAGTTAAATTATTTGTTTTCACTTTAACGGTTTATTATTGGTTGATTTACAGAATACCTAGTTATTTCACGGAATAATTAGATAAAATGTGAAAATATTAGTCAAACTTTGATTTGAGAGAGATTGGTCATTTTATGCTTAGGTATTCTTTGAAATAACTGAACTATATACACTGTAACAGTAATATATTTAATATGCATGCGAGCTACAAATGTTAATAACGTAGGGTGTAATAATTTGTTCTCACAAAAATGAGTAATAAATTAGATTTCTTTTTTCATGAAGGTAAATAGTGTATTTTCCAATCCTTAACTTACTTACATTCATCTTATTAATACCTACTTTGAAATTATAAATTATTTAAGTAATATCAAAAATTATATTCTTCATTTTCAGCATTAAATGCAGTTAATGAATCATTATTTTACAACGTATTAAATATTTTTTTTTTATTTATCAAGTAAATTTTTATTTATTTCATCTCTAATCAAGCAAAGAAGCAAATTGAATTATTATAAGAAATATGCTTTTTTTTTCTTTCTTTTTTTGGAGTAATAACTTTTATTTCCCAAGGAAAAAAATGCACTGATGTTTGGTTTCTTCATAAAAAAAGGTATAGAATATATCACTTCTTTCGTTTCTTCTAAAAGAAATGATATATTCAATATCAAGTATGATTCATTTAGATACAAATGGTATAGAAATAAATGAAATATATTATCCATGAAAGTTATTTTCAGTAATAACTAGTTTTTAGATAAGCTCGAAAGAAATAGTGATTTTGTTTCGTTCAATAAAAAAAATTAGTATGGCTTAGATTTCTAAAATATATTTGTATCAAACATTTATTTTAATAAAACTTTACTATTATTCAGCTGAATTATTTCCCCGTACTCATGAAAAATCATGGACATATTTTACAAAAGCATTTACATTAACTGAAGAATATAAGATTTTGTAGAAAACGCATTAAGTTTATAGAAATGAAATGTTTAACACCGAAGCTTTCTTCCCTAGTTATAAAACATAGGATTCGTGATTTTCTAGGCTCAAAAATAAGAATGCGTCCCCATTTTAAAAGTAAATTGGTAAATCACTTTTATTTCTCTAATTGACAGGAAACTTGATCTAAGTAAATGGAAGAGTTTATCGTGACCTTCAACTTGTGATGGGTAATGAATAAAACTGAAATTTTGAAATTATGATATGAAAAGTGTATCTAAATTCAATTCTGAAATAAAATGAAATAACTGCTTCATGAAAAATTGCGTTAATTTTTGAATTATTTTGGCATTTGCAAAATTTGATTCGTCTCATTATTTTTTTTAATTTAACAAAACAAAAATAGAAAACTTTTCTTTTTTCTACTTAATTTAAATAATTTCCCATGATTGTGAAAGATTTTGAATTATTTTACCCTTTATTCAAAAGGGAAAAAAAATGTTAACACCCCGAGGAAAATTTATTAAACCTTCATTATTTAAAATCCCCGTACAAAACTAAGGTTTCCTTTTAAATTATTCATAATATAAATATACGAATTTTAGCTACTTGTTACTAATGAGAAATAATTCTAAAAGTTCTCTTTGTTATATATCATCGAAATGGTGCTCAATTTTTGACATTAGATGATAAACAAATAATCAATAACAGTAAAATAGCAATTAAATAGAACAATTATAGTTAAGACTAGCTAACAGACATGTAATTACTTACAGTAAAATCCGGCGTATAACGCGCACCTATGCTTTCAAGCTGTATTTCTTAATTTTTAGGTATATTCGCCGTATAACGCGCACCCCCTTTTTTACAAAGAAATTTGAAATGTACGTGTGCAATTGTCTTATGTTTTGAAGTCATTATTTATTGGATGAATCATTCCAGATTCTCTTTTGAAAAAATAGTATACTTCTAGAATTATACAACCCTTAAGCGCAAGAAGGGAGGCGGGGGACCAAATCAGCGCCATGGCTGAATTTTTCCCACGCTTTTCTATAAACATTGATTCCTTTCCCCCCTTTCATGTGATGTACGAGGCGGACGATTAGTTTTGAAATAAATTAGAACAATCCTGAAACTTATTACGCTCGCTTTCTGTAGTATATTCTATACTATGAATAATATTGAATACGTTTCAAACAGCGAGCAGTAAAGATGGGTACTGATAAACGAAGCAAAACACAGTGCCGGTTTCAAGATCTAAGTGATTCAATTTACAAAAGAAAATGGAAATCGTGCTGTAGCAAGGATGTTTGATATTGGCGAAAGCTTCATAAGGGAGTGGGGGAAAAAATGAAATGACAATAATTAACATGTCTAAGAAGAAATGTGCTTTAAGTAAAGGAGTAACAACGAAATGGCCTATTCTAGAAGAAAGTGTTGCGAACTGGGTTCTATAAAATCGCCTGAATGGATTAATTGCAACAAGAAACGAGTGTACGTTTATTCGTCTTAAAATGGTCAAAAAAGAATGCCTTTTCATGTTATCCAACAACGAAAGTTCATAAGGCATGTTATTTCTTTTAAATAAACAGTATTTCGATATATATGTCTAAATTGATTTTAATACTCATTTTTTTTAAAGTTCTCATTTTTATACTCGGCGTATAACGCGCACCCCTAAATTTCGATCCTGTTTTTGTGTCAGAAGTGCGCGTTATATGCGGGATTTTACGGTATATATATGAAAGTGTATATATATATATATATATATATATATATATATATACACTTACTGGATAAGTGCTCACACTTGTATAGAACTGGAAGTGTGGGTAAAGATTGTCAAAAGAAAAAAAATGAGCAAAATTTGCGGTTGAATATCAACCTTGGTTTCTTGAGGGAATTTTCTGCATGCTAAAAAAGTCACTGAAATTCTAATCTTAAAAGAAACTCCCTTGACTCCTGACCAAAAGGTAATCAATCTTTTCAATTTTTATTATTTATTCTATATATATCAACCCACATTTTTTTATGTGTCTCAAAATTGGATTTATTTCAACTGGTGTAACACAAATTTTTTTAAAAATTAGAATTGAAATTATTTTTAAAATAAGTTAAGTGAGCAGAAAATTCATATATAAACACACACATAAGAAACTTTTTAAATTTGCTGTAATGTCAATGACAACAACTAATAGTTTAATACAGTAAGTTTTTAAAAAGCCTTTAGTTTAAACTTTTATACCTTGGTAAGGTATAAATACATAGTTGAAAGTGTTTTTAAAGAATCATTATATGTATTTTAAACGACTTTTCATGGTTCAGTTTATACGTAATTTTGAAGCAAGTAATTGTCTTTTATATAGAATGTTATAGCATATCATTAATACAATAAATATAAAATAAAAACAATATCAGTTTATTTTTAAAGGAAACTAGATGTGACATTAAAATATAGAAATTTCGCGATTAAAAATCCAAAAAGAAAAAAAAAAAACTTATATCAAGTTTTTGTATTCTAAGAAATGGATATATTTTTTTCTGTATTACATTATTTAATAAAAATATGTGCCTATACAAAAAATACATCTCGATTTGGAGAGGGAGTTACCAGATTAGTGTTATCCAAATCATTTAACCGTGCATCAAAATTATGAGGTCTTGCATTGATAGCCCTCATGTTGCTTCAGAAAGAGACGCATTCTAAAATCAAATGAAATCAAAGAACATCCTTGAGTATTTTATAGCCGATTCTTCAATAAAAAGAAGAAGAAAAATGTATGAGCACGTGCATCAGGCCCTCTGCACGGTGGGCATTTCGTGTCACCAGAACACAAATCCCTTATGTGACAAAAACAATGTATGCCAAGAGTTCTTGTCCATTGCTACTCTTCTCCCATACCGTGATTTCATTGTTGGGTAACTCAACAATGAAAGAATCTTTAGGACCCTGTAACGTCGTGAGTAGGTAACAAATGAAAGATTGTCACAGCTTAATTTTAATATATAAGAATGATTTACTCACTTCATAGTTTACTATAGTCACACTATACTATACTACACTATAGTTATAAAGTCACAGTTGTATGCCAAGCCGGTGCAGTCAAAGTCACGGGAATTCCATCTTTTTCCCGAAAGGCACTCGCTCAACTATCCAATCTCTTTTTTTCAGGACTCCTCTCAAGTTTTCTCCATTCAGGGCTCTCTCCTCGTCACCTAAAAAAAACCCTTTTTAAACACCAGGGGGCAAAACAGCCCTCGTCTCTTCTCACTGGCCGGCCAAAAAAAAATCTGCCCTCGTCCCGGGCCACATTCGTGTACTATTTGTGCGGTTAACACAAACACATTCCTGGTCCGTCTGGAAACTAAGGGCGCCATAATTCTTATCTAATTTCTGAAGACCCTTATCCATCACACCACCTGAGTTCTATAATCCCATTCTCTCACAACATCGGCCGAGGCGACAGGATTCTTTCATACAGGCTTCGCCTATTGTCAATGGGGTTTCGGCTCTCTTTGACCATTATAATCTTCTAGACCGGGTGTCGGCGTTTGCCCAAGGTCAGACAATAAACAATGATCCTATGGCCACGTGCACTTGTCACTCAGAAGTGTTCGGAGCCATAAAACTTAGAATGAATGGAAGGTGAGGTTCAGCCCAATCGAAGACGTCACAGCCCTTTCATACGCGTCAACTTGTGTTGCACCTAACTGAAAGAGTAAGCCATTGGGTACTAGTTTTGACTGAAATCACTTGGGTCTTGTGGCGTATTGGAAACGAAACGCACATAGTTAGGCTAGAGATATATATTCAAGCTTTAATTACAAAATAAGCCAATCCACCATCTTTCCCAAGTCACCGTTTTTTTCTCACTTATCAAATGTGACCTTCCAAAAACCTGCCTACTTCTCTGCTCGTCAAGTCCATGTCTCACTTGTCTTCGAACTAGAGTTCTCAGCGCATGCCCTTTAGAGGAGTCTATCTAGGAACGTAAGGAAATTGATTTCAACAAAACATTGTAGCCATTACAATATAAGGCAGTCATTATGGACTTTTCGTCCCTGACGTCATTAACGGTTTTTTTCGTATTAATATTTGCTACACTCCCTTTACACATAGTCCAATGGCACTCCCTGCTTTGCTAATCTCTCAATCTTTTGAAAATCGCGATCGCTCTCCACCCCCCTGTTGACTCAACTAAAAGGATAATGTGGAAGCTTCGCTCTTCACTTTCATCTACTTGTGTACTGAAAATGAAGAATGCTTTTTATTGCTTCTTCGATCTCATTGTATCGAAAAGCCCAGAGATTCCTTTTCAGTCAACTTTGTTTCCGTCTATGAAAGAAGTTTTCATCTGCATTCACATTAGAGACGTGGTGACCAGAAACAAGTTGACTGTTACGAAGTTGAATCGAGTGAAGCTGGTCTTTGAGGATTAATATGAAAAATGAAATATCTTCGGGGGAAAAAATCAGTTATTTCTTGAATGAATAATTAAATCAAGCAAAGGGAGGGGGAATGATTTTATAAACAAAGAGAAACCATGAGGGCTAATATGTAAAATTTGCTTCTAATGAACTCTAGAAATGCATATAATTTCTACGAGAATATAAACAAATATACCTTATACGAACTGCAAGACCAATAGACATAATTATTGAAACTCGCTATCATTTGCATTCTGAAGATTTTGTTCTTTGAATCTTATGCAATCAAGTCAATTGGTCTGCACCTTCTGAAAAATAAACAGATAGCAAATTGTTCATTAATAATATACATTATATAAAACCATATTTTTTTTTAAAAAAATATATTTTAAAATCTTAGATATAAATTATAAATATATTATCAAAACAAAAATGATATATTATTTAAAATTTTAAAAGAAATAAGGGATGCTCCTCTATTATTTAAAATAAATGTTTTTTTAGTCTGTTTAAATAATCTTAAATTAGTATAAATTGAGCATACTATACCAATTTATCCAGCTTTTGTACATTTAAAAGAAGAAAACTAAATTTATTCTCTCTATGGTTGCGATATTAATCTAATGTAATCAGAATGTTCAGATATAATGCAAGTTATAATATAGTATTCTGTTCGATAAAACTAAAATAAATGATATGGGGAAAATATTGGTAACAATCGAAATATAAGAAACATATATACTTTGGACGTATCATATTTAATGGAATAAGTAAATGCTTTATGAGTGTATAAAATGTAACTTAAAGGAATTGATGTATAATATATGTCACATTTTACTGGAACAGTAAATCAACCATTTAGTAGTAAAATATTTATTTCTGTATCCGATTTATATTTGATTAAAAAGCATTGAGTGAATATTCTGTAACTTTGATGACTAATGATCGTATGTGATATTATTGCAGACAATCCATATTTTATATCAGAACAAAAAAAAAAGAAATTACCGGAAGTCCTGTGTTATTTTACTGAAAATTTCACAAAAAAAAGTCAAAAACACATATTTTTGACTAAATAAAAATATTAAATTATATTTCAATGTTTCTTAGTAACAATAATTAAAAGAATAGCAATAGATACAGGAATAAAATGAAAGATTTTGTTATTTTATATCAGAATGCTGAAAAATGAAAAAAAAAAAAATAAAAATAGAATAAATAAGAAAATAAAATAATTAAGGAAAGCGTTAAATGTGTTTTTTTTGTGTAGCATTGATGACACAGCTACCTATTTATTTACATTTATTCACATACACTACAGCACAGAAAATTAACATAAACAGAAAATACGCGAAAAAGAAAAGTTATCGCGTGTTACGTGTTTACATTAGAAAGAGCCTAGCCGCGGCTAGCTCCAAAGGGGGCATTAATGAATCTTCTAGATTTCCACTTAGGTTCTGATGGTGTCCCGAGCGATGAATCGAGTTTCCTTTTTTAGGGTATCCCCCTTTTTAGGGTAACAAGTTCATTTTTTCTCGTTATTCAAAGCTCGGTAAGTTTAAAATGTCTGACAAATGGCAAGTTCCTAGAAATCACAGGACAAGCCGAGTTGGCAATATCATAAGTTTAAGGCAATCGAAGTATGGTCCTTCTCTTTTGGGTATTTTTTTTTTTTGAGTTTGTTAATTTTTGCTGATGAGATAATTAGTAACCCAGACTTAATCACCGGTTTGAAGATAAAGTGGTTTGATGTTGTGACGAGGCTTTATCACGCTTTCACACTGATCCTCTTGGGGAATTTTTGGGGGCAGAGAATGACATTATTTCAATTCAACCCTCTCAAGAAGAAACCATGATATGCAGATTAGTGAATAGATATATAAGGGAGATTTTGCATTCGCGAGTTAGTTGAATAAAATTGGATAGAAGCCGGATAGTAGAATAGAAGTCAGATAGTAATAGAATGGAAGAATAATAGTAGAACAATAGAATACAATAGGAGATACAGAAAGCCAAGGTTCTGATCGCCGTGAGATATTGGTTAGAGATTAATTATAGAAGTGTAATTATAGAATGGACTTTAGCTTATTAAGGAATCTACAGTAGATAAAGATTCTGAGGTTAACTTCCCATAAAGATAGTGAGTAGGATTTCAAGCGCTATTTACTTAGAATTGATAATTACGTAGTATCACTCCTGATCATATCCCTTTAGTAAGACTTGTGTTGCGTTGATCAATATATATTTAGACATAATAAATTAGATTTATTATGGAGAATTTGAGTGATCAATCATTTATTCCTACAAATCTAGGTCTCGTACAGGAAGAGATGATACCCCTGGGCCTTGGGATATCCCAAGGTTTGATAAAAGATTTAAAGTTAATCCCAAACTTAACCACAGGCTTGAAGTTCATCTAGGATGAACAAAACATTTTTTCCTTTGTCTTATTTATTTTTACAACTCTTTCTTTTATCTTGGTAGTTAGACAAGCAAATCTTTTGAGGTGCGATTTAATCTCAGGTATGATGTCGTCATCAATGACTCCTCTTACATCATGTTGTTCTGAGTTCTCAACCAAACTGTATATATGCAGCTGAGTAACCAATGGTGTCACAAGCAGAAGCATTCATGGCTAATCGGATCAACGGAAGCCTGTCCTCCCAGGGAATTTCGTTCTTCTCTATCTTAAATAGTAAGGTGGGGCTTCACATGTCCCAGTTTTTGCGTTCTGATGTTTTTGCATGAGGATAATAGTTAGTATGAGATCTTGTGTGATGTTCAACAAGCGACATGTCTGTTATACGACGGCATTCCTAAATTATGGTCTATTATCTGTAATTGACTTTCGAGGTAGCCTAAAGCATAAAATGTTCCAAGTACTGTTCTAATATAGCTTCATTAAGATCAAATAACTCAACTCACTTACTACTTTTATCTTCCACAAGGAAGATTCGGCTTTTTCCAGATGATGCCTCTGGTAGGAGACCAAAGAAATCGAAAAACTATGTAATTCTTCCATTCAATTTCAAAACTATCCCTTTATTATCGAAAATTATTAAATAATTATCGAAACTTATTAACAGTCACACTAGATCTCTTAACACGTTCACTGTCGCTGGAGCGTGAACATAGTGCTACCTTGTATGCCAGCCCCGTTTTGGGACGACGATTGACTATGATAAGTTATATGCTTTATTGTAGTTCGGCTTCTAGGGATGGACATACCAATTTTACTGGCAGCGAATGTGTTAAGAAGAATTTTTTTCATCTTTATGCAATTTTAGACAACATCTTCTGTAGCGAGTAACTGCGTTATTTCTGCTGGTAAGGAACCAATGAGGATGATGACTTTGGAAGATCCATAAACCTCAACTGACGTTCGAAAATAATTGAAAACCGACCTATTTTATCTTCTTTTGCATCAAACTTAGGGGTAATCCAATTTAGAGAGTAGAGTTCAGATTTTGTTTGAATACTCTGAGATAGTAACAGCCTAGCTGGAGTTTTAGCTTCTGGAATTCCTATTTTTGCTTATTCTCAATTCGAACTTGTTCTGTTTGTGAACATAAATAATCTTTTTTCTTCCTTGACCGCCTTCTCCGTTTTCAGGCGATCTTCAGTTATAACAATGAACATATTTCTTTCGAGCTCTTCCAAATAATTTTAACTTTTAATTGTTAACTCTCGAAAATCTATAATTTTTAAGTTGTCCGATACAGTCAGACCAAGATCCGATAAAAGTGTTCGAGGATTTTCTTTTCTTTCCCCAGAGGAAAGCCATATTGTTCAAAACCCTTAACTATTATTTGTATTTGAATTTTTTAGATGTTCAATAGATACCTAGTCCTAAATTTATGGCTTAATGGTGCTAAATTTCTATTTTGTTACGACAAACTTAAATTACATGAAAATATTCTTGACTTTCGAGAACTTACGTCAAAATATTAAAATAAACACTCAAAAGCTCACTGTATAAAAAAACAGAATACACATTTATTTAAAAAATACGCTATTGCAGAAAATATACTCTTCCATAGAACACATGGTATGTTATTTTACATCATAATTTTAAAAAAATTCCAGAAACATTTGCATATAGATACTTAATAAACACTAATTACAGAGTTCTTTAAAATCTTATTTTAACACTTGACTTAAACTCTCATTTATTTGGAAAAGTAATTTAATAAAGGCATAGTTTTATATTAATAATCCAGAGACAAATTTTCCTTCAGAAGAAACTAAACAAATATAACTTAACGTTTCCCAAACTACTCATATTTTACTAACAAATGTGGATAACAATACTGAAAGTGAATTTTTCTTTTCATTTACTATAAAATAATTTAACAATTTAAGTATAGAGACTTGGATTTATACTAAGGAAAACGAACATAATATTACAAAATAAACGTGACCTACTTCAATCAATCACATTTTATTTCAACACTACTTTTTGTTTGTTATTCCCCCAATGGACTGCGGATTGACATACTAAAATGCCCTGCTAAATTCCGAAAAAAAAATGTATATACTTTTTCTGGTGAGTAATCTGTTATTCAAATTCTATTTATTTTTCTTTCCACTCACTCGTTGAATAATGGCAAAGCAATAAATCTAAAGATAGAAATCAGGGAAAACACACACACGCAGTCATCTTTTCAAAAAACTAAACACACTTTAAAGAATAAAAACAACTCGCACTGACTAAACTCATTTTTGTAAGAGAAAAGGTTATTCGATTGCTAGTTAAAGATAACGGTCGTTGCGAACTAACTGTACGGAGCTCTTTGTTCTGTCGGGCTTTAATCTGCTATTCTATCAGGTAATAATGATGACAGTACAGACTTAATATTGCTTGGTTAAAATAATTAATATGATTTTTTTTTTATTTTTGAAGTTAATAAAATATTTATTTTACAGGTCAGAAAATTAAATTAATGCAGTGAAATACTTTTTTAAAGCCTACAAAAGTAACATTTGCTGAAATTAAGTTATAGATACGTTACATTGGCCCGTTACACGCGATGTACAGCATAGATATTCAAAATAAATTTATCAAGCTAATTAATTATCTATTTAAATGCGTAAACACAGTTAAATGGCATAAAGGTTTTTTAAATAGTTAAATCCGGATTGATTTACAACTTAAACAATAAAGCGAAATCAATTTCTTATTCTGATACGTAAAAAAAAAAAATTACTTCATAGTTAATAATTACACAGTTTTCTTCATTTATAAATCTTTAAGATATTGTTAAAAAACAATTGCGTCTAGGTTTAGGCAACAAAGTATAAAAATACTTACTGATCTATTCGATAGATATAAGGATCGAGTGCACTGTTAGGTATCCATGCTTTCCGTTGTGACATTTACTCAGCTCTAGCTATATATTTACATTTATTCACTTACATTAAGGTATCCGACTACGTTCGGAGCCGTGATTTTGCAAAAGCGTGTAAACGGATAATATTTATGATATTTAGTGTCACTTAGATTAGGAAATGTATATAAAATTGTTTTAAGAATAGTATTACAATAAAAAAATTATTTAAGTACAATATTTTGACAAAAAATGAACATAGAAGGCCAATTTTCAAAATATTCTCCTTTTGCGAAAAATGCTTCTATTATAATAATATTTTGCCTGTATATAGCTCAGAACTCAATACAGAGTCTCAACTAGAATTTTTGAAATATATAACTTTTAAGTGGGTTTATCCGTGTCTTACAACAACAGAGGGGAGACATTTTAAGAAAAAAAACGCCGATAATTATTTCAAATGATTGTAACTCTGAAAATTATTGGTATTTTTCAAAAATCATAGTTGAGCCTCTATACAGAGGTCTGAGTTATATACAGGCAAGATATTATTATAATAGAAGCATTTTTGACAAAAGGAGAACATTTTGAATAAAAAGGTTATTTTAAGTTAATTTTTTGCTAAAATATTATATTTAAATAATTTTTTTTGTTAAAATATCCTTAAAACATCCTTACATCCTATACATGTTTTCTAATCTAAGTGACGCTAAATATCATGAAAATTATCCATTTATGTGCTTTTTTAAAATCACGGTTCCGAAAGTAGTCGGATACCTTAAAGCACAGGAAACTAACATACACGAAACTAACTAAATACACGAAAAAGAATAGATACCCCGTTACATGTTTACTTTCAAAACAGCCAGCTGCTGATAGCTCTAAGATTGTAGTTAAACTGGAGGAATCTCAGTCAGTCCGCTAGGATGCGCTGTTGGATTCATTACATATCTAAATTTAAAGTTGTGCTTCAATATTTTAAGTTTTTCCAACGGATTTTAAAGACGTTGAATGCGCAAGCTCCGTCTGGAAATCCTCCCCAAATATCCAAAAATACATTGTTCGGAAAAGCTAGGACTTTTAGCTAAGTATGAAATTGAATCTTCAAATTTTCAAGAGGTGCTAGGAAATCTAATAGAACGATGAAATTTATGTATAGTCATCATCAATTGTGACCATAAAATTGAATCGCAAATGCAGCATCTCTCGCGTTGCTTTAGAGTATGACATTAATAAAAAAATGTATATAAAATAAATCTGAATAAGAGTTCATTACCAACAAATTCTTTTTTAGAGCTACGTTAATTTAAAGTAATATAATCAAAACTGTACAAAATATTCTTTAAATAATAGCCACTGCTCGTACATTACAAAAATAAGCTTAAAACCCAAGGCGAAAATGTCAATGTTCACGTTAAAATTAAGTGTAATTTTAATTCAGAATTGATATTTCTTTGCCAATTATTTAATTCTATTTTTCTTCATAGTTTTCTTTTGTATCAAATTTTGAAACAGGTATGTTTATGCTTTAATGAATTTTTTGTTGAATATCCATGCGTATGTTTAAGTCAAAAATATCTTCCATTCACAGGCCAACAGATAAATATGCATAGAATGAATTCAGTTTTGTCTGTCGATTTTCATTCGTTTTAAGTAAGATATGCGTATTATAAAGTCCATCGCTAACATCCTATTGGTGTTTTGTATACCTTGTCTCCCTTTGACAAATATAAATGCTTGTACCTATTACGTTTATAACATACTTCATATTTTGGTTTTAAACCACTTTAATATCTCTTAAAATAATATGTGATTGCATAACCAAAACCTGTTAAATTCTTTAGAAGTTTAACGCGTGGTATATTATCTGAACTAATTGATATCCTTGTCAATAATGATTTTAAGGTATCAAATAACTTGGGTATTATTATCTGTCAAACACATAGGTTTCACTGTCAAAACTGATCAATCATCATACAATGACATGCTTTATATTAATTATAAGCTCTCCAATGGAGCTGACTAAATGTCCTGTTTGCCACATTGTCTTCAGTGATCAGAATGCGTTAGATTATTACGGACGATCTGAAACCGTTGTATCCTATGTCCTACGGGAAGGCTCCAATCCAAATGCAACAGATGATATGATAAAGTTAGTGGTAAATGGCGGAATAACCGACATGCCTCTGTATCATCCCAAGGCTGTTAGGAATCATTTCTAAGGTGACAATACTATAGATGACGAATATCACCATAGTGTGAATAGCCAACTGAATAGTTGTAATGGTGATAATAAGAACACCATTAATTGCTTTTTATTCTTAAGCTCTCATTGCGTAAGATTGTATATTTTAAAAACATTTATATCAGTTTTTTAATAATGTATATATTGTAGGGATTATGAGATGGACATTTTTTTTTATTCGTCTTAAAAGACCAAAAGCAACAACTATATTTTGATGAGGGTTCTGCTTCTTATGAGGCTATAAATCTTAGATATTTGGGTAGTCCATGACTAAAATTTACAATTCGTAAGATTTTCACTCTCTTAAACTTTTTCTTTCTGTAAAAAATAAACAAACATCATCCACTTTAATTTGTTCATAAGTAAGATTAAAATAAAAGTAAATTGGATGTCATCAATATTCTGACCATGAGAAGCAATTTAAAATTTTTTTCTGAGAAATAAGAGGGGAAAAAAAAAACTTTTTTGTACAAGATTTGTATTGTTATCAAATCTTGCAATTTATAGAAGAAATAGTTTATTGCTCAAAGCTATTTGAGCAAACGGTATATTTATTATTGACATACACATGCACAGGCACTCGAATCTTTTCTTTTCTAAGGTGTGCTGATGTAAATGTTTTAGACAAAATGTGTTTCAGTACCCTTGTTTTATATGAGTTTTGAGTCATATTTATTGCTGTTTTTGCGCAATTTGAACCGTGAATGTGTGTGTGTGCTCTATCTCAGCATCTAGTGCCTCTTTCTGATCCGTTTATAAATTCAATACCATTCTTTTTAATAACAGTGGATGAGTCATCTGTACTTTTAACATGGAGAAGTATTTTCTGCAGAAATTTACACTTTATGCCAAAATTATTATGTTTATATATAAACAAAATATGAGATTTAAATGGAAAATCACACATGTCTAGAGGCAGCAATCTTAAACCAATCTCTTTTAAAATAGCGCAACTGGGCTGCTGTACGCTTTTCTCAATAATTTTGCCATTAATGGCAACAACACTGAACTACCTCTTTGAAACTAGGACTTTTTAAGACAAAGGCTAAATGGTCCCAGGGTCTTGGTTGGGGACTCAACTCCAGCAAGTTACGAATAATTTTAATTGTCAAATGTTATCTCTGGACTTCTCCTAAAAGATGGGAATTTTGAACTACATGACAAAGGGTAACAATGACAAGGTTACATTATTATGTCTTGTCAACCAGACGTGACAAGGCTTAGGTCTACCACCATACACTCCTTTACACAAAAGGTGGTGATTGGTCTAGTCAGTCTGTGTCTAAATTTGTCGAATTGTCAACACATTTATTTGTTATGGGTTACCGTTTGTACATGTTTTTAATACGTATGCTATTTATTTTTTGCTTAAAAGAATGGCAGGTGGGGATTACTATTGCATAACGACCCAGCACCCCGAGAAGCACACACCAGATACATTGCAGTCTACTTGAGATCTTCTCTAGAATGAAATTTGATCTCTTTCGGGAAAATTTTAAATTAAAGAAAAGCCAAATAACAGGGAGACATATCAGATGCCTCATGAAGCCCAAATGTATTAAGTTTGGGCTTGGGACAGAAACTTTGTATCAAATACGAAAAATAGGTGGGCGAGGTTACATGATGGTATTACTAACTGCTTACTAATGATATGTTCACACATTTTGGGCCTCAAAACGTGAGGAAAGCGACACGAAACATCTTTGTAATATGTCTTGTTTCTTAGTAATGGCTGCGTCATGTGGTTAGGTGCGTAATGATGATGAACCGGGAATTCTGGAGTCAAAAGTAAGCCAAACTTTGACAGCACAGTGAACCTGTCTTGGAGTTTTTAGAATCAGGGACTTTGGATGATTCATTTTTTAGGGACCTCTTTGTATTGAGTATAGCCTCCACTTAAAATTGCCAAATTTTGTACAAAATTTATTGCAGAAGCGTTACTAATATTTTCTGTTATTTTGTTAAAAATGGCGCAATCCTAATGCATTCACATTTACCTACTCTGCATCAGGGACGTTTTAGGACTTATTGAAGCACAGTGATCCAACGCAAAATTTGGCCCCGGCCCCTACACAAATGTAAGCCATGGACCCCTTGACAAACGTTACCCCACTTATGATATTTAAAAGTACACAGTACATAGCATACGTTGTCAAATATTCGTACGAACAATAACCCGAAACAAATAAATGTGCATAATTTAAAATCACACAAACTGGCTTGACCGACTGCAGCCACATGAATGAATAAATAACGATGGTGTACTATGGTAGGCTTAAGCCTATACATAGATGACGTCATCTCATACAGCCAATTGACATATTCCCAAAATTCCCATTTTTGGGGGAATAAAACACTTGACCTTTGAAATTATTCGAATCATGAAATTCGAGTCATTGTTAAAGCTAAGTCAAGAGCAAGATGAGGCCCCTATTGTGGCCGAGGCCTGGACCCAGGCCCTGTTGGCCCTTGCGCTAAGAACGTCCTGCTCTCCGCTATCTGCCAGAAGACAACTTTTGCAGGCAGGGATAAATTCTTGCATGCAGATTAAGTGCATTAAACCCTGCCCTTAGCATTATTTGTTTACAAAAATAGTAGCAACCTATTTTTAACTGACATATGAATATTTGTGTTAAACATCAACTCTCGGATAATTCGCAAGATATTATTACAGAATAATTTTTATTCTATTATAAATCACAAATGAGAAACTGCTATTGATTCACGCACTGCTATAAATTTAGGATGATAAATATAGGCTAGCAATTTTATAATTGGGAAAGTGGTCTTGAAGTTTATGTTAATATAATTCAGACTTCAAATGCGTGTTAAAACAGAAAAATGGTAAAAACAAAAATTTTTTTTAAAAAAATTATCTGTTAAACACATATAGGTTTCACTGTCAAACTGATCAATCATCATACAATGACATGCTTTATATTAATTATAAGCTCTCCAATGGAGCTGACTAAATGTCCTGTTTTGCCACATTGTCTTCAGTGATCAGGAATGCGTTAGGATTATTACGGACGATCTGGAAACCGTTGTATCCTTATGTCCTACGGGAAGGCTCCAATCCAAATGCAACAGATGATATGATAAAGTTAGTGGTAAAATGGCGGAATAACCGACATGCCTCTGTATCATCCCAAGGTTGTTAGGAATCATTTCTAAGGTGACAATACTTGATAGATGACGAATATCACCATAGTGTGAATAGCCAACTGAATAGTTGTAATGGTGATAATAAGAACACCATTAATTGCTTTTATTCTTAAGCCTCTATTGGTGTAAGATTGTATATTTTAAAACATTTATATCAGTTTAATAATGTATATATTGTAGGGATTATGAGATGGACATTTTTTTTTATTCGTCTTAAAAGACCAAAAGCAACAACTATATTTTGATGAGGGTTCTGCTTCTTATGAGGCTATAAATCTTAGATATTTTGGTAGTCCATAACTAAAATTTACAATTCGTAAGATTTTCACTCTCTTAAGCTTTTTCTTTCTGTAAAAAATAAACAAACATCATCCACTTTAATTTGTTCATAAGTAAGATTAAAATAAAAGTAAATTGGATGTCATCAATATTCTGACCATGAGAAGCAATTTAAAATTTTTTCTGAGAAATAAGAGGAAAAAAACAAACTTTTTTGTACAAGATTTGTATTGTTATCAAATCTTGCAATTTATAGAAGAAATAGTTTATTGCTCAAAGCTATTTGAGCAAACGGTATATTTATTATTGACATTCACATGCACAGGCACTCGAATCTTTTCTAAGGTGTGCTGATGTAAATGTTTTAGACAAAATGTGTTTCAGTACCCTTGTTTTATATGAGTTTTGAGTCATATTTATTGCTGTTTTTGCGCAATTTGAACCGTGAATGTTGTGACGTCTCTCGTGTCTTCTTGCCAACATAACCTCTATGTTCTTTGACGCACGATTAATGGCAAACTTTTCCAACCCAATACCAAGAAGATAAACAAAGATATTATGCAAATGAGATATACTATAAAAGGATAGAAGCTTTGATGATAAAGATATAGCGCGGCAAGCTTAGAGATAGTATATGTGGAATTATTCTGATCGGTAGCGTGACAAAGCTTAGTGTGAAATCTTGCAGATCAAGAGTTAGCAGTCCGATAGTTTTGGGAAAGTTAAATAGAAGCCTAAGATAAAGAAGTTGGAATCATCGCATATAAAAGGAATTTATAGATATCGTTCTTTAGGTAAAAGGAGGGAGATCTGCAAAAAGGTAATATTTGATATAAGTAATTAGATGAATAGGATTATTAATGATAATTGAGATAAAGGATCTAGCGGTGCGATCTGACTTAAATACACGGTTTAATTTGGGTGTTAACTCTCACTTTAATTAAAATTGTCAAATTAGAATTTAAGTAATATAAGTTATCTAATGTTGCATAAGAACTACTATGTCTCATCATTTTGATAATCCCACACCTCTATAGCTTACGCGTGAACCGGCACGACATGGTCATCACAGGATGGCTATGTCGCAATGGCGCCCGGAACTTATATAATTCTGGGTTAGGTAATGTAGGTGAAGTACGGTTCTACCTGAAATGTACTTTCAGGGTCGGAGAACATTGCAGAGTTTATCGAGTGTATAGATAATAAATATTACAAGTTACTTGAAATCCCAAGTAATCTGTCATGTGCTTACTTAAAAGTCATCTCCAGGGAAGGGCTCAAGATTGGTATTCGATATTTGGTTCGTTGTTGGGTGCAAAATACAGCCACGGATTTTGCGCAGCTCAAAGCTGAATTAGCGAAGGCTTTTCCCGCGGTCAAAATAAGAAAGAACTACAGTCGCAATTTTATGCATCCTTAGCAGGGAAGAAATCAGGATCCTACTGATTTCGTGTATAGATTACTAAAAATAGAGAGAAGTTTGAATTAGGAATGTCCTAAGCAGCATCTTGGTGGATCATATTTGGTTCGACCTGAACCACAGATCCAGGACTACGTGGAAGTCAGAAATCCACAAACACGATGCCACAACTTTTAGAAGTCTTGGCTAAATTCGAAGAGAGTATATTCTCTTGCAAAATTACAAAGGGGTTATCAGAACGATAATATAGAAAGACGAGGTCAAAATGCGAATAGGATGCCTAATTTTGAAGCTAATGGTAGAAACTGAGAATTCTGGCAAGACGTAGACCAAATAACAGTAGAAATGAGTTTTACGAGAATAGCCGTCAAAATAATAGAGGGTTCGAGAGGAATAGGTTTCAGAATAATGATCAAAGATTCAATAACAGGGCTTACTCAGGTCGAAATGAGCGAAATGATAATTTTAATAGAGGGGACCGTAGAAATAGGGTTCGAGTGAAAATTTCAATCGAGGCGATAGGACGCAAAGGGGACGATTAAATATTGTAAAGGTTAATGATCAACCTCAAGGATGTCGACAAGAGAGACAATTAGAACTTTCTCCGATATGTATATCACCCGTAGAACTTCCCCACGTTCCTATTTTATTAAATAAATAACACATTTTTGAAAGCGCTATGGGACACCGGAGCAGATAAATCATTTATATCGGAGAAGAAGTATATAGAAAATACTTTTTCTATAAGCAAATTAAAAATCGCGAGCCCAGGGTACGTAACAATAGCACAAGGTGCGAAATGCCAAAACAGGGATTGTAGAATTGAATATTCGGATCTGTGACAATTCGAAAGGAATTGGTCAATGCATGTGTTGAAAGATTTAGAATACCCATGTATTCTAGGGATCGATTTCATAAGTGCGTCAAGAATCGTATTAGATTTGATCAAAAAATCGTTAAAATTCCAGATTCTCAAATAAATAAGGTGGTTGAACCAATTAAAGAAGAAAAGGTTGAAATATTTATCTAAGACAAAAATTGGGAGTAGAAAACAAAAACTACAAAATTTGTTTAGTAGTTTTAAAGGGTTATTTTCTAGAGAAACTAGGTCTTACTCATGTTTTATATACCTCGCCATGAAATTGACACGGGAGATAACCCACCAGTAGCTTCAAGGCCTTATAGGTATGACGAATTCAAGCAAGCAATAATAGATTTCAAGCATACAAAAATGTTACAAGAGGAAACGATTGTTCCAATTCAACCCCATACGCGCCACCAGTTGTAATATGCAAGAAAAATAATGGGTTACCACCGGATAATCCGGAAGCATATAGATTTGCAGTAGACTATAGAAAATTAAATTCGATCACAAAGTATCCGGCAGAGTACCCCTTTTACCGTTAATAGATGACTTATTAACGAACATACCATATACAACAATAATGTCATCTCTTGATCTAAGAAGTGGTACTTTCAAATGGCAGTAAAACCCCAGTGATATTGTTAAGACCGCATTTGTAGTAAAAGTGGCACTTATGCTTTCAAGTGATGCCATTCGGTTTATCAGAGCAGCTCCAATTTTCAAAAAGGCAATTGGACAATCCTAAAAACCGGTGATAGGAGGTTTGTGAAAGTGTTTACATGGGATGACGTGATAATCTCTCGTCTCCATCATTCACTCACCATAAGCTGAACATTTAAGGAAGTTTTTCGTTGTTAAGGGATGGTGATTGACATTAAATAAGGAAAATGTAAATTTGGGTGCGATGAATTGAAATATTTAGGATTAATTATTAGTAAAGAAGGAATTAAAACGGATGAGACAAAGGTTAGAGCTATACAAGAGATGAAACCGCCCCGTAACTCAAAAAAAGAGTGTCCAAGTTTTTAGGTATGTCCCAGTGGTACGCGAAATTCTATTAAAAATTATGCGGATATTTCCAGGAGCCACTCTTATAATCTTAAACGCAGTGCAATTTAAAAAATTTGTCTGGTCCAATGAAGCACACAAGGCATTCGAAGAGGTCAAAGAGGCGGTAACAAAGCGCCAGTTTTAAAATTACCAAACTTTCAGGAGCTATCTGAGTTATTTACAGATGCCAGTTCGATTGGTTTAGAAGGTACTTAACCAACAAAACAGACCAGGGTGGTATTTGCGTCACGTACACTGAACAACGCAGAGAGGAATTATACAGTAACCGAAAGAGAATGTCTAGCAGTAGCATGGGCGTTGAACAAATTTAGAACATTTAGGAATACACCATTAGGGTAATAACAGATCAGCCGCATTAACACGCCTAACACATGGCAAAAATTTGTCGAGTAGGATGTGATTAGATGGGCAATTCAAAAGTTAGCAGAATTCAATATAGAATGGGAACATAGACCGGGGAACTCAAAATGCAGTGGCTGACATTCTTTTCAAGGAATCCAATTAAAAGTATAATTGGTGATAAAATTAATTGTGCCATAATCAGGATTTGGTACTTACTTGCGGGAACAATTAATAACTGAACAGAAAAAGACCCAGAATTAGGGTCATATATATAGATATTTAGAAAAACCCGGAAGATAAATTTCCGGTTAATGCAACGATATGTGAGAATTGGTCCCACGATTTCCGCTTTCTTAATTGAAGGATTGTTATTTTTTATGCGAAACACGCAACGTCATTAGGTGAAATATGTGTATTATTCCAAAAATCTTTAAGAAATGAAATAATGAGAGAATTTCTCATGACAAGCCAATTGCTGGACACTTAGGCAGATTTAAAACGTATCATAAAAATTCGGGACGTTTTGTTATTTCCCGTACATGAGAAAATTTATTGATCAATATGCCCCTACATGCCATATGTGCCCAGGCAATAACTATAAAAACGCGTTACCAGCTGGTCGGTTAAATCCAATTATATCAAATTATCCGAATGAGATAGTGACGTTAGATTTATTAGGCCCGTATCCTATATCGAGAATAAGACGTAACCGCTATATTTTAGTAATAACCGATCATTTCAGCAAATGGGCTGAAATTATACCTCTTAAAAAGGCCTCATCTCGTATAATAGCGGATATTTTTTTGATAACTTTATATCGCGTTATGTAAGCCCAATAAAATTAATAAGTGATAATGGTCCCAATTTATATCCGAGATTTTTGAGCACTTAAGTGAAAGATTAGGCATAAGTGCATGTGAAGACTGCTGCATATCGACCACAAGCAAATCGGACTGAAAGAGTTAATCGAGATATAGTGCAAATGATTGCAAATTATGTTAATGATCAACACGATACTTGGGATCAATTTACGTGAGTTTGCTTACGCCATTCGTACGGCGGTGAATGAAACAACGGAAAAACACCGGCTGAATTATTTTAGGTCGAAAATTGATTACACCATTTCAAAACCAGTTATGATATCGGAAAGTTCAAAATTCAAGATATACAGAAAAGCTTTAAAGAAGCTAGACTAAGTAATGAAAATTAAAACAGGAAAGGGAAAAATATTATAATAGACATAGAAAAGACATAAAAATAAAGGTAAATGATTGGGTCTTATTAGAAACACACCCTGTAAGTTCAGCAGCTAACAAGTATGTGCTAAATTCTAACAAAAATTTGAGGGACCTTATAGAGTCTTAGAAGTTAAGAATTGTAATAATATTGTAATATGGAAATCAGGAAAAAAGATTAACAGTTAACGTAGATCAAATAAGAATATATCGTCATAGGAAATGTGACGAGAGGTCGAATAGGAAATCAGGTATCCAAATAGTATAAGATCAAGTCAGGAAACTAGTACTTCGGAAAAAGTACATCAAAAGATTAAATGAGTCGCACATGGGAAAGAAAAATCTGCGGTGAAACGTAAGTTAGAGGCAAAAGGGATTGGTAAACCAATCAAATCAATATAAAAAATACAGAGAGGACCCATAAAACAAATCACTGATCAGATCACTACCTAGTTCAGTTGGGAATGAAAATAAAACAACAAAAAAGGTTTAGATATAATAGGGTATTAAAAGATCAGGTGTGTCGAAGTAAGTGGACCACAAAGAAAGTGGCAAAAAGAAAGGGGAACAATAATAATAATAAAAGACAAATGTCATCCAGTACTATTTCTAGAAGCAGGAAAAAGAACAAAAGAGCATGCACAGAAGTTCCAGATGAAGCAAGATACAACTTAAGACCACGACGGAGAACAGAAGAACCCCGACCAGCCAAGGAAACAATTGGGAAGTCAAGGAAAGGACGACAAGGAGATTACAAGCCCTACAACAAGAAATTCCAGTACAACCGAGGAAAGAAGAGTGATAGCACCTCATCGTTGGACGTGAATGTGGGAGAAAACATATAAAAAATCAGGTTGTATTGTTTCATTTTTATGATCTTCCAACAAGTGGTGGGAAGAATTATTGCAAAGAAGGAAGTCTCGGCGGTGCTTAAAAGTTATAAGCCGTCAAACACTACAATGAGTGTTTATTTAATTTTGGAACTTTTGACTTTTTAAAAAATTTTTTCTGAAGAAAACATTTGTAATCACACATTTGTTTGCTTCGATGTATGACTTCGTGAGATGCGAAAATTCCTTTGGTTATTTGTTATAATAGTTTATTGAAAATGTTTGTAATTGTATAATATGTGTATATATATATGTTGTTGTATTGTTACGTATTATGAGGCATCTGGTTCAGGGAAACGCGGCGTAGTCAGGGCACTAACAAACATAAACGATGCGCGGCTCATTGGGAGTTTTTGGAACCAGATGTGGGGAATGGAGATGAGAATTTATTGTGATATATAAATAATATATGCGAAATTGATTGATATTATGGAAATAGAGACTCAAAAGGTTTTTCTATTTTCCAGGGAGACTGACCCTGAAAATCTTGAAAAGTATACGAATTATAGCTTTCAACAGAAGGGGAGCGAAAGTTCCAGCTCCATATGCAGTGTTAGATTGGTCTGCGCACCCAGAATATTTTTTTTTAGAAATTTAAGTGTATAAATATTTTAAGAAAATTGAATGTTAAAAGTGAGAGGGGGATAAATTAACAGTAATTTTTAATGTTGGCCTAGTTATTGGGGTAAAATTTATTTGTCACGAGTTTAAATTTAAATTGAATATTAAAATTTAATTCTAAGATGAGTAATGAAAATTAAAGTCAAGATAAATATTGAAATTATAAAAGTTAAAATTTAAGATTAAAATTGAATGAAAATTAAAGTCAAGATAAATATTGGAAATCATAAAAGTTAAAATGAGGATTTAAGATTAAAATTTAAATAAAACTCAGAAAGCGAAGAAATTTAGAAATAGAGATTTAGACACGTAATTTATTAAGAGCATTGAGAACCCTTATAAATCAGTTTTTTTTCTTGAGGGGTTGTGACGTTCTCGCGTCTTTCTGCTAAATAACTCCTTGTTCTTGACGGCCACGATTAATGGCAAAACTTTTCCAACCCAATACCAAGAAGATAAACAAAGATATTATGCAAAATGAGATATACTATAAAAAGGATAGAAGCTTTGATGATAAGATATAGCGCGGCAAGCTTAGAGATAGTATGGGGAAATTTTTCTGATCGATAGCGTGACAAAGCTTAGTGTGAAATCTTGCAGATCAAGAGTTAGCAGTCCGATAGTTTTGGAAAGAATAGAAGCCTAAGATAAAGAAGTTGGAATCATCGATATAAAAGGAATTTTATAGATATCGTTTTTTTAGGTAAAGGAAGGAGATCTGCAAAGGTAATATTTGATATAAGTAATTAGATGAATAGGATTATTAATGATAATTGAGATAAAGGATCTAGTTGGTGGTCTGACTTAAATACACGGTTTAATTTGGGTGTTAACTCCACTTTTAATTAAAATTGTCAAATTAGAATTTAAGTAATATAAGTTATTCTTTTAAAAAAAGTTGATTAAGAACTACTATGTCTCCCTCATTTTGATAATCCACACCCTAGCTTACTCGAACCGGAAGACATGGTCATCAAGGATGGCTATGTCCAATGTGTGTGTGTGCTCTATCTCAGCATCTAGTGCCTCTTTCATCAGAAATATCAAATCACCGTTTATAAATTCAATACCATTCTTTTTAATAACAGTGGATGAGTCATTTGTACTTTTAACATGGAGAAGTATTTTCTGCGAAATTCTAACTTATGCCAAAATTATTATGTTTATATATAAACAAAATATGAGATTTAAATGGAAAATCACACATGTCTAGAGGCAGCAATCTTAAACCAATCTCTTTTTAAAATAGCGCAACTGGGCTGCTGTACGCTTTTTCAATAATTTTGCCATTAATGGCAACAACACTGAAGTACCTCTTTGAAACTAGGACTTTTTAAGACAAAGGCTAAATGGTCCCAGGGTCTTGGTTGGGGACTCAACTCCAGCAAGTTACGAATAATTTTAATTGTCAAATGTTATTCTACCTCTCCCAAAAGATGGGAATTTTGAACACATGACAAAGGGTAACAATGACAAGGTTACATTATTATGTCTTGTCAACCAGACGTGACAAGGTTTTGGTCTACCACCATACCCTTTACAAAAAGGTGGTGATTGGTCTAGTCAGTCTGTGTCTAAATTTGTCGAATTGTCATACACATTTATTTGTTATGGGTTACCGTTTGTACATGTTTTAATACGTATGCTATTTATTTTTTGCTTAAAAGAATGGCAGGTGGGATACTATTGCATAACGACCCAGCACCCGAGAAGCACACAACCAGATACATTGCAGTTTACTTGAGATCTTTTCTAGAATGAAATTTAATCTCTTTCGGAAAATTTTAAATTAAAGAAAAGCCAAATAACAGGGAGACATATACAGATGCCCATGAAGCCCAAAATGTATTAAGTTTGGGCTTGGGACAGAAACTTTGTATCAAATACGAAAAATAGGTGGGCGAGGTTAATGATGGTATTACTAACTGCTTACTAATGATATGTTCACACATTTTGGGCCTCAAAACGTCAGGAAAGCGACACGAAACATCTTTGTAATATGTCTTGTTTCTTAGTAATGGCTGCGTCATGTGGTTAGGTGCGTAATGATGATGAACCGGGAATTCTGGAGTCAAAAGTAAGCCAAACTTTGACAGTACAGTGAGCCTGTCTTGGAGTTTTTAGAATCAGGGACTTTGGATGATTCATTTTTTTAGGGACCTCTTTGTATTGAGTATAGCCTCAACTTAAAATTGCCAAATTTTGTACAAATTTTATTGTAGAAGCGTTACTAATATTTTCTGTTATTTTGTTAAAAATGGCGCAATCCTAATGCATTCACATTTACCTACTCTGCATCAGGGACGTTTTAGGACTTATTGAAGCACAGTGATCCAACGCAAAATTTGGCCCCGGCCCCTACACAAATGTAAGCCATGGACCCCTAGACAAGCGTTACCCCACTTATGATCCTTAAAAGTACACAGTACATAGCATACGTTGTCAAATATTCGTACGAACAATAACCCGAAACAAATAAATGTGCATAATTTAAAATCACACAAACTGGCTTGACCGACTGCAGCCACATGAATGAATAAATAACGATGGTGTACTATGGTAGGCTTAAGCCTATACATAAATGACGGTCATCTCATACAGCCAATTGACATATTCTCCAAAATTCCCATTTTTTGGGGGAATAAAAACACTTGACAGTAAAAACACTTGACCTTTGAAATTATTCGAATCATGAAATTCGAGTCATTGTTAAAGCTAAGTCAAGAGCAAGATGAGGCCCCTATTGTGGCCGAGGCCCTGGACCCGGGCCCTGTTGGCCCTTGCGCTAAGACGTCCCTGCTCTCCAGCTATCTGCCAGAAAGACAACTTTTGCAGGCAGGGATAAATTCTTGCATGCAGATTAAGTGCATTAAACCCTGCCCCTTAGCATTATTTGTTTAGAAAAATAGTAGCAACCTATTTTTTTAACTGACATATGAATATTTGTGTTAAACATCAACTCTCGGATAATTCGCAAGATATTATTACAGAATAATTTTTATTCTATTATAAATCACAAATGAGAAACTGCTATTGATTCACGCACTGCTATAAATTTAGGATGATAAATATAGGCTAGCAATTTTATAATTGGAAAAGTGGTCTTGAAGTTTATGTTAATATAATTCAGACTTCAAATGCGTGTTAAAACAGAAAAATGATATATATTACTATATTTTTATTTATCATATATATAAACAACGTGCTTCATTATATTCTGTTATTTTTTTAAAAATCAATTTAGTTGCCCATGGTTGGTACGAGTTTCATATTTATGCTGCTATATTATAACAATTAAACAGGTTTCTATCTTGATATGCTAAAGTAAAAAAAAAAAAATCAAAATAAGATGTATTTTTATGCGTAATATTATAGCTTCAATTAATATTTATACTTATTAAAGTTTCTTACTTGTTACCATATAACGAACATTTGTTCAGGATTTAGCGACTTCGTTATACAGAGGTCCGTCTGTATATATATATTTTCACTGTCCTAAACCAGTGACAGCTCGGGAAATCAGAATAGTTTTTTCCACTCTAGCTGTATTTCTCTTTTTTGGTTTGTAATGGTTCCATGTTCTTGGTTCTTTCGGTTTGATCTGAATTTTTTTAGGATTTATTAGTCTTCTTTTTAATTTATTTACTGCTATATATATATATATATATAATCATAAAAAAATGTTCGTTATATGGAAAAATTCGTTATATAGACGTTCATCTTTCAATTTTCTTTATAAACCACATAAAACAAATTTTAAATTCATAAACACTAGGTATTTAAAAAAAAGTAATTATTCATACCTTTTGTAAATTAATATTTAATTTATATATCTTATCCATCAAAAAGAAAGGACAAACAACTGCAAGGAAAGTTTCTTGACACTTTTATCCATTTCTCGAAGTATTAATTTTTTTTTGATGCTCAAGAATTTACGTTTTGACATTTTCCAGCGACAAGAAACAAAGCTACCATTATGACTGATCAACACTACAAATAAAGGGAGACTAGTTCAAAGATAAGGGGACACGAGACAACTCCACTGAAGGTGAAAGAGGATATCGAATATGTTCCCCGTGAACTAAGACGATGTTGGTTAAAGGTTGCACTTCTTGGATGAAACACCCAGAATTCTATTGCCCTCGGCGAGTAAGGTACCTAATAAAGCCAATTCAAGATTAATGACCATCATAAAATGATTTAAAAGAAAGAATAACTTGAAATGTCTAGAAGTACTTTAAAAAAAGGAGGGGAAAATTGAATCACAAGAGAAAAAGTTCGTTATATAGAAAATGCACTTCGCTATAGGGAGGTTATTTTACGAAGAAAATCATGAAATGTTCTTGGTTCCAGGAAAAGTTCGTTGCATAGAAAAATTCGCAATATAGAGGTTCGTAATATGGAGGTTTGACTGTATATACATTTCTGTCATCCACACTCTTTCTCGTTTAATAATTTTTCTGGTTTTGTGCATTTTTCTTTGAATTATATTTTTGAATAACAACCTAAGAAGCTGCTTAAAAGTAATTTGAAATTTCTTCTGTTCGTTTTTGCTTTCTTAACATGGTTTCTTCGAAATTGTGGTGAGACTAAGCTTCTAAACATTTGCTGATAGTCCCATTTTTATTATTTTGATATAACGATTATTCTTTTTTTCTTGTTTGATTCTCTTGGGGGCAGATTAATGGGAAGTAGTAGATCCGAATTTTTACCGTGATGCAATGGGCTCGAAAAAAATAATTCTAATTTCTTTTAAAACTCTTTGAGCGTGTTCAACCTAAGGAAATTTTACCTTTAACTATGCATTCAGGAATAAAAAAATAAAAAATAAATAAAAAAATCAGGTCTTCCGAATTTTAAAACCTTAAGGAAAACCGATGAGATATTATTGTTGTTTCTTTTTTCCCAAATAAAACAGAAAAGTTCTTTTTTTATCTCTACTGATACTGGAAAGAATCGGAAGAAGAAAAATTAAAATTCTGTGTCGTAAATGCTCCCGCTGGAGACCCGTAAGAGATACTGAGGGACACTGACTTTACGACGTAAACTTTCCAAAATATCCCAGTTGTAAAGCTGACAACGCTGAAAAGCTTCGGCACGCTGAGCTGTAAAAATCCTTTTTTAGTAGGCACAATCACTCCATTTTAAAGAAGAGGGAACAACTAGGGGATAAGACTTACGACGGTTTTTACGACTCCTTCTCCTTTGCGTTATATACTTCTTCAAACAGAAATCGCAAGTCGAGCCAAATTTTTTGTTTTGTTTTGGCTTGGTGGCTCTTTGATTATTTGCACGGGATAATTTGAAAACGATATCGCTAGAGCCTAGGAATATAATTAAATTTTATATTTATATAAAAAACGCTGTATTCTTTTACGTATTTTTCAGGTAGGTAATCGTATAAATGCCCTGGAGTTGTTTATTCTATTCGGTCATAAAATATTTTATCTCTTAAAAATCCATTTGCTTAATGTGTAAAGGATATTCTAGTGAGTATGTAAATAAAATTACTTTCTCCTACATTTAGTTAGAGTTTTTTCGAAGAGAAAAATGTTTAAAAGGTAATGCTTCAATGTTTAACGAAGAACATAATGTTCAAGACGGCTTCAATATTACATGCTTTAAAATTAAAAACAAGTAATATTAAAAAAAATAATAATAAGTCAGTTCCTACTTAGATCAACAAAGAAAAATTTTATTTTTTAGCTACTTTTTATTAAATAGTTACAACTAATATAAATATGTATATAGATAGGACAGAATCACAACATTAAGTGGTAATTAGTTTTTACTAATTATCATTGAAGTATCGTATTGTCATCCAAAACAATCGTGTATATAAAATTCCAGTTCAAATAAATGCTTTAAAATGTGAGAAAAAAACCTTTTCAAGTTTTGACACAAATCGCCAAAAGGGTCGCTAAGTCGCCAAAAATGATGCCAACGTGGTTGTGTGTGCATTTGTTATTCTTTAAATAATTAAGTTTTAATCAATTGATGTTTATTAATTATAATTAAATTATTGTTTTGTCATCCCAAACAATCTTGTATATGAAATTTCGGCTCAATCGAGCGCTTTAAA
Source organism: Trichonephila inaurata madagascariensis (assembly GCA_019973955.1). NCBI lineage: Eukaryota > Metazoa > Arthropoda > Arachnida > Araneae > Nephilidae > Trichonephila > Trichonephila inaurata. Next base: position 21,666 of record BMAV01006605.1, on the reverse strand, counting down.
ATGTATTTTATGAACGATTGAAAATTCCACCAAGATAAATAAATAAATATATAGAGAGTGTGAGCTAATAGTGTATAGGATTTGAACAAATCTTTTTTACATAAAGTGAAAATGTGTATAACATATTATTACTAAGCGTTCCCAAATTACTATAAACTTCAATTTTGTTACAATGTACTTCGTCCTCTGAAAAAACATGAATACTATTGAAGACAGATCTCTTAATTTTTAACCACGTTTGAGGGAACAGCTGAGACAGCAGCACCTCCCCCCTACTCCCAACTTCCACATGATGCCAATGGGAGGATTTTTAGTTTATACAGATTTAACGCGCATTAGCCCCTCTACACCGCGGGTATTTCGTGACACGGACTGAAACCTGTAATTCGTGATTGATTCGCGATCATGATTACCCGCTACCGCGGTCACATCAAAAATCAGAGTGATCATATATATATTATTAATAAGACACGATCAATATTACCAATATATATATATTCGTATTACGACTTACACCAACGTTATATTCGTCAGCAGATCAAAACCAATTCGGGCCAATCACTAATTACTCGTATTACGACTTACATCAACGTTACATTCGTCAGCAGATCAAACTAATTCGGGCCAATCACTAATTACTCGTATTACGCTTACACCAACGTTATATTCGTCAGCAGATCAAAACCAATTCGGGCCAATCACTAATTACCGTATTACGACTTACATCAACGTTACATTCGTCAGCAGATCAAAACCATCGGGCCAATCACTAATTACTCGTATTACGACTTACACCAACGTTATATTCGTCAGCAGATCAAAACCAATTCGGGCCAATCACTAATTACTCGTATTAGGACTTACATCAACGTTACATTCGTCAGCAGATCAAAACCATCGGGCCAATCACTAATTACTCGTATTACGACTTACACCAACGTTATATTCGTCAGCAGATCAAAACCAATTCGGGCCAATCACTAATTACTCGTATTACGACTTACATCAACGTTACATTCGTCAGCAGATCAAAACCAATTCGGGCCAATCACTAATTACTCGTATTACGACTTACATCAACGTTACATTCGTCAGCAGATCAAAACCAATTCGGGACAATCACTAATTACTCGTATTACGACTTACATCAACGTTACATTCGTCAGCAGATCAAAACCAATTCGGGACAATCACTAATTACTCGTATTACGACTTACATCAACGTTACATTCGTCAGCAGATCAAAACCAATTCGGGACAATCACTAATTACTCGTATTACGACTTACATCAACGTTACATTCGTCAGCAGATCAAAACCAATTCGGGCCAATTACTAATTACTCGTATTACGACTTACACCAACGTTATATTCGTCAGCAGATCAAAACCAATTCGGGACAATTACTAATTACTCGTATTACGACTTACACCAACGTTATATTCGTCAGCAGATCAAAACCAATTCGGGCCAATTACTAATTACTCGTATTACGCCTTACACCAACGTTACATTTGTAATGATTTCACACAGCTCTTGGATAAACTATTTATTTCTTAGTATGAAAATCATAAAAATAAATAAATAAATAAATAAAATTAGTATATTCTTGCACAATTCAATAGCAAAAGGGTCCGTAGTGATTTCGAGTCTCTTCCACATAACATAAGGGCGTAACTTCGCCCGCTAGAGAAAAGTCCTATTCAGATCGTGAGTAAAAAGGGTTCACTCTCGGTAATTCCACACCGAGTCTGAGTGAGTTCGCTGGCTCCAAATTCGCCGTGCTCTTTCGCACTCTCTTACCGTTTCTTGATCTTCCAAGTTAGGAGACCGCTGTACTTCGCGGGCTCGTTATCGCTTTTTTCTATCTCTCAAGGGACGTCCAAACGGCTCCCTTCAAAATCCAGTCTCTCTAGTCCGGATTCTCTCGCCCTCCTTATATCCTCTCTATCTCTCCTAATCATCCTTCTCTGATCTCTTTGTCGGACTCAACAACTCTTGTTCTTTTGCCGCCTTCGGTCTCGGCTCCCTTGATCTCTTACCCTTCTGCCGCGCCAATCGGTCTCGTTTCCTGATTTCTCGCCCAAGGGGCGCCGATGGCTGGGAGCACATTTGTACATTTTCAGATGCGCCGTCGTCACCGAATCGCGGGAAAATGAAAACACAATGTTAAGGCGCCTCTTTTTGACAGTCCGGTCAGCCTGGGAAAAAGGTTCCGAAACTTTGACCACCCAGTTACGAAATTCTTTCCCAGAAATCAGGGGAATGCCTGGAATTTTCGCAACGTTTGTCGGCAAGGCGCGTTAGCAAATAGGGGGAAGAGATCGGCTTCGTCACACATTCTTCAGCAGATCAAAACCGATTCGGGCCAATTACTGATTATTCGTATTACGACTTACACCAACGTTACGTTCGTCAAACGATCAAAACCATTTCTGGCCAATTTTCCGAAATTTCCTGTTATAAATTTTGGCAGTTTTGGCAAATATCTTAATTTGAAATACACCTACCTTAATTTTAAATTTACTTGTCATTGGAACAGTATTATTTAAAAGATTATTGGGAATGCACATTCCTTTGTTTTAATTATCAGTCAATTTATGGCTGTGATTTCTCAATCATTATCTCGCTTGCCCTACTTGCAAAATCTGAAATGAGAAGACACATATCAGTGATATTTAGCATACATTAGTTAGTTCCAGTTCTTAGCTTTCCAAGTATCAATCATAATTATATTATGTTAATATGAAATATGAATTGAACCATATTTTGTAAACTGTAATCACAACTCCTCTCTTGACAGTCACGCCGCATATCAACCAATTATTATTATTATTATTTCATAGTTTTTACTATTTATGTACTTGAACTTTTAACTGATCAATTACATTAATATTAAGTATTTAACTATACATATTTAAAAAAAATACAGCAATAAATAATATTCTTTTGTTTAAAATGACGCTGTGTGTGTGTGTGTGTTTTCAACAACACTTTAACTGTAATTCCGTAGCTACAATGTTGAAACGTCTGAAAATAAAATAGTTATTTACTTAATATTATGCTTGGAATTCATTTTTAACGGTTGTCGTTATGGAGTTGTATATAAAGTGACTAATTAAACGTATATCGTTGAATTTATTTAGATATATAATAAAAAATAATACTTTATATGGAAAATTCTTGACGAAATTGAGAGCAATGTTCTTATTAATAAAAATATTCATACTAGAAACGTTACTGAACACTAAAAATGCCTAAAATTATTGATAAGAGTGCTTAAGATCTCAGAATTCATATGTATTTAAATATTTTCCTAGCAATGTACCCAAAATACGAAGATAATGTATTTTAAAATTTGAAATGCAACAATAAACCAATATATTATACTACATGAATAGTAAACATTCTTCCATGGAGAAACCAATGCAATAATTTTGATTGTTATTGCAGAATATATTTTAAATGTATATTTTGAATCTAAATGAAAAAAAATTTAAATATTTTAAACCATTTTGTTTAAATTTAATAAACTAAACAAAAACCTACATTCGATTTTTTTTAAAAAAAAATTTACTATGTCATGTTGACTTTAATGTGTTATACTTGCATAACGCATTTAAAATATAGTTAAATGTTTGTTTTATATATTTTTTGTTTGTTTTTATCTTGAATGGAATATTTATTGCTTTCATATTCCATCGATTTGAAATTTTTCAATTTTTCATCTTGTGTTTCGACGTAAAAAAATGTAAATAAAAACAATTTATATAATGTTTGACTATCGTCATAGTTTCGATTTTTTTAAGGTATCCGACTACGTTCGGAACCGTGATTTTGCAAAAGCGCATAAATGGATAATTTTCATGATATTTAGTGTCACTTAGATTAGAATACATATATACAATTGTTTTAAGGACATTTTGACAAAAAAATTATTTAAATGCAATATCTTGGCAAAAAATAACTTAGAATAATTTTTTTTTAAAAATGTTCTCCTTTTGTGAAAAATGCTTCTATTATAATAATATTTTGCCTGTCTATAGCTCAGACCTCTCTACAGAGGCTCAACTAGAATTTTTGAAATATATAACTTAGAAGTGGGTTTATTCATATTTTACGACAGCAGAGGGGAGCAATTTTAAGAAAAAAATGCCGATAATTATTTCCAATGGTTGTAACTCTGAAAATAAATGTGAATTTTTCAAAAATCATAGTTGAGCCTCTGTAAAGAGGTCTGAGCTATATACAGGCAAAATATTATTACATAATAGAAGCATATTTCACAAAAGGAGAACATTTTGAAAAAAGATTATTCTAAGTTAATTTTTTGCCAAATATTGTATTTAAATAATTTTTTTTGTCAAAATGTCCTTAAAACAATTTTATGTATGTATTCTAATCTAAGTGACACTAAATATCATGAAAATTATCCATTTATGCCCTTTTTTAAAATCACGGTTCCGAACCTAGTCGGATACCTTAAGCGATTTTTTTAAACAAGTGCAGGACACCATATCTTATAAGAGAAAATCCTGTGGCCTAAAAAGTCATATAACACTTCCGAAGAATCACTCAACGCAACCATTCTGGAATCTTCCGGGACAAATCCGGCGCGACAGCTCTTTTCTCTAAAAAATAAGTCCTCGACCTTTGCCCTACCACGAACAACATAATAGCATAACACCCATCTTGATAAAACTTGTTTCTTAAAGAGTAAGTACATAGAGCTCCATCCATCTAGCTTGGCATTCCAGTAAATCCTCCACAAACCTACTCTATCATCAGGGGGATTTATCTTAAGCTAATCCCTTCCCATGGTAGACACTATTTTCCTCCAGCCTTTGACTGGGACATCTCGCAGAATATACGATGTCCATGCCGGAGTGAAAGGGAGGGATGAGGAGGCTTTCAAAAGGGTGGAAAGATTCTTTCGTGTAAGAGGCTTTTCCCTTTTCCTGGATTGGGAATGCAGAACAGACGAGGTGCTTTTGTGCCCGGTGGATTTCCGTTTTCGCTTTCGTCTCCTCTTGGGGTGATGCACCTGAAAATGCGAGAGATTCATGGTGGTGGTAGGACAAGTCTTAGAAGTAGAAACGTGTTTTGTTCTTTTCGCTTATTCCTTTGTGATGTTGGGTTTCGTGCCTTCTGGGGATTGTGCAGGTTTCACTTTAGATACCGAATCGAATTTCTTTAATGCAAAGATGTATCAGAATATTGCCATGGACGTTTCATTGAACGTTTAATCGTTATTAAAAAAGTATCACGCGTAAGATTTACAAAAACATGGGATTTTAACTGAATTTTGAAATTCTTTCAAAACATTACAGTTTTTTAACGAGCGCGCGCGTTTACGTCAGTGCTTCTCAATATTTCTATACTTACGACCCAATTTTCAATTCTAATTTTCCTTGCGCCCCCCTCCATTTAATATCAATGTATTAAATTCAAAATTAATATACTTTGACGTAAAGGTACAAGGCAACACTAATTATAAACCATACAAATTATCATGCTAAAATGCTAAAAATTAAATGCTAAATTTTGTATATAATTGTATGACATGCCCATAGAAATCACTGGTAATTATTAAACTTGTTCTTAACCCGCGGTCACTCGTGCCTGTTTTTGCTACCGTCGTCACTCGCGGGGTGTAGAGAACACCCCAAACTTTGAACACGTGTATTTAATTATGAAAATAAAATTAAGTCATTATGATACATATTTATAAAGTACAAGATGTTTTTTGTGCTTTACAAATAAAATTGTTAAATTTATTGCATACAAATGAGACTAACATTAATTTAAACTAAACATACAAAATTTTCATCTTAAAACACATAATTTGATATTTTTTCATAAACTAGTATAAAACGTATATATTAGTAATAAATATACTTTACAATTAATGACATAATGATAGTAGAAAGTAGAAAAATAATATTTTAATCATTTTTCAAACATTCAGAACAGACTGTATACAAATGCTCTACTTCTCGCGGGAGTTCTCAGCCCCCAGATAAACTTTTTGAAGGTCATTACATTCCAATCGTTCGAGAAAGAGGGGTTGTATCAAGCCTGAAGGTTCAATGACCTAAAATGTGCAGCTACAGAAAAAATCGGGGTTCTGCACATTCTTTTTAGAATCCTGGGAGGAATTTCTTGTTGTTGGGGTGTACAGAACACCCCGCGCGAGTGATCGCGGGTTAACTTAGTACTGTTAAATTAATTATGAAACACATTGTGCAGTATTGATACATGTATAAGTGTACTATGTCAATATAAATATGTATTTTATTTTTTATTATGTCAGAATGTATTTTTTTTTTTTTTTTTTTTTGCTTCCTTTCAGTAAATTAATAATTTTTTGAAACAATAATCTTTTATTTTCGACTCTTTCATAAGCTCGCGCCCCCTTGTAGAGTTATCACGCCCCCCTAGGAGGGCGCGCCCCACAGTTTGAGAAACACTGGCTTACATAATATATAGATTACTCTATTACTATTTTTAGGATAAGTTGTAATCAAGTAGCAAGGAGCAACACTGTGCCCCAGTAGCGCCCACAGGAAATTTTCAAGAGGGGTGTCAGGGTTGAAAGTCCACCATTCTTGTATCATGTTCCTTTTGATTTCGTCGATATTCGTTAACAAAAAACAGTAAGAAACTAATTATTGAATAAATATAGTTAGCATTAATTAATAAAATTAATTATAAAATACAAATATATACTTAATTAAATTTTACGACCTATACACTTAGACTTACAATCAATCGGAAAACAAAATCAAGGGCTTTGGGGGGGTATCTAGAACCCTAGGACATCCCCTTGTGTGCGCCACTGCTGTGCCTAGAACCCCCATTGACCAACAGATTTTTAATTTTTTTATCATAGAGATTACCTCATCGATGGTAACGTCTACCTGGTTTTCAGAGTGCATCCTCCACTCCCATAAAAGAGAGTTGTATACTACCAAGTGGGAAAAAAAAATTCATATAATATTAGTTCTTTTTCCTTTCAAGTGCAATAATTAAAGGGTTTAAGTTGCATTTGTGTGTTGTGCTTTATAACTAATACATAAGATATTAAATATAAAACTATGCGCCTTTATTAAATTACTGAACTGAACTCATTGGTGCAACAGCCCATGAGGTCCTACACCTACTGTGCCTATCTCAGTTTTCGTGACCTAAGGCGCTGGGGTCAGTGGCGCACACAAGGGGGGGATCCTGAGGGTCCGGACCCCCAAGCCATTGATTTTTTTCCGATTGGTTATAAATCCATAATACGTAAAAATTAATTAAATATTTGCTATTAATGATTAATTTCATTAATTAATGCTAATTATTTATTCAATAATTAGTTTTTTACTGTGTTTTGTTCCTGAAAATTGACAAAATCAAAAGTAGCATGATACAAGAATGGTGAACTTTCAACCCTAGAACCCTCCCCCCCTTGAAAAATTCCTGTGTGCGCTACTGGCTGGGGTGCATGTGCAGATGTTTCGGTCAAGTGGTCAGTCTGACGCGAAACCCCTAGTGTTCAGTTCCCAAGCAAGCTTGGTACTCATTTATCGACCCACTGAAGGGCTGAAAATCTGAGTTGACGTTGCCCAGCCCGGAATTTGACCGGGACCTGCGGAGTAGAAGCGCGATACAGTACCACTCACCACTGGGCTTCGTCCTGTATATAATTTGGCAAATAATTATCTAAATAAATAGCTTTAGAATAAAAAATAGAGGAGAATATAAATTATTTTAAAAATAAAGGTCATGAGTCTCATGTTATTTTTCGAGCTGACATAGACATAAATAATAATGCGATTAATTAAAAAAATAGTTATTTCATCAGATGCTAATAATTACATTTCAGATTTCTTTAATTTATCCTTTCGAGAAATTAAAATTCAGCATTTTTTTTTATTTGTTTTTCCCATTTCTGCTTTATTGTCAAAGTTGAAGTAAGTTATGCGTTTTGGGAAATCATAATTTGACGACAAGGAAAAACCATTAAGGAAATTCGTTAGCCTGTTAAAAAGATGAAGACCTTTTTGCATTTTTGTTTTAAAAAATTTTCTACTCTATTGTGCAACTGACAAAACCAGCAGAACTACAAGGTATGTTCAAGAAGTATCCGACCATTGGTATGAAAAAATATCTTAGCTGCTTTGTGGGATTTGGATCCTAATCAAATTCAAAGTAGGCCTCTTGCGACTTCACATACTTTTAGCCCAGCATACCATCCACTGCCGAAAATACTTCCAGAAGGTTTCTTTTGGAATGTTGTTAAACTTCAGAATCGTGTTCTGTCTTATCTTATCTCCACTTTGAACATGAGATCCTTTCCTTAGCGTTATCTTATCTAGGAACAACCAGAAGTCACAAAAGCCTGGTGTTGTTTTGCAAATGTTCGTTGTCAAATGCTGGTTCGTGTTCTAACTAATACGTTGCGACTTTTGGACTGTAAATTGGTTTATTTCGAGATGGTGCTATTCGCACGCTGTTCCAAGATGGAAGCTACTACAACAACTGATGCGGAGGGTTACATCAAAACACGGAAGGAGGTGCTCAGTCGGCGGATGCCAATCGTGACAAAAAATAGATACAATTACGGACTGAACATCCTCTCCCCGTTGAATTACATTCAATCAATATACAAAATCACATAAATAAAATTAAAAAAAAAAATATATAAAACATAATAAACAAATAATACTTTACATAAATCAAGGAAGAAACATTTTCACAAATTACATATTAATTGTCCAAGGGCAGAACACACACTTTCCCAATGCTGCGTTTAATATTGCCCTTATTAGTTTTTATTTCCAATACGCGAATCTTCCCATCCATACCAGGAAATAGCTTTGTAATGCGACCTAAGCTCCATTTATTTACAGGAAGGTTATCATCCTTTATTATGACCATTGTATTTAATTTCACGTTATCTTTGTGAAATTGCCATTTGTTTCGTTGCTGTAAATTGTTTAAATAATCGCGAGACCATTTTGTCCAAATATGTTGAACTATTTTTGTTAATTTTGCCACCGAGAAAGTGTGTTTTCTGACTTATCTAACAAATTAGGTTCAGAAATGGAAGTGATGGGTCGTCCAATCAAGAAATGGCCTGGAGTAAGCACTTCCAAGTCGTCAATATCTTCTGACAAAGGAGTGATTGGTCTAGAATTCAGAATTCCTTCAATCTGTATTATTATGGTTAAGAATTCTTCCAAAGTGTGTCATCTTTAGGTTTCCCACAGCTCTTTTTAAATAAAATGTGAATGATTTAACTCCTGCCTCCCAAAGTCCACCAAAATTTGGAGCTCTAGGTGGCATGAAATTCCAAGAAATCCCTTCAGAAGAAAGATAAGAAGAAAGTTTTTCATCGGGAAATTTTAGGAGATTATGTAATCTTTTTAATTCTCGATTAGCTCCAACAAAGTTTTTGGCATTATCTGATGATATAGTAGCACATTTCCCGCGTCTAGCCACAAAACGCTTCAATGTAGCAAGGAAGGCGTCTGTGGTCAAATCCGAGACAATTTCGAGATGGACGGCCTTTGAGGCTAAGCAAACAAAAATGGCTACATATATCTTTTGGTAAGTGCCCTTTCTCTGGTGTTTATACCTTATGAAAAAGGGTCCACAATAATCAATTCCTATATGCAGGAAAGAAAAACTAGGGTTTACTCTCTCTCGAGGTAAAGATCCCATAAGTTGGTTTGCTACAATAGGTTTATTTTTGAAACAAACTACGCATTCATGCACAATTTTCCTCGCTATTGATTTTTACAAAAGAGGCCAAAATTCCTTTGTTTTGGGACAATAAAAAAAAACGAGGACCTAAATGAAAATTTCTATTGTGTATATAAATCATAATTAATTTGGTGAAAGATGACCCCTGGAAAGTATAGCTGGATTTTTTTTGACTATTAGTTAAACCCGGGTTTCCCGGCGTCCCCCAACCCTAAAAATTTTATTGCCATCTAGGAATGGATTTAAAGAAAAAGTTTCCCTTTTTTGGGAATTACAATCACCCTTAGCTAAAAAATCGATTTCTTCTTAAAAGGCAAAAGGTTTGAAGATTTTTAATGAGGCATAATTTTTGTTTCATTCACTTCACTATAATCTAACTGGCCAGATTTTTTTTACACTAGAATTTCTAGAGTTGTGGGGGAACCCGTGAAAATATAAACTAAAAATTTGGAAACAATTTAGTATAGTTATTAGAACTTTTTTGAAAAATAATCTATAAGAGAAATTTACAAGAAGTTAAAAGCACATCTGCAAGTTTAAGTTCCTTTAAGGTATCCGACAACTTTCCCGGGAACCCATGTTTTTAAAAAAGCGCATAAATGGAAAACTTTCATGATATTTAGTGTCACTTAGATTACAATACATGTATACAATTTTTTTAAGGACATTATGGAAAAAAAATTATTTAAATACAATTTTTTTGGCAAAAATTAATTTAAAGAATAACCCAAATGCTCCCCTTTTTTGTAAAAATGCTTCTATTGTTTAATTTTTTTCCCTGTATATAATCAGACCTCGGGACAGAGACTCAACTATGATTTTAAAAAATTCACATTATTTTTCAGAGTTACAACCTTTTTAAATAATTATCGGCGTATTTTCTTAAAATTTCTCCCTTCTTTGTCGTAAAACATGGATAAAAAAAACTTCCGATTTTCCCTTTTTCAAAAATTCTAGTTGAGCCTCTGTGAGGGGGCCCGGGGCTGAATACAGGAAAAATATTAATAAATAAACTTTTTAAAAAAAAAAGGAAAGTTTTAAAAAAGGTTATTCTAAGTTGTTTTTTTGCCAAAATTTTTTGTATTTAAATAATTTTTTTCATAATTTGTGTTTAAAAATAATTGAAACATATATTCAAATCAAAAGTGACACTAAATATCATAAATTTTTCCTTTTTCCCCTTTTTCAAAACCCTTTTCGAACGTTTGGGAAAAACTCAATTCACTTTAAAGAAGTTACCCTTTTCCCAAAATCCTGGTTTTACTTCAAGTTTTTTCCCTTTTAAAAAAGTCTGGGCAATACCCCCAAAAAGTTGTTTAAAAAGAGATACCCGGCATTCAATCCACTTTTGATATTAGGTCAGCCGGGTTTTCATTAGATGATATTTTGTTTCCCATTTACAGTTCTTGGTTAATCTCTGTATTATTTTGATTCTATTGTCGATGAACTTCTTAAGCTGCTCAGGGGATCGCTGAATCCAGGCTAATACAATGTTAAAAGTCAGTCCAAAACTTATTTGCTGTATACGTAGCGGGGAATGAAAAACCCTTTTTCAGGAGCTGTGAAAATTAACACACAAGCACATAATTCCAAACGGGGGTTAGTGTTTGGGTTTTTCCCCGGGGTGCAACACGGGATTTGCTGCAAAAAGAGTCTTGTAGATACATCCTCTTCTGAATCGATTGAACATATAGTACAGCACCATATCCCTAACGTTGAGGCGTCGGAAAAATACATAGATGATAATTCTCCCTTTTTCCCTATTACGGGGTCGGGGGACATGGATATTTTTGAATAACGGGAAAGGGGGTGGGCAAAAGTCTTTCCCATTCTTTAGCCATTGGATTGGAGAGGGGTTCATCCTATTCTAATTTGAGAACCCAAAATTTCTGTTAATTTTAAATTGGGCCTTAGTTGGGAATTTGGGCCCCCAAAGAAATCAAAGGGGCAAATAAACGTGCAATAATGGAAAAAAACTTCTTTTTTGTATACGACCCCCTTGGCAGTTCTGGGCGGTCTTAAAGAAAATAATCAAATTGTGGACCCCAAATGTTCCTAGAGTTTTTAATTTTTTTTGGTCTGATGATTGGCAATGGAAATCCCAAGATTGCTTTCTTTAGGTATTGAATTAAATATTTCTGGAGTATTGCTACACCCACTTATGTTAGGCTCGTACCCTTTTTTTTTAAGTAAAATAATTAATTCTATTAGGTTTTGCTCTTAAAACCCTGAATAACCTTTTAAAAAATATCTTTCCCTTATAAATGTCTCTGGTCCCAACTGCTGCAGCCAAGGATAATGTTTTCCTTCGTCCCTGGCTAATTGCTGAATGGTTCAGGTAGCTAAATAGAGTGCACAAGTAGTCCCGTAAATTACAGTGTTGAGTTTGTATGTTTGTACAGGACCATAACACAATTTCCATAAAATAAACCCAAAAATTTTGATGATCGGGATTAATTAAAAATTTTTCTAAAAATTTTTTAAATATCCGTTGTAAAGACAAATGTGTGCCTTCCTAAATCTAAAAGAATTGGGAAAAAAAATCTTGCCAAAATCTCGCCTTTATATAAAAAAGTCATTCCCCAGAGATACCTGATGTTGTTTCAAATGGCATTAAAACTACTCTAAGCTTGGTAGTTTTTTCTATCGGGCAAAAAACTCCATGATTTTGGTAGAAAATAAGAAATATTTGTTTCAAGGGGGTTTAGCTACTAGTTGCATGTGGTTTAAATCAAATATATTCCTGTAAAAACGATTTGTTTAAAGGGTTTGTAATTCATAATGTTTCGGGGTTTTTCCAAAAATTGGGTTCAAACGAATTTCAGCCATGAACCCTTTAATTACCTAAAAAAATAAAGCATCTTTTTTTAAAGGGGAATTGTACAACATATCGTCCTTCTTCAGTGCGATAATGAGTGTTTTTTATATTGGGGTTTTTCAAATTTCTTCTTCTACACTAAAGTTCTATTGAAGAAATTTATCCCACCCTTTCAATTTTAAAATGCTTGCAATTGTTGATTAAGATTATCTGAATTTATTTCCCCATTTAAAAGCTAAGCCACAATATGATTTTTCCTTAAATTTATCAGAGCTCCCCACAACAATGTATCCGAAAAAAGTCTCTTTTAAACAGCCATTTTCCGCAGGGCTATCGAAATTTATTAGGTCTTAATAAAAATTTAAAAAAAGCTCGCACCCAAAAGCATATCTATTTCTCCCGGTATCCCAAAAACTTTTTTCCGCGAGATCAATCTTCGAAGGGGTTTTTACTTTAGTTGCATCATGCATTTATAGATGTCGTTGTAATAAACCCGGGGCGATTAATAGTTCAATGCTGTTGAAAAAATCTCCATTTTTTTTTTGAATTTTATATTTCTTTTGTTTAACTCTAAGAGTTTTAAATTTCCCCCAATCCCGAAATAGACGCGTTTATTTTTTTTAGCTGGAGTTTTTTTAGCCAACCCTTTTCGAATGAAGGAAAATGAGATCCTGAAACTAAAATTTGCTTTGGGGGGAAAGGGTGATCATCTGCCCCTGGGGGGGCCATTGCGGTCGGGAGTAAAAAGCTTTTCTTTTTTTCCCCCAGAGTTCCCAAAACGTATAAGAGTGTTTTGGGGGTGTTCCCTTGCATATCCCGTGGGGGGTTTTAGTTCGTTAGCTAATCTTGTGGGCAAGGGCGAAGGAATCGTTTCAAATATATGTAACGATGTATGATGACGTTATTTACAAACGGAGAAAGAGTTTTTCGATTTGCATTCCCCTTTAAATTTTTTGATGTTCCTTTAAACAAGTGCACAAATTAAGGCGTTTTATTCGATTAAATCTATCCCAAAACTTTCATATTTTGATAAGCGCTGCACTTATAAATCAAATGAGGCAGTTTACAGATTGCACAAAAATTTTAGGAATCACTCGAATTAGAAAAGATTTTTTGTTTTTTTTGGAAAAGGGTTTCTTGTTTTTGTTTATGAATAATAAAGGGGCAGAACGATTAATACTATCAAATTTTAAATTTTTTTTTTCTAAAAAAAATTATAAATCATCTAATTCAGAATTTGATTTGAATCAATAGATTGTTCGAATTGTTTACGAGTTTCTCGATCTATTTTTTTTAGAAAATGATATTAAGCAATTAAAAATCCGATACATTATTTCGTTCAAAATCTAAAAAATTTTAAAACTCCGATATTCTTGTTTAGAATATCAGTCATGAAACTAAAATCTCGGCTGATTCGCTTGTTCTTTTCTATTTCTAATATAGCATTAATATAGTCTCCCGTAAAAGGGCCAAAATTTTTAAATCTGTTTTAATGCTGTGATGAGTGCGGTTTAAAGGAATCATCCCAAATGCTTCAAGTAGTTTGGCATCACCTTTGTTGGCCTTTCAAATAATAAAAATTTTTTTGACTCGTTCAAGTCATTTTTTGTGGTTATAATGTTATCAAATTGTGATTTAAAAAACTAGGCCATTCGTCATTCCCCTAAATACTGGTAAAAGGTATTTCCGGCAGTTTTATTTCTAATTTTAGTTTTTGAATTGACTTGAGATATTGCATTTTCATGGTTATGAACATAACAGAAAAATTTAGCAAAAAATTTAAAAAATTTAGAATATCTCTAATTCTTACCTCCCGCTCCCCGTCTGTCCTCCATACTTTGTATGTGTCGCTTCTATGACTTCTAGTTCCGATTCATAATATCCTTGATATCATAGTACTGATCCTTTTTAAATTCCCTAAATCTTTTCTGTTCACGGAAAGTTTCAGTTTAAAATAAAGTTTTATAGGAATTTTAATTCCTTTATTCTTCTACGAAAGTTTTTTATCTTAGTTATGGTGCCTTTGATTGCACGCTTAATTATTAAAATTTATCCATTTTTTTTTCCGTTTTTGACGCTCCACCCCCGGTTTTTCTGTTGATGGGAATCAGTAGGTCCCTTTCAACTTTTCAAGACGGAGTTCCTTCTGTTCCACCTACAGGAGCTTGGAGGAAAATTTAAATATGCAGAGCCTGTACTGATCTCAACTTGTTTAGCAGTCTCTCGTGCGGTCAAACTACGTTCTTTCATCATCAGATTTCCCACCTTTTCAACAACAGTTACATTTCGAGCAGTTTGTAGCCTTCCAGAACGCTGGTCATTCTCTACCGACGTGTGGCCATTTTTGAATTGATTAAACCCCTCCTTAATTTGTATAACTCCCATAGTATCTTCTCCAAACACTTGCTAGATCTTTAGAACTGTTTATACAATCATCAAGTTTTTGAAAAAAATGTGATGTGTACCTTTGCTGAAATCATTTAGTAACCTTTAGAGGAATAAATAACGTATAAAAGCACCTCACTCGACTGCCTACCGGAAAATACTGGTACACCGGGACGAAGTGAAAAAATTTAGATATGTGCATTAAGCTGTCGCCCCCACTGTCCACAGTGGTGCCACTTTAGAATTTCTACTGTGCAAGGTGAAATTCAAGGTCGGATACCTTTTGAACAGACCTTGTATTTATTAAGTTGCTATATTAAGTGATTTTTGTTTGTTAATAAATATCTTAACACAAATATTTAAAAAAATAATAATAATTGAATAAGAATTGCTCCGTAAATGTAAGTTTTTACCGACGATGAGAGAGAGAGATAAAATACTTGAAATAAATTACTTTAAATAATATAATTGTTTAGTATTTAAACATTCGTTAAACTTATTGTTTGAATGGCTCTTGTTATACAATTGTATATATATATATATATATATATATATATATATATATATATATTTGTAATTCTCTACATATATATATATATATATATATATATATATATATATATATATATATATATATATATATATATATATATATGTGTTGTATTATTAGTAATGGATTGAAGTAGTGTTGGCCGCAGTGGAAGATTATCAATTTGGATTTACTAATGACGTCTTCAGAATAGCTTTACCTCTTTTATTATGAGCACGCATCAGCAGATTAAAGCACAATTACATTATATTTTCACATTGAGTAGACAGCGGCACTTTGGTGGACACAACACAAAGACAAAAAGCAGCAAGTATTTTCAATTGTACATTATGGCGGCAAGCAGAGAAAGAGCGAGCGCGATTACGTTGAATAGCCGTTTTCCTTTGTGCATCTGATTGGCTAAAATGCGCGGTATTTAGATTTAGGTTTAACCGATTACGATTAAGATTACAATGTTTTGTTTTAAACCTAAGAATGAAAAAGATTATTTATAGATCAT
Source organism: Trichonephila inaurata madagascariensis (assembly GCA_019973955.1). Taxonomy (NCBI): domain Eukaryota; kingdom Metazoa; phylum Arthropoda; class Arachnida; order Araneae; family Nephilidae; genus Trichonephila; species Trichonephila inaurata. Next base: position 5,661 of record BMAV01006605.1, on the reverse strand, counting down.
TAAGGAGAGTTAATTTAAAGTATGTTAGAGGGAATTATTACATTTATATGTATATCGAAAGTGATTGATGAATGTTTTCTTGTTTGTAGAGAATTAGACTATACATATATATATATTCTAATTATCATCCTAAAAAGTATATTTTTCGAAACCTATTTATTACTTTGATTAAAAAATGTTAAGTAAAAATCTCATTAAGAATTTAAAGTAAGAACGAATTAAATCACAGCCATCCCTAAGGATATCTAAGCAGATGTAAAAAATAAAACATTATATATATTCCATTATAATTTTTTATTTATTGAATCGAAAGTTTCAAATAAAGTTGGAATCCAAATGATGTTTAACTTTCACAAAGTACTCAAAAATGAAGTGCTTGCATTACTTCTGATTAAGTGATTTTTTTTCCATTCAGAAATATATACTCTTATTTTAGAATAATAATATACTAAAATAAATACAATTTTTCTCCACTCATTCACTGAATAAAAAAAAAATTACTTAAAACAAACGATTGATTCACTAGTAAAAAGACACTCAAATGACAAAATAGTAAAATCAAAACATATTGAATAAATACATAAAATAACAATTCTACAAATTGAGAGAAAGAGATAGCACTTTTTATTTGCAAAATACATCCGAAATGAAGTTTTCATTTCGTGTTAAAGTTAAAACACTCTAGGACAAATTTTCCAGTATTTTTTTTTCTCCCTCCGCTTTCTATTTCAACATGACTAATTCCGAAACAACGTCTTTATAATCGAATTCAATTGAAATAACATATTTTCGGAGGAATCTCCACTTTTTTTTTCAAAATTTGTTTTGTGCCTCTTTAGCTATTTTCTTTAACTGAGACGAAGAGAATTATTACCCCTGGAGGACCAAAACTGTACACTGATTTCAAAAGCAAATAAAAGAGAACAAAAAAAAAAAGTTCGGTAAATAAATAGAACGGTCCTTTCTTGTAGTGCATCATTATGAAGTAGTTATTGAAATTCGGGAAATTGTTTTTTGATTACGATAGCGTGCCGTCTGTGTATTTTTTGTTTGTTTTTTGTTTATCTTGTTTCGATATAAATTTTCTTCTCCTCACTTAAATATTGATTAGACCATCGTTCGTGCCTAGGGGAGATGTAAAAGATTAGATCGGTGGCGATGGTGACTGCTTTTATAGCTTGTGTCTACGCTCGGGAGACGGTTGATGATTTTCTTTTTTAGTCACTTTCCTGAGGAGCTGAGGTGAGGGCTTTGGATGAAGACATTAATTATTTGGAATGGCTGGGTGAGGAATAAGGGTGGTATAAAGTCTGTTATGACGGTGCTTCCCTTAATGAAGATTTCGGTTAAGTGTGTGTTGTTATGAGGAAATGTTGTTTTACCCAAATTCTGCATAAATCTTTCTTTCTTAAGAGAATTGTGCCTTTTTTCTTTGCCATCTTAATGGAAGCAAAATTAATCTTTTGATAAAGAAAATATCAGTTTAAGACGGAAGAAAAGAAAATATAACCGGATGTGTGGTATATATTTCTAAAATAAACCATTCAACTAAAATGTTTAAGCATCTGATTCATGCACCTACTATTTATTGCTGTACAATACAGGGTTATTTATAATTCCATCAATGTTTCGGATTGCTCTAGTAAAAAAACTAAGGTAAATACAGCAAAAAAGAACATGACAGACAGAACACAGAAAAAATTCAAGTTTTATATCTATATTTTACAGGGGTTCTATATGGGAAGAAGCCTTGATCCCACGCAGTGGCACACACAAGGGGGGGCCTGGGGGGCCGGACCCCCCAAAGCCCTTGATTTTTTTCCGATTGGTTATAATTCTAAGCATATAATACATAAAATTTAATTAAATATTTATTATTAATGATTATTTTTATTAATTAATGCTAATTATTTATTCAATAATTAGTTTTTTACTGTGTTTTGTTCCTGAAAATCGACAAAATCAAAAATAGCATGATATAAGAATGGTGAACTTTCAACCCCGGACCACCCCTTGAAAAATTCCTGTGTGCGCTACTGTGAAGTGTGGTATATATTTCTAAAATAAATCATTCAACTAAAATGTTTAAGCATCTGATTCGTACACCTATTATTTATTTCTATAAAATACAGGGTTATTTATAATTCCATCAATGTTTCGGAGTGCTCTAGTAAAAAAACTAAGGTAAATACAACACAAAAAGAACATGACAGACAGAATACAGAAAAAATTCAAGTTTTATTTACATACTTTACAGGGGTTCTATATGGGAAGCCTTGATCCCACACCATACATCAACACGATAGCCTAGTTCCCTCCGCATCTAGTCAACATGGTACTATCAATGTCATTGACAGCACGTGCTATCTTTTCCTTGTTATCAGTGTTATTCGAAAACTTCGTCTTTTACATAAGACCCAAGTTTTCGTACCTTCTTTGCCACGTGAAGCCATGAAAGGATAACACATACTGACAGTAACATTGATAGAAAGATGTCGACGAGAGAGTGACAGGAACTAGGCTATCACAATGGTGTATACTGTGTGACCAAGAGTTCATCTATAGAAAACGTTCAAAATATGTAAATAAAACGAATTGTTTCTGTATTCTTTCACATTATTTTTTCTTTACTTGCCTTAGTTTTTTTTTTACTACAGCTCTCCGAAACCTGTGACGGCTCTATCCGCGTCTTTCCAATGACAAGTCCTCTTGGGAAATCTTTGGTCTTGCAAAACTATTTTATTCGCAACAAGTGCTCTGAAGAAGAAAACAGAGTTATTTAAGTTAAGTAGGCTATATATAGTCTAGGCTTGCAAGCTTTAGGAAGAGAAAGTGAGGGAGATAGGATAGATTGCTAGTGATCAGGTATTAATCAAATTGATAGTTTAACTCAGATATTTGATAATTGTAATCATTAAAGTGACGATTGTGGTCACTAAAGATTAACTAAAGCTTAGATTACTTGGAAAGCAGATTCGAATCTGAAGTAAGTGCATTGGTATTTGAAGTCTTCTCATACCTCGCGTACCTCGTTATTTATCTACATATTGCTTCAATTGGGTGCATCTCTTATTTAAGACTACTTGAATTTGTGTCGTTGATTGTGTGACAAATAAATAGAGTATTTTTGGATGTGACTAGTCTTCCTTTCCTTCATCCCACATCTCTAGCTGCGAACGAGATAATCTCGCAAACCTTGTAGGGAATTATGAATAATCCTGTTTATAGATTATTTACCAATATAAATTTTCGAAGTTACATAGAGACAGTAGCACACACAGGAATTTTTTTCAAGGGGGTCAGGGTTCACCATTCCTGTATCATGCTTTTTTTTATTTTGTCGATTTTCGGGAACAAAACACAGTAAAAAACTAATTATTGAATAAATAATTAGCATTAATTAATAAAATTAATCATTAATAACAAATACTTAGTTAAATTTTACGTACTATATATTTAGAATTATAATCAATCGGAAAAAAATCAAGGGTTTGGGGGGAGGGTCCGGAACCCCAGGCGCCCTTGTGTGCGCCACTGCATAGAGACTGTTTCCGATTTTCTTACTAACTCTGAACCTTTCTCTAACTTTCCCCACAACTTCGACGAAAGAGGACTTTCCCTCCAACAGATTTAACACTTCAATTCGGCTAGTTTTTAATACGAGAGGCGAATCTATAATGGACAGAAATAATACCAGTCATGAGTTTAGTTGTAGTATCTCTTCCCATTGTTGGTTCAGGTGGAGGACTTGCTGATTTTTGAGTTCTGTGGCAATGGGGATTGAGAAGCTATTAAATTGGACACGAAATGATAACATATAGATATTCATGATAATTCCTTTTTATTAATTTAAGCATAAGAAATAAGTACTCGATATGAAGACACGACTAAATAATAAGAAATATCGATTACTTATCTGAAATGAGGTGCAATTTCTGAAATCCTCCAATACTTTCTAATTACGCTTATAATTCAGGACTATAATTAAGAATAAGCGAATATAATTCAGGAACTTACTAAATTAGCTATTTTGCATAACAACTCGCACAACAATAATTTTCTATTTCATAAACTGTTATTTAATAGTGACATTCATTTTCGGAATGGTGTTGTTTTAGCTCAAAGTGCCCATTTCGCTGAATTGAAGAAACATGAATTTAGAGAGAATTTATCTCTCATGTAATGCTCATTGATACAGTTTGCAATTCCAATAGCTCAGTTTCGTAAATAATTCTAACTTTACAACAAAATTGACTGTTAATTTAAACAACTAATGCAATTATTTTGTATCATTTTTTATCAAAAATTATTTATCATGCGTTTTCCCCTCAACATAATTTCAATACAGGAGAATCAATGGAAAAAGTACTTATGTAGCCTGCTTTTAGCGCTTTATAAAGCTGTTACACCAGGATATTTTCCTTCCAAAAATTTCGACATTTATTTAACTATCATGACCAACAGCACAGTATCAGCGAGTTTAGCAGTCTTTTAGGAAATTTTATATATTATTTTTCTTGAATTACACACATTTTAAAAATCGTACATCCAAAATACTACTTTATATTATTTTTTAAAATTTTTTTTATACTTTATACGCATATTTTTTGTACAGTACTTATATTTAAACTAAATTTACGAAGAAAAAAAAAATTCAACCTTTCATTCTTTCCTGTTCAAAAAATTGTTCAGAGTTTTACTTTGGTGCAGAGTGCACTTTTGTTATTTACCAAATAAAGATTTCGGTGATTCCTCTTATAGCAAAATGATTTGGTATAATTTTTTGAAATTTTCTTTGAAGGAAAGCCTTATTAATTACTAAAGTAAACTTAAGATGGTTCTAAGAATACGCACTTTTGAAAGAATATTATACATTATTGTTAAATTAATTATTGAGTTTTTATGTTTTTGTTAATTGTAAATCAATATATTAGTCCTACAAAAGTGCATAGCTTGGAGAGTGTGGATTGTCTGGTCAAATGTTGTCCTAAACACATTTTCTACCTGAAAATTACGAGGTCCGACTTTAATAGCTCTAGTGTATCTATTAACATGACGTTAATTAAAGATCAAATCAAAAGAGCTTGTCACTTAACATTAATGACATTTTATTAATTCAATGTTGATAGTGCATACATAAAATAAAACTTGCTCTTTTTATTAAAATATATTAGATTTTATATTATTTTTCTTAAGCATATATATATATAGTCGAAACTCAACACATTTTTTTTAAAAGCTCAAACACTATATTCAATGAAATTCCATTCACATTATTTGATTACAAATTCATAAATAAAAATAAAATGATAAGAAGAACACTTAAATTGTACGAATTTATTATTATTATTATTTTTTTTTTATTTTAATCTACGTATTGATTTTTTGATTATTGTTGTCTTGCAGTTAAAGTTGTAAAATTCGTGGATGTAAGATAGAAGTCGATTTCAGTCTTAATTCCCTGATAAACTGCTATTACCTAATTTTGAATGAACCTCAATGTGCTTTCATATAGGTATGTATAACAAAATAGATGGACTTAGGCTGCGTCTTTTATTATAAAATCATGGCTTTGAATTTTACCATCCTCCTCCGATAGTCCTTTAGCATAGCCTTAGAAATAAGTTACTTTCAATAAAATTTGATATTTGTAAAAAAACA
>BMAV01006604.1:0-12960 GCA_019973955.1 Trichonephila inaurata madagascariensis | reverse complement strand
TGGGGGGGGGAGATTTTTGCTTGTAGGGTTATTGGCTTTAGGTTGTAGGGTGGTATTCTTGGTATTGTTATTTTTAGAAGTTCCTGCTGCATTGGTATCCTGGAGTTTGAGATTTTTAAAGCGATTTTCTAAGTTGATTTTAAATTTTTCCTTATAGCTTAAATTAGGCTTAGATACTTTTCCTGTGGGGGAGAGATGAAACCATCCTCGTCTTTCCTTTTAGTTGGTTGAGATTTTACAGGGGATGATGTAGGAGTTTCACACACACACACATGAACAGGGCAGCCAGGAGTATCACAGTATGGAAGAGAGCCAAATTCACTCACCGCTTTTTCAAGTAGATCTTCGTAGATAGTGCGCTGTTTCACCATTTCCACGAAGGTTGGGTCGTGTTCGTCTTGTGCGTTTGATTGGCGAAGGGTCGTGATCATATTCTCAAAGCCCTGTGCTATGGGAGTATAGCGACAGATATCCGCCTTAGTAGCTTCCAGCCTTGCACATGAGGTTGATCCAATCGGCCGTTCCGGTGTCGAGTTTCCAGATTTAGGGAGCGTAGCATTTTGGTAATCCATTTCAGAGGAGGAATCCAAATTCAGAGCCATGGTCGTCAGGGTATATTTTGAGTTTAGTTCAGAGCAAGTCGACTCAGCTCTAAAAAGAGCTATAAGTACGACGCAGAAAAGTGCGCAGAAATGACAGACGTGGGAGCTCGTTCAAAGAACGTGCTTACTCAACGGTGTCTAACCTTCCCATTAAAGAATTGAACATGATATAAATATATATATAGGGAGAGAGTATGAATTATTAGTGGGAATTGAAAAGCGTGTGCGATTAATATGGCGAGTATACCTAAAAATTAAATATTGCAACTTGAAAGTATAGGTGCGCGTTATACGCCTGATTTAACGGTTTTCTTATAATGTTTTATCTAGTTAATTAATGTCAATAAAAATTAGAAAAAAAGAAAGAATTAATCACAGGAACTTTACATCTACCAGAGACAGATGGCGCTGTCTTTATGCTCGTCACGAATGCAGGAAACTAAGGCATTCCATAAATTTCTAGATATTGAAGATTAGCATGAATTTTTTGGTTTGTAATTTAAGAATAAGTAAAATAAAAAGAATTGAGGATGAAAATGGTCGTTACAGTACGTACCATACATTTTAATTGCAATTGGGCAAAATATAAATTGTTAAGCACCAGTTTTTCTACTTCAAAAAGTTTAATAAGTAAGATAATTTGTAAAATATGCGGTGATAGATCCTTGTTTATAATAAAAGATTAAAAAACACATCCTCTGTGCATGCAGACATGCTCAACACATGTGCAGATGCAGAGGTGAAATATTGTTGATACGGTACTGAATGATGAAATCGTTCACCTAATCAAAGAATGTAAAGTCGCGAAATATTGAAATAAGACTATGAATACTATCTGGTGGCGGATTTTGAAGCCTATCCATTGGATTGTGTCATTTGTCTACTTTACATTTTTCGGCATCAAAATATGTTTTCGCAGAGATTAAAATATTCCTTGTTTCTTTCCCTTTCAGACTGGAAGTCCAGATGTTCATTCTTTTGTCACAGTTTTGTCGGCATCACACAATAAAGGAATATGTTTAACTTTTGCTTTCTATAGTGCTCGCCGCGATTCATACTCTAATCCCTCACAAGTGTTCGAAACTATCAGACATGCAGCGTCCTCTTGTGTTGGTTTTCTTAGGCTGAACTATGATTCCCTTAGTGTTTTTAAAATGCAATGTGGATCATATCAAAGAAAAATTGAATTCCATGCGTTGTATGGAAAATCAAATTCCTCAGTAATAAATATTTTTGAAAAAGAATTTTTCTGATAGTAATTTGGCAATATCGAATGAGTTCTTTTGCCTTTTATTTTCATGGAGTATAAAATTGTTAGAGTTTATTCGCTGTTTTATAAAGCTTTCATCATTATAGGAATTTATTAGTTCAGTATGCTATCAATATCGAAACACTTGATAAAATTATTTTGTATAAAACCAATTTTTACACGATATCTAATATATATTAGGAAGAATAACAAATTCTTGAAACATTGCTACCGCGCTTAGGACTTATTCGCTACAAGGACTCACAATACATCATATTTATCTACTGTTTACTGCTATTTAATACAAACCTAAAAATTTATGTAGCTGAAGAGGCGGATCCACGGCCGGATAACCGGACTCTGCCAGGGGCGGCAAATTTTAAGGGCGCCATTTGTATCGAATTAAATTATTATTATTATTTTTTTTTTGTTACAAATAATTTGATATATTTTCTGAAATATTTTTGGGTGTTAATCATTCAACGTATTTTATTTCCTTATTGGTGAAATTGTCGAATCGGACACCTTTCCCCCAAATTTTGAAAAATTGCCAATTTTGCGTGTAGGTTTTGGAGTAGCAACCCTATCACAACACTCAACGCCGCACAGTGGCCAGTTTTCCCAATCTGGCACTCGGAAATTATTTTAGGGCTTTAAAGTCTTAATAACTATATCTAATGATCAAAAATCATAGTAATTAATGTAAATTGGGTATTCTTTTCTGTTTTTTACTAACAAATAAGGTTAATAGGGTCTTAACTAATTTATGTCCAGTTTGAATTTGATCAGGAATAAATGATTGCTAATTGGAACTAGTTTTTAAGCAAGGATCTAAGGATATTAACAGAAGCAGTAATTTACACGTGGGAGAATATATGCAAGAAATAGTGTGGCAAGCAAAAAAAAAAATAAAATTTTAAGCAAATACAATCAAAAATAACATTGTACATATACAATAAAGGATCATTCATAGTGTTTAAAAGGACTCGGCACCCTTTGAACATTTTTTTTTTATTTATGTATTTAAAAATTACATTTTAGCGTCATATATAATATTTATTTAAGAAAATGATACGAGATAAAATTTTGCACATATTTTTCACACAATTTAAAAAATATGAAAATTTTTAAAATTTTACTTTTTTTGTGTTAATTAATTTTTTGACATGAAATATTTGTAATATTTCTGAGGATGTTTTAAACACCTTTAGGGATGGATTTTATAATACCTTAATTAGTTTCGGAGAAAAAGCATAATAAAATGTTTATATATATATATATATTCTAAAATTTAACCTAAAGCCTAATTTTTCCCACATTTTAATTTTTTTAAAAAAGTATTCTATTTACAGAAAAATAGATCCCTATAATTTTGTTACATGAATTAAATATAAGACACAGGGAAAAAAAATAGAAGTGATTGGTAAATAATTGTGGAAGTGGTATTTCGAATGTGAAAAAACCCAAACTGAGAAAAACCATTCTAAAGTTTATAATTCTGAAAAAATAATTATTATAAGCTTAAATAAACATAAAATACCACACTAAATTATTAGCTATATATTTTTCTTAAAAATAATAAAATATAATATCAATCTTACTCCCCCAACAACCACGTATCATTCGACTTGGAGAAGAACTTTTCATTTCTATGGCATCCCATCCATTTTTTCCCTACAAACGAGCAGAAATTTTTAACAATTTTTCTAAATTTTTATTGCTGCTGGTTCTCTTATTTATGAAAGTCCGTTGTACCCTTATCTAAACTCAAAACAGCATCAATTTTGCGCTTGGGATCTTGCTCTTCATTCCACACATTGAATAAGGCACTCCGAGTAGTACCATCGGCCAACGCTGAAAAAAATCATAACTTAGGGAGTAGCAGGTAGTAGCAGCTAAATTTGGTATTAAATTAAAGTTCTATATCTGCTCTATATGACTTAAGTGTTACTATGATCACACACACGCACACACAATCCGTGTCAATCCCAAAAGTTCTACTCCAATAAACACAAAAAACCGACATATGTTAGTAGGAGTTACATGCTGTGCTAAATGTTATGTTTTTAGAATTTTTAATCAAACTTGAACCTAATTTGAAAGTCAAATCAAGAAATTACTTACCCATGGCTTTTATTTTTAAAAAAAAAAAAAGCTCTTAAATTTGAAAAATCTTTTTCAGACGAAACGATTGAACTTCTTACTAGAAAATGACGCTCGCAAGTGTTTCTTCTAGTAAAGTGAAACTCGATCTAAACCGCTGACTGTAGAATATTTCCTTTCGCGTACTGACGAAAACTGTTTACCACATGGCTGGGGAATCTTTGAGGACCATAAATAGTGGGTTGTTTTTTTTATTTTGTGCAATTTCATTTTTTGTACTTTCCGAGCTCCAGATAGGGAAAACTGCCCACTGTGCGCCGATACGCGAACGTTATAAATTCTGTCTTCAGTTTTATTTCTGAACAATTAAGGATATGCTATTTAGGGTCCCATTAGGATTAGGGTTTTAGACCATCACTATATAGTTGTATTGATGTATCATCCGTAATGCGATACCATCCACGACGATTGAGGTACCAGAAAGAAAAAGAACGATACACATGGAGATATTAAACTCATAATATTTCTAAGTTTTTGAATTCGTGAATTTAATGGGGTTTTTTTTTTTTTCAAATCATTTACTTTGTACGATAGACGTGCAATCTTTATGAAATTTATGGTTTAAAATCCTTACCTGAAAACTTTCATTTAAAGTATTTTTTCTGATTTCTTAGGACCAGCATCAACCGTCTATTTTTCCAAAATTTTATTGAATTTTCCCACAATTTTTTCCCTCTCACTCGTGTATATCCTACGCGAACGTGTTGAATAAAAACAAAATTAGGTGAACTTTAATAAAAGATAGCGTCCTTTTTTAACATCAAATATCCATCAAAATTTGTTTTACGGTTTGCTTCTAAATTTTAATTACATTCGTATTTTGATTTGCATTCATCGACCCCCGCATGTAGAGGGCAGTCTCTGTATGTCTGTCAAATCTTGCTGATGTTATAGGGAAAATATGTTTAAGTAAGAAAAGACGAGCACACACACGCGCAATTTTTCGGGTTTGTACTTTTTTTAGGATGTTAATTTAAGCTGTAGATGGCATTGCTATACAGCCACACAAGTCAGAGTTAAACAAAATGTGCCAGCAGTTCATAAAGGAAATAAAATTAAATACAAAAAAATAGTCAAATAGATTTTTCTCTCTTAGCTCATACTTTCTTTAAGTTCAGTTCAGGTTGATACGATTTCATTCGTAAATTATCATTTTATGACCGCAAATAGTTCTATCTGCTTTGTTCTGTAATTCTATTTGCTATACATATTGAAAAGAGTTGGTGTTTACGGTCGGCATGAAGTGTCCTCTAGCGACGAAAACTTGCATAGCGGCTGTCGTCATTCTCAATGGAAATCAGATTTTCCAACCGTTATCGAAGCTGTGCGCTCCTGGTAAAGCCGTTACCTAACAGTTTAATAAAATAGCAGTATCACTTTTTTTTCGCAGAAAGTTTGTTTCTTTCACAGTATTGAAATCTACTATAAAAATTCACTACTCAAATTTAGAAGGCAGAGGCTGCAGAACCTTTTTATTTTGTGTTCGCCATGTTTTCTCTTACTACACACACTAGCGCCATCTCGTAATAAAAATTATATTTTTCTTAGGGACGCCCCAATGCATTTTTCTCTGGAACATGATTTCTGACAATTGCTTTAAGTATTGATTTTTGTATTCTCACTAGAAATAAATAACGAATTGAAACTGAGTTCATATATATTTCGCAGGAACCGATGAAATTAAGAATTTGATCAAATTCCTAAATGATATAATTAATTGGCGGGAGAATTAAAATAACGTCTTTTCCATGATGAAAGAAAGGGATTTGAACAAATCCCTTATCTGTTTCAGTGAAATGATGAAATAATATTGCCAAGAGTTTAAAAGGGTTTATTTAACAAATATGGTGCATTATATATTAAACGTAGAAATAAGTAATACAACAAAGTCAATGAAATACAAATTATATAATCGAAACTATTTTACAAATAATTAGAAAATTAAGCTGTGTTTCTTGTGTAAGATCTTTCCTCTTGGTTAATAGATATTTGTGGGAGTGATTTCGTGAAAAGTGACGGGAATGTGTAACAGGAAACCAGGGAAGCGCGCAAGGTGGCGTCGATCGACTTTGCCCGCCCCCCCCCCCCTTCATATGTTCTTTACTTATGTTCACCTGCTTTGGGCAGGGGAGGACTTCCACACTAAAATATCAATTCCCATGTTAATTCTATGGAGCTATTTTCTTAAAGATTTGGGGTTGATGTTTGGGGGATGAATAGTACTGTCTGTTTGTGGTTAGGAAGTACAATGACTCGACCCTCCCAGGTGACTCCTTCTCCCCCCCGGACAGCATTTTGCCAATGCAAATCCTGACCAGTTCATTTCATCATTTTACTGAAACAGTTCAGGGTATTCGATAAAATTACTTACTTTCATCAGGGAAATGACCTTGAAGAGAAGTTAGTTTAACAACTCCCGTCAATTGATCTCCCCTTGGGAATTTAATCAAAATTCTAAATTTCGTCATTTCTCTGCGACATATTTATAATTTGTTGTAAATACTGACAGTTTTACGAGAGGGAGTGTAAAGCTGTTCACATACTATAGATTTTGAAGTGATTAAACATCATTATAATGTCCTACAAGTTTTTCAATTCATCCAGAAATTTTTTTAATGCGTCTAATTAAGATAATACTACATGCATTTCAGTTTCATATTTATTAAACTCTTTTTAAGAAAATGTACTAAGAACCTTAGGGTTTAGATCAGCGGTACTCAAGCTTTTATTCCGCCGGGCCACAAACATATGACAAATATTTCCCGTGGGCCGCAACGTGAGGATTAACGGGGGGGGGGAGACAGACACTAAAAGACCAATGACTTTTAAAATGTAGAAAATTAATCAAAATGTTAATCCTTTTGGATTTTATTTAAAACTATATTTAGCTCCATAAACTCAACACACAAAAAAATAGGTTTCATGTATTTTTTACCCTATTATGGGGTAATTTCGATTTGTTTGCATCAATTATTCCAAGTCCCCCACGCCTCCAAATATTTTGTTGCTGTTGCAAAGATCTTTTTAAGAAAGCCAAATTATCTCGTCTTCAAAGAGACTCTAAAAAAGGGGGGAAAGGAAACAGTTCGAAGATTTGTGTTTAGTAGTATAGTGACGAGCAATAATTTAATTTTTTTAAATATAGCATTTTCACGACAAATTAAACAAGTTGTTGATCCATTTTTGTTTTCCTCTACGAAATAGACAACATCCCAATCCTCTTGAGACAACACATATTCTTTAGATATTTTTCACTTGGAAAACATGAGGGTTAACTAAAAATTAGTTTCACCAATAAAATGGCCGCTAATCCACTTTTACTTGTTAACATTAACCGTTAGAATTAAAGAAAGAAAAAAGTTATCCCGTAATTTGTGTAGCAACAACCGATATGTACATCGATAGTGAAATCCATATATGGGATTGCTTGATAGATAAAGTTTCTCGCGGGCAACATGCGGCCCGCAGGTTGAGTATCACTGATCGAGTGTATCACAACGAATTTTAAAATGAATAAATATTCAATAGCATCTTCATTAATTAGAATATTAACCAAAGTAATATTGTAATTAAATGTGGGAAAGACAAAAAGCGAAAAATACTCTTAAAATGCTAATTTAAGACATAAAGCGACATCTGGTTATAAGAATAATAATAAATATTCTCTCTATAATTATAAAAATGAAACAAATTCATTTAATATTGAAATTTTTCAGGACAAGTGAAAGGATTGAAATGTAACTGTTATACCTTTATTACTGTCATACGGTAAAACACAAAGTTCTACAAGAGAAAAACATTTTAATTGGTTCCTTATCAATTTACACGCAATCAGATACTTTTTTCACTACTAACTCTAGTAGCTTTTGGCACGTACAAAAAAAAAAAACAAGAAAACAAAATAGCACCTGCAACTTTATTTATATATTTGAAATTGTTTTGTAAGAAATCGAAACTAAAATATGTTATCTGGATGCGGTTGATATTTATTTCAAAATTTGATATTTCTTATTGTGGTGCTATACTTGACAGATCCACGCCCCTATATAATGTTATTCACGTAAAGCAGTTATCTTCAACGGTTGTTCTGTGGAACTTTGGGGCTCTACGGATACAACCTGAAGGTTGAGCTAGTGGAAAAAATAAATAAATAAAAACATTGGAAAAGGAATTTAGAAATTTGTATATGGCAAAATAGATTCATATTCTTTATGGACTTTGTACAAACGCGGCTATCTAAATCCGTGATTCCCAACGCAAGTAGTACGGTAAGACAAAAAAAAGAAAAAAACACTGCTATAGTTAATTTTAGTAATTTATTGTAAATTCCTATCCGCATGCGCACAACGGCAAACATGATCTTCATCAAAAAAAAAGAAGTATTGCAAACCCGTATTCAAGAAATTAGCGATTAAATCGCACTTTCCTGGGACAAACGTAATCCTTGCTGTATTTGGATCAAAAGGAACGACCTAAAATGTGCCTTTTTTTTAATGTTGAATCAATGTAATATGAAAGAGAATCAAATTATATATATTTAAATAAATGTTTGTAAATATTAAAGTGGTATCTAACAAAACAAAAAGATTATAGTAGATTTGATGTGTTTATCAACAATAGTAACAAAAATGTTTATTAGCGTAGCACTTAGAAATAACGCAATAGCTATTTATGATGTGGCATAAAAACTTAAAACAATTACGACCTGTTTTTTTAGATCGATTTTTCCCTCGATTTATAAAAAAATTAAAGAGACAAATAGTTGGATATTCATGTAAAAAAGTATTCAGACGGAGAAATAGCTTTTTGTGGTTGATTTGTCGAATCGGCCGCCTCTCGCGCCAAGTGTGTGTTTTCTCGCCAAATCTCTCTAAAATCTCTCTGCTAAATTTGTTTTCAGGTCCAGTCGTTTTTGGCGAAATTTTGCGCATGCGCAGTACATTTCTTTAATTTTAACAGTTTTTCCCCGATATCGAGGCTAGTTAGTGCATGCGTAATTCGTTTCTTTAATTTTATCAGTTTAATTTTCCAACCGCCCTTTTTCACACTCATGGCAGGAAGTTTTTATTACTTTCAAAATTACCGATAATTAGTGATGCGCTTGCGCAGCTCATTTTTTTTTTTAAGGGCCTTAGCAACCGGCAGTTCTTTGCTTGCTCCGGAAATTCCGTTAAACCAGCTTTCGTTCGATTCGTTTTTTCGTTGTGGAATCATTTTCACAGGTAATATTACTCTTTTTCTCCGCATAAATTTTCACAGATTGCCACGATGTCCAGCGATGCTATTAGAGAGAATCTGAATGAATGCATGGAAAATTACGATTAGTAATACTGTGAAAGGTTTTTTTGCCCTGTTGGCTGTGCTTGGAAAGAAAGCTGTTTTAGAATGTTGCATGAAAAAAGGTTTGATTGGATCATCGTATGTATGCCCAAAATGTGGAAAAAGTATGGAATTGAGAGAAAGAACGGGTAAGAAAGTGAATGATGGTTTTTGAATGGTACTGCAGAATTCAGTCCAGTGTGATAGAGGATACCCTTCATGTGTTTAGGAGTGTAAGGAAAGGGTCTTGGTTTGAATTGAGTAATATGAATATGTGCACCGTTTTGTTAGTGATAAAAAAATAATAATGTTTTGGAAGGTGCTCTCAGAAATATGCAGTAGCGCACTAGTATAATTTCAGTACGTCATCATAAATGTCGGAAAAAGCAGCATTTTTTAAAGGTAAGTGAAATTATTTCCATTTTCAAATGCCTAATTTTTGCAGCAATTTTCAGTTTCAAAACTTTAAAATGCTATTTTTAAATGATTTTCCTTCCGCCATCTTGAATTTCACGCCCGGCGTTGCGTGTTGTGGTAGGGTTGCTACTCGAAAGCACAACGCGCAAAAAAGCGCCAAATTGGCAATTTTTCAAAATTTGGCGGAAAGGCGGCTGATTCGACAGTTTCACCATTGTTTTTAAGGGAATTACTAGAAATTTGGGATTAATTATAAATTTAGACTGTCATACATTTTTTTAAAAACGTATGCAAAATCGTATTGTATTATTCTGGTTTTTTCTTCATTTCTTCCTTGATTATTTTCTGTTCTACAGGGTGATGCATAATGAAGTATACACTTTTCAGATGCTGTAAAACAATAACAGTCAAAGACAAGCACATCCTCAGAGAACCGTAAAGTAGATGTACATACTCTTAAATTTTGTGTCTTGTGTGGCGTGCCACGGCACCCACCTAAATTTCCCTTAACTGGAACTAGCTTGCTAGCAGAGTGAAGTGAAATGCTATGAACGCACACTGAAAAAAAAACTTTTTTCTCCTCGGACACTCTCGCGGACTTCTCTGCCTGACTCGCACGAGACAACACCATGCACTCTTCGTTTTATTTAATTTCTATGCATTAACCTAAGTAGTTTGTGAGTAATTTTTATAATGCTCTTAATGTAATTGTAAATTAAAAAATATGTTTAACCTTTTTTTTATCATGAATTCTTACTATTTCTATGGCGTGGATAAACCTTAATTAGATTCCCACATCACACCATAATTGGTGACCTTGTTTATAATGTTAAATCGAACGCGCGTGAATTCAATCTGTTAACATCGAGTTTATTTTCAAGAAAACGTTAAACTTCTAATCTTAATCTATAATCCGTAGATTCTTCCCGCCTCTAATGTGCGCAGAACCGAGATCATTTCATGCCTGAGCTGTCGCTGGAAAATCAGTAAGTTTTTATACTTATCTGTTTCATTTATGTGTACTTTTTTTTTTTTTTTTTTTTTTTAATTTCTACTGCACTCCCGTTTAACCTACGCTATTTAATTTTTTTTCAAAAACCGTTCGCTCATTTAGCATAGAAATAATGTTTTGTGTATCACCATATGTATGTAAGATGTTTAACACTGTATAGATATTTCATTTCAAGAATAATTTCGTTTTCCCAACTGTTTTGTTTTTCAACAACATAAAAACATACTTATGTAAAAAAGATTTTTATTTTTATTCACCCTCTATACCTAATGAATGCGATAATAACCAGATCTCCCACGTGACTTTCAAACCACCTCCTTTTTGGAAACATAACCCTGCGCTATGGTTTGTGAGATTAGAGGCGCAGTTCAACTTAGCAAAAATATCTAATGATACCACTAAATTTAAATATGTTCTGTCTGCTGTTGAGTCAGACATATTAAATTCTGTTAGCGACTTGGTTCTAAAACGGAACGGTCTGAAAACGGAAAGTACAAAGTCAAAAAAGCGTCTAATCGAGGTATACTCAGAAAGTGAAGCTTCTAAAATTCGAACGCTCCTCCAGGGTTTAGAATTAGGGGGCCAACGGCCATCACAGCTTCTTACCCACATGCGTTCCCTCGCCGGCGACAATGTTGGCGAGCCACTCTTGAAATCATTGTGGCTCGGACGTTTGCCTAATGGAACGCAAGCAATTCTTGCTGCTCTCAACGAAAACTTAGATCAGCTAGCTATTGTTGCTGATAAAATCAATGACCTGACTTTTTCCCAGGGAATTAATTCAGTTGCAGCAACATCTGAACAAAAACTGCGCAATTAGGAGAACAAATTGCTCAACTTACTCAGCAAGAAAGAGAACTAACTACTTTCGTGAAGCGCTCCCGCAGCCCAGCCCGCAACTCAAACCATTTCCGCAATCGCAGTAATTCACGAAATCGTTTTAAAAGGTATCAAGAACCCACAAATGGATATTGCTTTTACCATAGAAATTTTGGCAACAAGGCGAAAAAGTGTGCTACTCTATGCTCTTTTCGTTCGAAAAACTAGAATGGCGATCGTCTCATTAACCGCGGTTTTTTTTATTGGCCAATTCTACATCTAAGATAACTTTTTTGATCGATACAGGTGCGTATATTCTGTTATTTCGAAATCTTTCACGCCTCATGCTAAAGTTCAACGAGGCTTAACTTTGTACATTGCGAACGGCACAAAAATACCAACTTATGGCACAAAAAGAATTTTACTTCATTTAAGTTTACTCCGCCAATTTACTTGGTCTTTCGTAATCGCAAATGTACACCCGTTTCAAAAATTCTAGTTGAGCCTCTGTACAGAGGTCTGAGCTATATACTGGCAAAATATTAATACAATAGAAGCATTTTTTACAAAAAGAGAACATTTGGAAAAAAAGGTTATTCTAAGTTAATTTTTTGCCAAAATATTGTACTTAAATAATTTTTTTGTCATAATGTCCTTAAAACAATTTTATATACATTGTCTAATCTAAGTTATGCTAAACATCATAAATATTATCCATTTACACGCTTTTGCAAAATCACGGTTCCGAACGTAGACGGATACCTCTCTTAAAGCTTTCTAAAACTCAACAAAATTGGTCTACTTATGATCGAGAAGTTTTGGCAATATATACTTCAATAAAAAAGTTTAGACACATGCTTGAAGGTCGCGAATGTATTATATATACTGATCCAAAACCCCTAACATATGCTTTCAAGCAGAATCCAGAAAAATGTACCCAACTTCAACTAAGACATCTCGATTATATTTCACAATTTTCCACACATATTCACTATGCAGTTGGAACAGAAAACAAAGTTTCAGATGCATTATCTAGAGTAGAAATTTATGCAATTATAAAACCACCCACATTTTAGACTATAAAAAGTTTGCTCAAACACAACTTCATGATTCTGAAATTCAATCTTTCCTTAAACCAGATTCTCCTATTAAACTAGAAAAACAATATTTTCCCCTTGAAGGCGTTTCTTTATATTGTGATAAGTCACTTGAAACCCCTCGACCTTTCGTCCCTAAAAATCTCAGACAAATGGTATTTCAAAATCTGCATTTTCTATCCCATCCTGGAATATACGCTACAACTAATTTAATTTCTAAGCGTTTCTTTTGGCCAGGAATGAGAAAAGACATCAAAAATAGAGTTCGGGCTTGTGAAAAAT
>BMAV01006603.1:0-23693 GCA_019973955.1 Trichonephila inaurata madagascariensis | reverse complement strand
CTTTCCCTTTGACTTTGTTGTTTTTTTAACTGCTCGAGTAGAGAGCTGGGGCGATGGAGGGGTGAAGATTTCCTTGCATCATAACTTGTTCCAGTTCCATATCAGTAGGTAAGCTTGCCAAGTGTCCAGGTCGATTCCGTAATTAGCGAGGGGAGAGAAGAGTTAGAGTCTGCTCTGTCTAAATAGCCCTGATAAGGGCTGCAGGAGTCAGATGCTCTATAGTTTGACGATAGCTGGGAGGGGTTGCCGAAGCAACTCTGCTCTGAGGCGTTTGCCGTCCTAGTGCGTGACCGTAGAGTCTGTGTAGAGCGTATAGATGACGCGTCCACACTCTTCGACTGTTAGATCAGTTCTTCCTTGCTGAACAGAATAAGAATAATAATAATATATGATATTTAATTTATATAATATAGTTGTGTTAAATGAGATATTCTTTATAATTTAATTGAGAAAATAAAGTGTATAGGATTCGTCATACAAAAATTTGAGAAATTTTAATATACTTCTCATAATTTTATCTTAAGGCGTCAAATGAATTAACATTTATGATAGAAATTGGTGTTTTAAAGTTGAAAGATATAAATTAAGTTTTTAGAAATTGACTAATGTACTAATACTAGTGATATTGATTTTTATAAGAAACAAAAGTAAAGTCACGTTACATTCTTTTTTCTCCACTGAATTTTATTGTTTTGTTAATTATTTTATTCAGCAGTAACCTTATTGCATGCCATTTAATTTTTTTTCATTTTGAAATTGTGTGTTCTGGTATACCGGCCATATATCAAGATTCACTATTTCTCGAAATTTTCTTCTTATCTAAATTTAAAATTAATTTAATAACTTCAAGCTTATTTTTGAATATTGTACAGTGGATAAGGGACAACCATTATAATTCTGTATAGGTCTTGAAACATTAAGAGGACAAACGTGTTTAGTTTGATATGTACACCTCTTATTGTTTTATTATTAGCATCTCTGGACATCTGTGATTTGATCACGCAGATTTCTCAGAGAGATGTGTTGTAAAATAAGTAATGTGATACAGTTTATATTAGTGAATGTGTGTAAGAGAAAGTAAAGAATTTTCTCTATGAAACAAATACTTAGAAGGTTACGGAGAGATTCAAAATATAGTATGCGATATTGTTAAGTTACAGTGAATATTGTGGAAATTTTACATAAATACTAAAGGTGATGATAGAAGAGAGTCCACATTTCCGACTCACAATTATTTAAAGAGCTCTTTAAATCTTATAACTCTTATATTCTTTTATTCTTATAATTTTTATACTTTTATATTCTTATAGTTTATAACGCACATGAAATAAAATATTGTTTATTGTGTTGAATAGTGCATATAAGTTGTTGTGCACCATTTTCATATTATTAATAATTTCATTTTATTCGTGTCTATATATATATATATTTTATCTTTTTAAAAAATGTATGTCATGTATGCAAAAAATTTTGTGTAACACTATAAGGTATTACTACGATGGTGCCAGAGTAGATTTTTATACAAAATTAGTATTTTAATATTTATATGATACCATGTATTTTTATGTCTACTATCTTATTGTTTGATATATTATTTTCCAATATAAAAATTTTTTTTGAAAACATTACCTGCTGGCCATAATACGAATCTATTATTATGAAGGAATAGGAGGAAACGCGAGCTCTTATTCTGGATGTCGAATAGATTTGAACAAGCTAATCTTCAGTTATATGTACGGAAATTCATTTTTATCAATTAATATTTTGGAAGTGTCATTGCTGTGTTTGTTGTTATAGTTTCGTTTATTTTTAGAGCAATTTGATTTTGGTATTACATTCCTTTATAATATTTCATTGTGTGTATGTATATGCGTTTTCCAAATGATGTTATGTATTGTTTCTGCTGAAAATTGATTAAGTTTGTAAGGAGAAAAAACCACGCCATTACTCCTTTTAAGGTGGGGCAAATGTAAGGATAATTAAATTAGATTAAAAATTAAATTCCCTATATAGCAATTCTTTTATATTTTTTCTCCCTCACACCTTTCAAGTATCAAATTAACCACCCATTTATTTTCTTCCGAACATATGGCTTGTAGCAATAAGCATGTCTAATTCCAGATCATTGTTATATTTAATAGCCTATATGTCAGCATTAACTTTCAGAGCACCACTCATGAAGAACGCCGCGATCGGTGTTTAAGTGTTCAACTTACGCAAGATATTCGATGGCGTTCTTTTCTCTCTCTGCACTCTCTTGCGTCAGAAGAGATGTACTCATTCTAGAATAAAGACCTTTTTAAAACTAAGTCTGTTGTTTCTGACTCCAAAAATCATGTCATATATATATATATAAATTCCTAAAAGATACAAATAATTCGAAACTAAGGACATAAATACACCTATTGTTATTTTCTAACGGTAAATGTAAGAAAAAATAATTACCAAATGTGTGTGTTCAGTTTCCCTTAGACTTTTGGTATTCCTTACATTTAGTAAATCTTATTAAATATAAAATGAAGTGTACGACTTATTTTATTTGTGAGAATATTATCCAATAAACTGATTTTTTCTCGGTTTTCTCTCTTCTTAATTTATTATTCAATAATAATGCTTATTTATTTTAATTAGATCATAAATTTTAAAGTAGAAACAAAATATATTTGATCCATTCGTTTAATATAAATAAAATTAAAAACTGATTTTAACCTAAAATTTTATTTATTTTAAATGAAAAGCAAGCATTTGCCAGCATCTTTTTAAATTTTTTGAGTTTTTTAAAGGATAATTATATACAGTAGCGCACACCGCAGAGAATTTTTTAAGGGGGTTCAGGGTCGAAAGTCAACCATTCTTGTATCATACTCCTTTTGGGAACAAAAAACATTAAAAACTAATTATTGGTAAATAATTAGCAATAATAAAATTAATCATTAATAACAAAAGTAATTTAATTTTTACGTACTATATACTTAGAATTATAATCAATAAGGAAAAATCAACGCAGGGCTTTGAGAGGGGTCGGACCTCTAGGACTTAGCACCCGTATTCTGCCACTGATTATATATATTTTTAATCTTATTTTTACTTTTCAATATAATTTTCTCTCAATCGAATTATACATATTTCACCAAGTTCTTAAACAGCTTTTGATTTTTTTTATCATTCTCTCTTAATTCTTCTTAAACAGCTTTTTTTTTAAGACAATGCATATCAAATTCCAGTAGGGCATATTTCATCAAATAATTTACTTTTTACAATCATATAAATTACTATTTTCTTGAATAATTTTAATTTCACTTTTTAGATTTGTTTCAAGTTCATAATATTTCAATACATGTCTAATACTTAAAATATTATTTTTGCATTCTGTTGTTTCATATGGAGGACTATAACCGAAGATATCTCATTCTCCTAACTTACCAAATCACAACCATTCACAATAAGAAAACATCACTCAATTTCAAACACACAATTAAAGAAATATTATAAAAATTTGCATTCTAGTTCTATAAATTTATTTATATATACAAATAATGTGGAAAAACACGAATGCAGGTTTTAATGTCATTTTAAAAATACGATTAATTTTTTCTGGTTAAGATTCTTTTGATTATTTTGAAAATTGAAAAATCACGTAAATTCAGATTCGTGTACTATATACTTTATCTTAAATTTCATTGCTTTGAAATCAATGCTATTTTCTTTTAACTTGTTTGAATATATTTAAAAGATTTTTTTATTCAGTTTTATAGTTAATAAATAGTATTTTTAATTTAGGTATTAAAATCGCAAAAGGCCATTGGCAGCCGCAAGTGATGTAAAAACACAAATTGCAATGATTTTAAGCTATTAAATTAAAATTTTCAAAATTAAAAAAAATTTTCGACTTTTTGGGGAAAACTTTGTTTTCAACGGGAAAAATTTTGCAACTAAAAAAAGGGTTTTTTTCTTTTTGGTTTCTAAACAAGAGCAACCATTCAGTTTTTAGAAAAATTTTTAAAAATGTATACTGGATCCCGTTCTTCACAGGTAAACTAAAAAAATTAAACAATAAGATTGGGATGAAGAAATTTTTTAATGAATTAATTTTACGTGTTTAAAAAACAAAAAAAACTTTTGCATATCTCAGCTGAAAAAAAAGAAAAAAAAAAGGTTTTTAAATTTTTAAATCTGTAGATCTAATATTGTAAAAAAAGGGTTTTTTTTTTTTTATAACTCCCAAACTCCCTTGAGGGTGATTTTTTTAAAATACCCCCCTAAGCTGATTTTGCTCAGCAAAAGTAAACCCTTTTGTAAATTTTGTATGAACGCGTAAAATGTGTAATATTTTAAGAAAATGTAACAGTTAACATTACTTTCATTGATTTATTTTTATGTTAAAATTGTAATATTCGCAAGCAGCGCCGTTTTTTTAAATTATAATGGTAAATTTAATGAAAAAAATACGAAATGTTGGTCATAGAGTCAAGTTGGCAACTGTCTAGCACTTTTTCCGAGCTTTATTAATTTGGGAAAAAATTCGACTTTTGCGGAAAATTCTGGTGCGGGTTTAGAGTTGGGACCCCAGTACCCAAAGACCCACCGTGTAGGGAGTGATCCATGTTAACCCTTTATATATCGCATTATAATTTATCAGTTTTTTTTTTTAAATTTTTTTTTTGAAACAATCTTGAAAATTAAGGGATATCCCAAAAAAAATACTCAATTTTGG
Organism: Trichonephila inaurata madagascariensis; assembly: GCA_019973955.1. Lineage (NCBI taxonomy): Eukaryota > Metazoa > Arthropoda > Arachnida > Araneae > Nephilidae > Trichonephila > Trichonephila inaurata. Next base: position 18,979 of record BMAV01006603.1, on the reverse strand, counting down.
GGAAAATTTAATCCGTTGGGTAATTATAATTAAAATATTCCACTGTGAAATTAATTATATACACGGTTCACTTAAAATAAATAGTCAAATTTTTTTAAGGTTTTCATTAACATAGAAAAAAAAAGACATTAAACTTTACATTAATTTTTTTTTTCGGGAAAAAAATAATTTTTGCCATCCGCTGAAAACGTGTCAGCTAAAAACGCAATTTCTACTATAAAACATTCGCCCCTGCTAAAATACTCATCAAGAACCCGTGCTGCCAATATCTTAAAAGAGTGGGTTTAAAAAGAAACCCTGATCGTCAGGTATTGTAAAATGGTTTATTCTAGCTTTTTAAAGTGAGTGGACTTAAAAATTTTTGGTGATAAAGGATTAAAATCGATTTAAATTTGGGGGAACTTTTTTTCTTTTTTTTTCCCCTTTGGGTGTGGTGTGGTTTAGGGGGGTTGCCACCGGGACTCGTCCATCCGACCATGGTTCAAAATTATGTGGTCCGTCCCCAAAAAAGCCCTCGTGTATGAACAGGGACTTTAAATTTTTTTACCACTCACCCAAAAAAATACAAAAAAATAGTTATTATTATTTTAAAAAAAATGAATATCCCTATTAAAAAAAGTTATAAGAAAATTTAACCAACCCACAAACAAATTATGCAAATTTGTAAAAGATGTATTTGAAAATTCTGTTCATCTATTTTAATCCAGAACGAAAAAATATTTTTTTTAAGGTCAATTTGTTACCAAAATCCCATAGAAAAAAAAAAAAAAAAAATTATAAAAAAAAATTTATAATTTTATTTAACCTACTTAAAATTTAAACACAAAGTTTAAAATCAAAAAAAAAAAACTGTTTTGGTTAAAAAAATTTAAAGTAAAGTAGCATATTTTTTTTTCTAAAAAAAAAATAATTTTACAAAAATAAAAACAGTTTTAAATTTTGTAAGTTATCAAAATAATTCATACGGAGACAAACGAATTTTTAAAAAGTAAAAAAACCCACAAAAAATAAAAAAAAAAGAAATTAATAGGGCATGTGATCCCCCCCATCTTTAAAAGTTTAATTTTGATCATTTTCAATTGGTGGAAACTACCGAAAGTTGCCTCCCCATTCTTCTTAGAACTTTCCCCAAAAATTTTGGGGCGGGAAACTTGAAGTGTTGGTCGGGGAATCCCAAAGTTTTCAAGGGGTTGGTCGGGCAAATACCTCAAAACCGGTTATAAAACCAAAAATACTCATTTTTGAATACGTAAATCCAAAATAGCCCTTAAAACATACCAAATTTAAACCCCCTTCTCTTTTTTTTGGCAAATCTCAAAATTTAACATCCCTTTTTTTGAAACTGTTACGGGATCAAATTGAGAATATAACGAAAGTGAATGAGAATGCACCATTTATAGTATTTATGGATCAAATATGGTTTTTTTTATTTTTGTAGAAGGTTCAATACTAATTTTAACAAAAAAATATAATAAAACCCAAATTTTAAAAAGGGATCTAAAAAAATTGACACTTCAAGTTGTAAATTTCTTTTTTCCATCTTATATATTATTTAATTTAATTTTAAAAGTTTTTTTTAAATTTGAAATCAAATGCGTTTTTGTGTTAAAAAAAGGTACTTGCGTATTCCAAAAGTCCCGTTAAAGATAATTCCCATGTCTCGCCCCTGAATTAACAACCATTCCTTTTTTATATAATGTATTTTTGAGGCGATGAAGTTCAACAAAAATAAAATTTTTTCGTTTTAAAAATGTAACTACTATGTGATCTTAAACATATTATTTTTGAACTTATACCTCAAATTTTAAAATTTTTGAAAATAACAAAAATTGTTTCCTGCAATATTGCAAATTTTAAGTAATTTGGCTCATTAAAATTATATTTATTTTTGAAGCAATATATTTTCCCAAAAATCCAAAAAAAGAAAATTAGTTTTTATTTAAAATCAGTCTCAAAAAGATTTAAACAAGATGTAACGACTTTTCATTTTAAAAAATTTCTAAACACAATAAAAAGGGAAAGTTTCAAATTTATGTAACATAAAAAAAAAAAAATTTTAAATTTTAAAAACCCAACTAAAATAAGTCCATTACCCCCCAGGTGGAAAGTTTTTTTTGAAAATTTGTTTTTTTTTAAAATCAATACATCACAACCTCTTTTCCAACACTAAAAACCGAGCTCGGGGAATTTTTCCCACCCGATGGAAAAAAATGCTTTTAAATATATTTACAAACAACTCACTTTATATTAACTGTTTTTTATATCTCCCCGAAACAAATATTGTATTTTTTAAGTTAATTTTTTTTTTAAATAAAAATTAAAAATTTTAAAAAGTTTTTTTAAAAGAATATAAAAAAAAAAACAGATTTTTACATTCAAAAAACTTTTAAAAAATACAAATTTTTTAACCAACTAAAAAAGATTTTTAGAACAGCATCCTTTTTAAAGAAAAATATCTCGGACCAGGGGAAGAATTACCCATTTTACTGTGCAGCTTTTTTTTTTAATTATTCATTAAACAAGAAAATAAAACAAATTATTTTTTAAAATTTTTTTTTTGGGAAATTGAACATACATATCCAAAAAAAAACAAGGATAAATGTGTTTTTTTAAAACACATCCCTTCATCCAAAGTTTTTTTAAATTTTTAAAAAATCTATTCCTATTTTAAAATCCTAAAGTCAACTCCATTCTTATTTTATAGCAGCTTAAAGGTTTTAATGTTATTTTAAAAATTATCTTTTTAAATATAGAAAGTTCAAATGCCTAAAAAAACATAAAATTAAAGGGGCTTTTTTTTTTATCAAATCAATAGCTGTCTTACTAAATAAAAGGGAAAAATGCCAGTGTTTCAAATAAATTACATGTTAGGAACATAGTCACCTAAATTATAGAAAATTTTTGAAGGGTTCGAGGGGAAATTTAAAATTTTTTTCCTCGTTAATAAAATCCCCCAAATTTGTTTAATTATATGGCTAATTGCAATTTAAAAAAAATTTGATAACAAATTTAGTACCATGCCCCCCATACGACTTTTTGAATATGACGACAAAGACTGCAATGGGAATAAAATGGTCTTTGGCAGAAAGTGTAAAATGTATAAATTTTGAAAATTATTTTTTTATTTAAAAAAAATCAGAACTATTGCAAAATTTAAAAATAAATTAGGTTGTAATTAAAAAAAATGAAGATTTAGTTTAAAAGTAAAAATGAAACTAATGCAAATTAAAAATAAAGCATTTAAATTTAAACAAAAAAAAAGGTTTTAAAAAAAACTTTTTTTCCCAGTAAAATAGGGCTGCTTTGGAGATTAACGACACTTTCAGCTACGGGCTTTGGCGACAGACCTTATTTTAACATGGAAAAATGATGGGATGACCCCTGTGCTGGCACCCCCCCCTTCTAACTACCACCCAGCAAAATTTACCCCGACAGATTCGAACTCATGACAAAGCCACGGTGTTATCTTTGCCATGTACCATGGCCACCATGACTTGCTGAAGGGGTTTTTTAAAAACCTGTTCAAAAAAAACCCCTTCGTTGAACAATTTTCTTAAGGCTAATTTTTTATCATTTCTTTACAAAAATTTTTTGGGTTTAAATCACTAAAAAAAAGTTTTGGAATCTTGTTTTCAATCCAAAAAGGGGGGGTTCACAAAAAACTCCATGAAAGTTTTTTTAGAAAAATTTCCCGACAAAGGGGAAATTCATTAATTTTAAAAAAAGCAAAAAAAGTGCTTTAAAAAAAAAATCAGGTTTAAAAAATAGAACCAGGTATTTAGAAATTTTGGGGAAAAAAACGAAAAAAAAAGGGAAAAAAATAATAACTGTTAAAACAAAAAAATTTTAAAAAAAAAAAAAATTATCAGGATGTGAAAAGTTTGGTGAAATATTATAAATCTGATTTAAATGTTTTTATATTTTTTTGGGGTTTTTGAATATTTGAAAAAAATTTGAATTTTTCAATTTAAAAAAAAAATGTAAATTTTTATTTGTAAATTTTTGCCCGGAATTAAAAATTAATTAAAAAAAAAGTTGAAAAAATTCTTTGAAAAAAAATTTTTATGTTTCATCTGGGGCCCATGGGGGTTTACATTTACATCTGCAAAAACATACCCAAAATTATTTAACCTGCCTGAAAGCTTTTTTCTTTTGTTCTAAATTTGAAAATAAAAATGAAAATCTCAATCTAAAAAAAAGATGAAAAAAAAGTGAAAATTTTGGTCCTTTTTTCCATAAAAATTTGAAAGGGCCTAATGTTTTTTTTTAATAAAAGTTTTATAAATAAAAAATTTTTGAAATTCCATTTATGAATAAATGACGAAAACAAAAACGGAACATGGAAATTTTGTTTGTAAAAAAAAAATCTATTTAAAAATTGTATGAAATTAAAAAGGATACTGCCATAAATAAAAATCAGAAAAAAATTCTTTTTAATATACTATAAAAAAAAAATAAAAGAAAAAAAATTAAAAAAATAAATAAAAAAAAAAAAATGGAGGGAACCACAAAAAAAATTTAAAAATTGGGAAAAATTTAAGTTTTCCCTAACTTGAAATTGTACAACAACACTTGGTATGTGTTGGGGTATCAAAATTGCTTAAAATTTTAAAACTCAAAAACGAGCCCCCCCAACCCGTTTTAAAAAATTTTTTAAGGTTTTTTACACCTATCTTGTTTTTTTGTTTTTTTAATTTGGCGTATTAAAGCGCGATAATTGAATATGAATAAATATTTGGGTAATTTTCTGAGATAAAGTCTTTCATTTTTTTTTTATGAAAAAAGGGGGGATTTTTAAAAGGTTCAAACATTTTTTTACCCAAAAAGGGGCCCCCCACATGCCAAAAACTGTGGGGGAAGGGTTTGTTTTTTTTGGGGAGGGTAGTCTTGGGCATCCTAAAAAAATTTTTCCTAAAAAAATTTTAAAGTTTTAAATTTTTCCCCCCCCCTGTATTGTTTTAAAACCCCAATTAAAAAATTTTTTTTGCTTTAATTTTTAAAATTTTAAAAAATAAATAATGATGTAAAACTTCAAAAAGGGAAAAAATAATCTAAAATTTGATACCCGTTTTTTTCTTTTAAAAAAATCAGGGAAATCACGGATAAAAAAAATAAAAAGAATTTTTAAACCCCAAAAAACAAAAATAAAAAATTTAAATAAAAATCTTTAACTTATTTTCATAAAAAAAACATGGTACATTAAAAAATTTTTTATAAAAGAAATCAATATTTTGGGAAATTAAAAATTACTTGCTGATTTAAATTTTTATAAAAAACCCGTTAATGGTTTTTTTTAAATTTCCAATAGTTTTCAACAAAAGGTTTTTTGAGAAAGAATTTTGGGGGGGTAAAAAAATATTGAGGGGGTTTCCTGGGGGAAACCAAAGTGCCAAGTATTTTAAAAACCCAAAAAGGGGCCCAAATGCCCCCGTTAACCCTGCCTTTCTCACTATTTATAAGATAAAAGGGCCCCCAAAAATTTGGGGATTTTTTGGGGTTTTCGTTCATGTATAACATACCCATACGAAGTTTTGGCCAAACGGATTAAATTTTGGGGACTTGATATTATCCCAACTGTTTTGGGGAGTTTTAGAAATGAAGCAAGGTATGTCAATTGAGCGAACAACATATGGAAAAAAGGTTGCCCCTATTTTGAACGTTGGCATTTTTGGGTAATATGAAATACCTAAAATTTTTTTTCTTTTCTTTGAACTAGTTGATTTTTTTCTTTAACCCAACTCCCTTCAAAATTCATGGTTTATAATCATTCCCCAAAACCAGAAACACCAGTATGATCACAGGGGCTCAAAAGGGGAAAACGTTCTCCATATGATACCGGCCCCCGGTCCCATGTAGTTTTCCCGATAAAATAAATAAAAACGTAAAAAATCAATGGGGTTAAAAATTTAAAATCGTTAAAATTCTATTTATTTTTATCTTCAAAACCTATGGTCCCTTAAAGGTGGTTATAAACCCGAAGATCAAAATTTTTTTAATTAAACTTAGTTTATGAAGAAGTTTTTTATAAAAATAAATTAGAAATTTTTTTAAATATCCAATAAAATTTTTCAAACAAAATTTTTTTGGGGGAAAATATGGGCCCTGCGTGGTAAATACACCCCCATATTGCGGGTGCCCTGGGGCCTAGGGGGCCCAAAAAACCTGACAGTCGCCAAATACCTACCTTTTTTTAAAAACCAACTTGGGGCCCAAAACCGATTAAGGGGGGGCCCCAAAAGTTCTCTGTTATCCAATGCCTTTCTGCCAAAAAGATAAATCGGGCCCATATTATGGTAACAACTGCCAACGTTCGATAACTCCCCAAGTTGGCAATACCAATTTTCATTTTTGGTGGGTGTTGGGTTTATTTTTCGTTTCATATTATGTTTCCAAAAAGGGGGGAAAATGGAAGTACATAAAATTTAAATTTAAACAATGCATATCAATTATTAACAAGACAAAATATCCATTTAAAAATTAGTTAAGTAAAATTTATTTTTATACTTTTCTAATACCGAAAAGTAAAATTATTCTTGAAATATTTGCTCAATTTTATTTTTGTAATTTTTTGTTCCTTTTTTGTTCCAATTTTGGAAATTGAAAAGTCAAAAAAAAGTATATTGAAATTTTTGAAACCTTTAAAAAATTTCGGGAGGGGAAATTTTAAAAATTTTTATAACTTAATTAATAAGCAAAAAAAAATTTTAAATTTAAGAAATTTCTACAAAAATTAATAATTGTCAACAAAACTTATTTTGTAAACTTGCCTTTTCCAAATTGCCACAACATCAACCTTTTGAGTTCATATGAAAATAAACTAAAAAATTCCAAACTGAAAAGGGAAAAATTTTTAAATTTTTTGCCCCATAAATAAAGAGAAAAAATAAAGAAATTTTGGCTTTTTAAAAGTAAAATTTTAAATCCTAATCTTTTAAAGTATTGGGTTTTGGTTAATTTTTTGGATCAAAAATTTTTTTTCAATTCAAGGGACCTTTTACTAACAGTGTTAGTTGATTAAAAAAATTAATATATGTTAGGGGCCAAAAAATTTAAACATGTTGTTACAATTAACAAACATATTCTACTCAAAACAATACTACTACTACTGCAAACCATGTGACTTGATTATTGGGTGACCACCTTTCAAAGCAGAAGCAAAATGGGGTTTTACTAGTTGGAAAATTTTTGACTGTAGGTTTTCCAATTTTGGGGTTTAAAAGGGGAAAAAGGGCCCTTTGGGTTTGGCCCCAATTGCCCAAACAACAATAAAAAAGCTTCTTTTGCCAATTTTCTCATTAACAAATTTTTTTTATTAAAAAAACCCCTAATTTTTTCCCTATCCTTGGGAATTATCCCCAATTTTTTGCTACAAAATTTAAATTTTTTTGCCCCCCCCCTCCCCTAAAACCCGGGATGGGTTTTTTAAAATTTCACAGTTGTTTTATTTTGATCGAATAAATAAACAATTTACTAATGAACCAAAAATGATTAAAAAAAAACACTAGTCTTTTTTTTAAAAAATCTCCCAAAATAAAAAACATTTATCCCTTAAATTCTCAATCTTAGAGTGTATTTTAAAAATTTTACCCTATTCGGGTTATAAAACAATCCGTACTTTTTATTTCAAAAGAAAAAAACAGTAACAACAGTATATCTTTTTAAAATTAGTGTTCCCCCGTGTAGCGTGGAGATACGTAATTGGTGTTTAAGGGAACAACTGTTGATCCCCAAATTTTTTAAAATCGCCCCGAAATAAAAAAAGCTTCTTTAAACCCGAATATCTTTTTTTTTCTGAAGGGGTTTTTGGGGTTTTGAGTACATGTACGTATCAAACAAGAAAAGGGCCCGCGTTCAAATCAATATATATTTTAAATTTAGAAGTAAAGGTTCATTTTGGTAAACCCTTTTTTTCCGTGTTCCCCGCCCGCGAAACCTTTACTCTCCAGGGTTCGAGTTCGTCAGGGGACGTGCGTTATCGTCCAAAAACAAAGAAAGGGCCCAAATGCTACAGCGTACAATTCACAATGGGCTGGGGTTATCTTGTCCCGGGCGGCTCGGGCCTCGTTTAAAAAGTGCAGGTTGGTGCGATCCAATAAATCCCGCCCCACCATAATGCTTCCGCCTCGGAATGCGGTGTTCGGTGTTTTGTTGGCGTGTTCCTTGTTTGCGGTATTTTCGCTTTTCATCGGCTCCGGGCAAACCGCTCATCAGTAAGAAGACCTTTATGCCCGTCCCGTTGTATGTTCCCGGCACCCTTTTCGGCCCCCCTTTGTGGGGGGGATGATTAACACAAACGAGGTACCCGGGGATAATCCAAATGTAACTTTGGCCACAGTAGCTGGAAAAAAGCCTTACCAATGGACGCTGTAACCATGATTCCAGTGTGGAGGTCGCTCTGTGATTCCGCCCTACAATACAATATATCGATCTTTCGCGGGGGTTGAAACCTTGGGCGACCCCCCCCTCGGCCTTTTGGGGGTTTGGGTTTTTTAATAAACGTGAAATTACAGAATGATGAACGCCGAAGAAAAGAGCAACATCTGCCATCTACTGTCCTGCTTCAATGCGCCCCACATCACACCAGTGCTCAGAATCTTCCATTCGTTTTCTGGAAGTCATAGAAACACGTATGTCTTGAAAACAAATTGTACGAATGTTTTAAACACCTTCTATCAACACTTACAATCAACTTCTGTAACCCTTCATAAAGCTGGCTTCTTATAAGATTGCCCTTTTTGCATATTTCTTGACATGAAAGCACGATTGGCTGTTACCTAACATATTTGCATACTTCCATCTACCTCTGCAGCGAATTGCATCCTCTTCAATTCTGATTGGCTTTCGGAAGTTAACATTTTCCTCTCCGTGCTTAACTTTTGGAAGTGAATGTATGTATAGTTCACTATTTTGGCGATAATGCCTTACACATGAAGAAAATCAATAGTAGCCATTCAAATAAAGAGAGATTTAAAACAACCTCTCCCTTTAAAATTTAGTTTTATTTTGAAAAAAAAAAATAGGGATTACACTGATCAAAGAAATAAATTAGAAGTGAGCACCTGGCGTAGACAAATCAAAAAGTCACACATAAAATATAGATATGTGCTGTCGCAGGCCTTTTTGCAGTGCACGCCAGAATTGCTTGCAGATGGCAGAATGTTTTCCTACTTACTTGAGAATTATCGTTATATTTTGGACATTTCACACAATATCTTTATAAATTATTGCCTATGTGTTATTCTGATGTATAAGCAATATTATTGTAAAGTTTCATTAAAATCCATTCAGTTGTCTTTGCGGGAAAGAATAACAAACATTCACACAAATTTTCGCGTTTATAATATTAGTAAGGATTTAAAAGTATTGTTTTCTTATTTCAGTTTCATGCAAATATTGAGAAAGGATTAGAATTATCAAACTCCTTTAAATAGGAAAAAACATTAATGCTCCCACGAAAAAAATAAAATGTTTCGACTTTATAAATTGTCAGTTTTTTCTTTCTTTTTCTTTTCCGAAACTTTTAAGCTGCAGTAATGGAATCGTCATAATCTCGAACTCGTATCCAGCGTGGTCGAGTCACGGGTTTGTGTCTTAGCGCTGTGGCCAGGGACGTCTTAAGACTTCTTGAGGCCCTGGCCCCTACTCAAATGTAGGCTCTAGGGCCAGGGCCGGCTCTAGCAGTTTTGCCGCCCCGGACAAAAATGGAAAATGCCGCCCCCCTCTCTCTATAAATATATATGACATGATTTTTGGAATCAGAAACAGACTTAGTTTTAAAAAAGATATTTATTCTAGAATGAGTACATCTCTTCTGACGCAAGAGGCAGAGAGAGAGAAAAAAGAACGCCACCGAAAATCTTAAGTGGGTTAAACACTTAAAACACGATCGCGGCGTTCATGAGTGCTCTTGAAAGTTAATGCTGACATATAGGGTTATTAAATATAACGACCTGGAATTATACATGTTTATTGGCTAGGCCATATGTTCGGAAGAAATAAATGGGTGATTAGTTTGATACTTGACAAGGTGAGGAGAAAATAAAAGTGAAGTGCTAGATAGGGAATTTAATTTTTAATCTAATTTAATTATCCTTACATATATATATATACATATATATTATTTTAAGTCTTAAAAGATTTAAAACAATTCGAATTTAAGGACATAATTACTTGTTATTATATCAAACGAGTGAAATGTAAGAGATGGAATCGTCAATTTCAGCAGGACAATTTCTTCGAAAAATAATCTAATGATGGTGGGGATCAAAGTCGTATATTTTAACTTATAGTAACTACAATCAGGCATAAAATATAACACCTCCTGTAACTCTCTATCTATCAAAACCTCTTATTACCGTTGTCCTCTTTTGGATAGATGACACCGGACATCGTAAGGGTGAAAGGAATGTCCGTTGTATTCTCACTCATGGATGGGGAGAAATTTGGGAGTGAAAGATGTGTAAACATATTAAATTTCATGCTTTAACATATACTCGCGCCTCAAACCCTTCAAGTTTAAACACAAAAGAAAACTGTCATTAAATATATACAGAGTACAAAATAAAGAAAAAAATAAATACGTTAAATGCAATACCAAATTCACACCCAATAATATTTCAGAAAATATATCAAATTCTTTGTAACAAAAAAAGTATTTTTCAAATTCGATCCAAATGCCGCCCTTAAAATTTGCCGCCCCGAGCAGGGTCCGGATTGTCCGGCCCTAGAGCCGCCCCTGACCCGATTCATTCCTCTCATTAAAAGCATTTGTTTGTTGATCAGTTATTTTATATATTAATTTGATTTTAATTTTAATTCATTAACATGCGCTTCTTAAGTCTTAAATGCTATCTATACACTACAGTTAGAAATTTAATTCTTTTAAAGTAGTAACACCATCTGTCAAAAAGACATTTAAGTTGATAAATTTGCAAAAATTAAATACTAGGTAAGCAAGGGTCTACCTGAAACCGAAAAACATGGCAAGGGGGAGACAAAAAAGTTTGGGAACCTCTGCCCTAGAAATTGAAGGGGCTTTCGTGGAACCCCTACAGCTAGAAAGGGGAACTCCATTTCATACACATACTTCAAAGAATATATCTCAAAATAATATTTAAAGTAGATCAACATGATATGGGAACTTTATGTAAAGGCATTTAAAATAAGTATTACATTAATAACTAAAAAATTATAATCTAATTTTTTAATATAATTTTACTCATCAATATTATTAATTTGCGATCCGAATCTCACTTATCCATGCATTATTTAATAACTTTGATACATGCGTATTTTTTTTTCACCCAAACTGAGTCTAGGTCTCTATTGAGATTAAATACAATCGCATTATTATCCAGAGTTTAATTTGTTTCATACTTTGTTTTTGTAGCCACTCACGTTGAGAAATATATTTCACTTAAACAAAATGCTCTCAATGGCATTAAAATGTTTCTATCTGTATGAGGAAACCCGTGTATTTCGTATGAATTTCCAATCTAAAATTTAGATGCTGTTCTTGTCAAATTTAGATTATAACATCAAATCTGTTGATAAGTTGTTTCTTCTCCTTTTCATATATATTATAGGTGTTTTTACCACGAATACAAAAAGGTGAATTTTCCATTAGAAAACTATTTAGTTTTGCAAGGCATTTTGTTAACTAACGAGTAGAAATTATCTCTTCGTTGATTGATTGATTGAATATTAACGTCGCACTGTTCAGCTACACGAAGGCTTTTGGCAACGGACCACGTAATTTTGAACCATGGTCAAGTGACGTGGACGACACCTGAGCTGGCACCCCCTCTCCTAACTACCACACCACACCAACGGGAGGACGTTTCAGCTCTCGACAGATCTAACGTGCATCGCTGCCCTACACGGCGGGTCTTTAGTGGTACTGGGCTCGAACTCGTGACAAGGCAAGCCACGATACGATACCTATACCACTCGGCTACCACGGCCACAAATTATCTTTTGGAACTGGAACTCGGGATAGTAAACAATGGAATATTCTTAATCTAGTATAGGAAGTATATATATACATAAAGATAAAGCGTTTTAATATTAATTTATTATATTATAGTAACAGTTTAAAAAGTGTTGCATAATAAAGCAATTATATATAAATAAAATTTTCAGTAAGTGAATATTAACGTCGCACACAAGGGTTTTTGGCGACGGACCTCGTAATTTTGAACCATGGTCAAGTGACGGGGACGACACCTGAGCTGCCCCCCTCTCCTAACTACCACACCAAACCAACGGGAGGACGTTTGAGCTCTCGACAGATTTAACGTGCATTGCTCCCCTACACGGTGGGTCTTTATTCATACTGGGATAGAACTCAAGACAAGGCCAGCCACGAATCCGATACCTTGACCACTCGGCTACCGCGGGCGTAGTAAAAATTGCAGTTTTAATGAGTAGCACGAGTTATAGATACTTGTAACGGTTTAAACCTAATAGAGATCGTGAATCCATTTTCAATTCATATGTATTTCTTCTCGAGTTTTTCAATGGGACTCGTGGAATCCCTGAGTATGCCTCATGGAACTCCAGGGTTCCGCGAAACATAGTTTGGGAGCCACTGATTTAGAAGGTGCCGTTTCCTCATTGAAATTAAAGAAAAAGTTCTAAAATACCTGTTTTTTTAAGCAAAACTTACCTTGATTTTTTACCATAAAAAAGCTTTATTCCCTTTGTTGCAGTACTTAACATAAAAATTAATTTTTTATATTATTTTTCACTTCATCTGTATACCAGGAAACATCTTTTCTGAATAGGTATGGTTTGAAATGCTGAAAAAAAAGTTCTTCGATCCACCCTAATACATACTTCATAAATAAGTAGCATCATTTTAAAAGGGTTACTATAATAATGCCAATATTTTAAGAAAATAGTATATGCCAATTTCATACTTTTAATTACCAAAATTTATAGGCATTTAAATGAAACAATAAATTTATAAATATAAATATAATGATTTCAGTACTTAATTTTGCTCAAAAAAGATGTATTACAAACTATCATCATGCTGTTCTGTTTGAATTTTTGTACGATTAAGAAATGTAGATTATGTACCAGGGCTTTGAAACGTAATTTTTTTTCGTTCCGATTCAACTTAATATATATATATATGTTATATATCGGTTTTCGTTCGGACAAAAATAATGGTTTTCAGTTCAGTTCCGAATGAATAATTATATATATATATTATGTATATTCTTATCTTCAATCCTCTATATTTCTAGTTCATTCAACTGATTAAATCTACCTTCTACAAGTAGTTTCGAGTGAAACTGAAACAGAAAAGTACTAGTGAACATCCAAACAGGAAATCGAGAAGCAATGTAAATGTAATGGTGATAATTATATGGTAGACGACATTCAATTAGAAAGCATCTATAAGTTGGTTACAGTAACAAAATGATTGAAGATATATCGAACCGGAATAAACCGATATTTCTTTCGGCTCAGTTTCGGTTTTCGTTCAGACAAAAATAACGGTTTTTTCCGGTTGTCAGTTCAGTTCTGGTTCGAAAGCATGTTATGTACACAGCTGAGGCACTTTTTTAGAACACTCAAATTCATTTTCATTCAATACTTTTAATTTCGTGTTTATTTTTCTTATGATAATAAAGATTTTGTTTAATTACAAAAACTAGCTGTCATTCTGTGTAATCTTTTAGAGAATATTTGTTAGTGAGCTTTTGTTCCATGTAATTCCTGCTTATATATTCGTAGTTAATATTCATATAAAAAGGTAATACTGTTTAGAAACTGTTATTAGATGTGAAAAATTGTATGAAAATTGTCCTTTTTTACATTATCTCACATTTTCCTTCAGACCGAATTATATAATACAATATGATGTTGTCAATAAAAAATGTATTGTATGTTTTCTCGAATTTATAACAGTTCATTAATGAATACTTTTTCTGGTTACCATTCTCGTTGGTGTGGTGTGGAAGTTCGGAGGGGTGGGATGTCAGATTAAATTCTCGTCACTTGATTAAAATTACTAGGCCCGTCGCCATTAGCCCACGTGTTGCTTAATAGTGCGAGATTAAAACACACTCACTCACTCTTGTTACCATAGTAATATTCCGCGGTAGCCAAATGTCGCGAACTCGTAGCAGGCGGTGTCAAGTCGCAGGATCGAAACCTAATGCTAGTGAAGACTTGTCGTGTATAGGCGCTGACCAATTTCTCATATCGGCAATGGAATTGTAGTGTTTCTTTCTTCCTTGTTGAATCTAGTAATACATTTAAGTTTTTATTTCTTATTATTGATGTAAAAAAGAAACCAACATTTTTACTTCGTTGATATTTTTGTTTTATTGTATCACGACAGTAATGTATTTTCTATACCTAACTACTAGTAGTTACTAAGTACTAGTATACTACCAAAGGTCCGAGGCTCAAATTCCGGGCTCGGCAAGGTCGTCTCAGACTTTCATCAGTTCAGTGGGTCGATAAATGAATACCTAGCTTGCTTGGGAACTACACACTGGGGGTTTCGCGTCAGACTAACCACCTGACCGGTGCATCTACCAATGCCTTTCAGTGCCCAAAGTCATGAAAACTGAGATCAGCACTGTAGGCCTTGGCCCTCATGGGATGTTGCGCCTCTGAGTTGTTGTTTTTTTAACTACTAGTAGAGCTACAAATTTCGAAAACGTGTTTAGAATATTATTCTTGGGGAAGATAAATATAAATAAAATCCTCTCCCCAACTGTTAATTCTTCCCAAATTACTTAGAATTTATTTTTACGTGGAATTTTTAGAATAATGTCAGGAGCTGTTTTTAAAATTTATGCAAACTTAATTCCGAAAAATGTAATGTATCCCTTTAAGATCCAGCCCCACAAATATGCGGGTTTGACATTTTTATCTCTTTAAGGCCCGAAATATTTTTATCTTTAAATATTACATTCTTCTGCTTATTAACGCCTAACCCCATGGAACGTAAAGTGTAACAGCACGAACGTGCGGGCCGGGTCTCAAAGGGTTATAGTGTTCTATAGTAACATATTTATTCGATAAAAAAAATTTGTACCATACAGTTACTTTAATTTAACACAACAAATCAATGCAAGCAGTTAAATTCTACTATAAAATAATAAATTTTATATGTAATTATATAAAAGTTATTAAAATAATAATCGTTATATTTATTACTTTGTATATTAAATTCGGAAATTTTTTGAATACAGATGCTTTGTTTTGTTGTCATTATCATCTATATTTTCCTCTTAAAAGTAAATGTGTAAGGGTCTTCTCGCGACGTCCATTAGTGTGAGAGAGTCGGAAGGAAGATTAGTCATATTCAAAATAACTTCAATTTATTCTCAGTTATGAACAACAACACAAATTCTATTAACCAAGTTAAGAGATGCACTCAAATACCAAATATGGAAAGAAATAGCGAGGCAGACGAGCTACGAGAAGACTTTAAATAATCAGATCACACTTACGTTTAGGCAATATCTTTTAATTCTTAGCGACCTAGTCTAATTTGATTCTTAATTGACAAATCGTCAACTTTAATATTATAATAATCAGCTACGAAAAATTCACGCCTCACTTCACGTTTAATCAATTACTGCTTGCTGTTAGCAGTCTAACCACTCTCTTTTTCTAATCTAAAAGTTTAATCTGTATATACAAGTCTTAATTTGCATAGTCACATATTCTTCTTCGGGGGGAAGATTTATAATATAATAATTTGAAACGACCCAATATTTCCCAAGAGGATTAGTATTTTAAAGAACGCGGGAAGACCTGTCACAAATGAAATTTACTGATTTAACTTTTCAGTGCTTTAAGTCGTTTTATTCTTCCTTTTAAAATTCTTTCAACAGGAAAAACTCAATAGCTTTTAGTTCTCTTCAGCATCCATAAATAGAAAGGAATTAGAACAGGGGTACTCAACCTTTTTTTCTGATGGGCCGCATACATATGTCAGCTATTTCACGCGGGCCGCATCATGAGGAGATACAGAAAGAGGGGAGGGTAAAATGTGGAAAATTGATCAAAATATTTCAACTCCTGGTTTTCTTTTTTTTAATTACTATTTTTCTACTTTTGTCACTAACACTGAATTAGAAGAATTTAATAAACACTCCTTCACAATTTCTCCATCAGTAAACGCTTTCATATGATTACCAATAATACAATCAACTTCATAAGATGTCCTTGTTACCGCTTTGATATTACCACTGACAAAACACTTAGTTGCTGATGCAAAGATTATTCAAGAAAAAGCCTATTTATTACCTCTTGAAAGGATCTTCGAGGAAAAGTGTCATTGAACGATTCTGTTCATTGGTATTTATTTTTAATTACAGCACTTTTGAGACAAATCAAACAATTACTGATCCGTATTTGTTTTTCACTACAAAATAGTCATCTCCCAATCATCTTGAAATGATATATTTTCTTCGAATATTTTTCGCTTACAAGATATGAAGATAGTTAAAATTAGTTCCGCCCATAAAACTGTCACTACTCCACTGTTGTCTGTTATCACTAACCGTAGCCGTAACAAATAGAAAAAGAATATCAATTCACACTCGTACAGCATCGACGGCATAAAGCAAATTTGATATAGTTGATTTCTTGACACAAAATTTTTAATACATTGTTCTTAAATAAGTTAATTTTTCAGAGCAATGGTCATTGACGGGGCCACTTAAGGCCGACGCCCGCATTTTCAAAAACTACCTTTATCCAACAGATGGCGTTGTTTGCAACTCGGATGACGTCAAAGCGATAATGCGTGTAAAAAGATAACCCGTCGTTACTATAGCAACGGGGTGTGGTTAAGAAATGATTGACAGATATAGTCGGTTTCAGAACGCATGCGCAGTTGCAGTAAAATAACCGAATTATTCAACTTTTAGAATTGCCGAAGAAATGGGTGCGCAGTCTTTTGTTTTTTTTTTGTTTAAATCCCCGTGGAAATATTTTGTGATATCCACAAGTGAATGAACAAGTACGTTTACATTTTCTTGGGTATCATAAACATTGCCCATAGGGTTAAGAATAAAGATGGAATATTTGTCTTAGCGTATTTAATTCATTTTTTTTTTTTGTTTGATAGGTATGTAATAAATTTCTTTCTGCTCATATCTTAAATACAAATTGTATTTGAAATTGTCATGTAAGAATACTCATCAGGAAATAATAATTTTCAATTTGAGTCTTTCACAAGAAAATGTTACTTTTCTAAGAAAATAACCTAGAGCAATTTTTTCACAAATAGTTTGTATAATTCTGTTTTCAAACACATCTATTTCTTGTTTTACAAATTAATGTTATTATTTCCGATACGCCTGAAAATATGACAAAAATTTCACTAAATTACAGTCGTCACTAGACCTGAAAAAAAGTTCGTTACTTTGAAAATTTCGTGAAATGATTTATCTTTCAATATAGTTTAAAAACCACTTAAAACAAATTTAAAATTCACATATAACTATACATTATTAAAAAATTAATTGTTCACACACCTTTTTTGTAAGTTAATATCTATTTATTTTATATATCTTACCTATCAAAAAGAATTCGGCTAGGAAAACAGGGAAAAAACAACTTTGTCAAGAAATACTCAGTATATATATATATATTTCCAACTTTAAAAAATTACTTTTGTATTATGATTAACGAAAATTTTAATAACATTTTCCAATTTTAAGCCTACAAGTAATTTTAAACATGCATATTTTATGACCAGTAATTTTAAGAGAATGCGTGTCCTTCAATTTAACAACTGGTTAAGTCTATTAATTTTGTTTTGAGTTTTTTCGTTTTTTTAAAATGTTTTCTCTCATTCCACGCATCTTTGCAGTGGACGAAATACCTCATCAGGCGTATTGTTTTTTTCACACAATTGAAGTCTAATGGTTTCAAATGATTTTACTTGCTCATTACATCACATGTAGGTCCAGAAAAAAATTTCAAAAACAGGGAGAAAAAAAATCGAATCCCAAGAGAAAAAAATCGATAAATGGAAAATGCACTTAGCTATTTGTGTGTGGAGGTTATTTGACGAAAAAATCATAAAATGTTCTTGGTTCTAGGAAAAAGTTCGCGAAATAGAGAAATTCGCAAGATAGAGGTTCGCAAAATGGAGGGCCGACTATATTATATTCATCGAATTAATTTCCAAATTAATCTTCCTTTTTATTACACTTCTTTAAATTGGTATGGAATTGAAAACCTGTTTCCTTATTGAATTTTAATAAATATTCTTATAGATAATCCGAGAAAAAGCATGAATATTGTTAAATTTGGAAACCTGGAAGAAATATGAACATTTTTAAAATATAAACTTAAATGTTTTAAAAAACTAGCTAGAGTTCTCAGATCTAAATTTATATAAAACTTTTATAGAACAGATATATATAAGTATCTTCAAAAAATTTCAATATTATCTTGAACAGAAAATTTTTTTTATTGAATAGAAAACCCTTTCATATCTTCCAAAATGAAAATCTGAGAAAAACACATAAAATTTGTAAAGACATAAAACAGAAACTAATAATGTCTGTAAATCTCTAATTTTTTAATGCGTTTTTTTCCAACTGAAGAAGGTTGTAAAATAGCTTGTGTAATTTTCTATGAGACAAAAATCGTTTTAACCTATAATTATATCATATAGGAGCTAATCTCTGACTGCAATGTAATGGTATTAATAATAAATCATTATTATTGTTGTTACTAAAATCAATAACTGTATGAATCAAAACTTGAATTTTACTTTACATATGCAGCATAGAATAAGTCTAATTGCCATACATCACTTTGACACTGTGGTACTGCAATTCATGGTTAGCTGTTCTGTGATAAAGGTTTAATTTTTTGACAAGTATGTAATTATCTTTTTTATGGATCATGTCTAAGAAAAAGGATTTAAATTAATTATTTATAAGTTTCATTTTAAAATTAGTCTTTTAAATAAAATAACGGGGAT
>BMAV01006602.1:0-21661 GCA_019973955.1 Trichonephila inaurata madagascariensis | reverse complement strand
TGTTGTGAGGAACGACAGTAACATCAAAGTGGGCCATTTTATTTGTTTCTAAGGGCGGCGGACTGCGCTGATTTATTTTGACGAATAAGCCCCCTGAGCGCATCTTACGAATTTCTGCCTTTTACTCGTGATCGCTTTCGATGAAAAGGAGATAGTTTGAAAAGGTTTTTGGTGTTTTAATAAAGAATCTAGCAGAATCGCAAATTTTGTTGCGGGCATGAGGTGGAAAATTAATTTTTCGAGACATTTTGTTGCTCCACAACGGGAGAAGTTGACGGATTCTGGCCCCGTCGAGGACAAAGAGAACCCGGGGCTCAGTGAGGGGGTCGAGTTTTAAACCCCGGTCAGCCCGGGAAAAGAGTATTTGATGGCGTTAGAGGGACGTATTTGTCCCCATAGGGGGCACCAAACGTTTTCTTTTTTGTCATCATTTTTTTGGAAGGTTCCTTATTCCATCGGGGCCCCAGGCCCTGAATTCCCACTTTTCTAACGTGCCAAGTAAGGGGGTTTTAAAAACCCCAGACGAGGGGGAAACCCCCTTTAAAGCTGCCGGGCCCCCAGGGCCCGAAGTCAAGGGGGTTTTTGATATGAAGGAGTCCCCCCGCCTAGCCATCCCAACCGTTCTCGTCCTCTGGGACCGCTTTAGGCAGGCGTTCCTTAGAGCCGTCATCGGTGACGCACGCATTCTCCGCCGCATCCCTTCCCGCGGATCCTTTCCACTGCCCAAATGGTATCCCCGCGGAGAGTCTTAAGGGGTACTGAGCCCCTAGAGAAAAGGTCAGTATGCGCAGATCGGCATTGATACGCCGTCGACCTGTTATTATATTAATAAAAAAATATGTTTTTTAAACGTATCTTATTATTTTTTTTTGGGTTTTTTTATTTTTGTAAAAATGTTATAAAAAAAAAAGTAAAACTATAATTTGGTTATTTAAAAGGGGGCATATATCTTTATCACAAAACCAAAAAGAAAACTATCCCCAAAAAATACAATGTCCAAGAAAAAAAGGGGAGAGGAGAGAAAAAAAAAGATCACTAGGGGACCTCGGGAGCGTGAAACCCGTACTCACCTTTGGGGGGTGAGCCCCCCGAGGGGGGCGATGTGGAAGATAAACTTGATCCGTTCCCCCTGGCATTGACGATCTATTCTACGGTAACGCTTTTGCACGTTTGAACCTAGGATTTTTTGTGGTGGGGTACCCAAAAAAACCCCACGCTTCCTTTTTTTCCTTTTTGTTGTTGGCAGGAAGAGTTCCACCATGGTCTGCAAGCCCGAGAATTGATGTTTTTGGGAATTTACGGCAGCAGAATACTTTGTGACATTTAAAACGCATCATTAATCCCGTTTTGAACCCATTTGTCGGTGATAACGCTAACCGTGTAAATCCCAGTCGCGCGATGAAAATGATAAGGGGGGACGAATTCGGGCCCCGCACCATTTAAATTGGGGATAGGGGGAGGGAAAAGGCATGTTTTGGAGTTTTATCAACCTCGAAATTCAACACGGTAGCAGAACTGGCGAACAGATCTAGATCGAGGGGTGAAATGTCCTCGTGGGTGCATGGGAAAAATGTTTTTTTCGTTTTTGGGGGAGACGAGACAGTGATCAGAGATCAACTGTTGATCTGCGTCCACGAGGGTTTGGGATCCATGCCCCACAGGGGCTTGGTCCGTTAAAGTCACCGAGTTAAAAGGGTGGCAATTGACAAATTTATTCAAATCCATTGTGGCAAACATCGTTGGGTGGTAAATAAACACAGCAGACGGTGACTAAAGAATGGATATGAATCCGTACAGCCACAGCCTGTAATGATTGTGCAGTGTACGACATTATGGGATAATGATGGGACGTGAAAAGGCATACACCTCCAGTTGGAGATGCAGCGCCATCTACATCCCGTCGTACACAATTATAACCACGCACACGCATTGTCATAGTACTCTTCAGAAATGTCTCCTGAAGAGCAACGCATGCAGGTTGGTACGTGGAAATGATGGATTTGAAATCATCAAGTCGAGCTCTTAGACCACGGCAGTTCCAAGAAACAAAGGACATTAAGTCTTCGCTTTGGCTCCTCGTAAGGAGCTAGCAGACGAAGGTCTTGGCGACTGATCTTCCATAAGACTTTCGTCGCTTTGTGATGCATGGATTTCCATGACATCGTCTCCCTATATTATGGGGTTTTAGAGAGGTTTGACCTCTTTTTGTTGCTTGTACCCAGTTTCCCTTTATCGTGTTTTTCATTTCTTTTAATATTGGTGGAGGGATACAGTATTGCATGCATCCACTGTAATAGTCTGGTTTTAGATTCTGTTTTTTTTTGATTCGGTGTTTTCAGATTGGGGCTGTATTTGTCGCTTGAATGGCTATTGAAACATATTTTGCTTTGGTTGAGATGATAGCTTTTCCGGAAACGGCGTGCGTGATGATACACACGTCGAGCCTCCGGATAGGAAAAGTTTATTTTTATTTTGACTGCCGTTATTCCCTTTTCTAATATCCATGTTGGACAAGATCGGGAAAAAGATGAATGGTCCCCTTACGTTTACATCGTTCTTTGCTTTACAGTCTGCGCTATCATGGCCTACCTCTGCCCTCTAGAGCGGTTGCGGCCGCGGCAGACTGTTTTCGAATGTCCATATTTTGACATTGAAACAAGTAGCGGATTTGGAATGTATGGTCGTACCCGGGCAATGAGATATGCGGCCTTACGGACTGTGGAGTTCAGGCGTAAAAAAGGGCAGGATGAGGTGCTTAGTGTTAAGCACCTGCCCATCCCGCCGAATCGTAATTCGCCGAAATTACAGACCTTTGACCCTGCATTTCTCCTGTATTCTTCGGTTGATACATTCAACAAATCCGCAGCAGAGATGACCTCGTGAATAGTTGAGGTTGTAGAGGAACGCTTGTAACATCAAAGTGGGCCCTTTATTTAGTTTTTTAAGGGCGGGGACTGTTTCGCTGATGTTACTCGAGGAATAAGTCCCCCAGGGGCATCTTTCGAATAGTCTAACCTGCCCTATACTACTCGTTTCCTTCTCGATTACAAAGGAGATATGGTTGAAAAGGTTTGTGTTTTGATAATGAAGAATCTAGCAGAATCGCTAAATTCTTTTGCTGTGCATGAGATGGAAATAATTTTTCGAGGACAATTGTTGCTCCACAACGGGAGAAGTTGACCATTCTGGCCTCCGTCGGGGCAAAAAGAAATCCCTGGGGTCCAGTGACGGGGGCGATTTCCCAACCCGGTCACCCCAGGAAAGAGTATTTGATGGCGCTAGAGAGGACGTTTTTGTCTCAAAAGGGGGAGAAAAACGTTATTCTTCGGTTGTCATCATATTTTTGGGCAGTACGGATTTTTCCCGTTCCATCAGGCCCCCAGGCCCAATTCCCCCAAATTTTTTAAAGTGCCAAAAGGGAACCGCCGGAGGATTCTTCAAAACAAAGACGGGGAAAAACCCCCATAACGGGTGCCGGGCACGGTCCAAGGCCAAGTCAGGGGGATTTCTCGATTGAAGGGAGTCCCCGCCGCCAGCCATCCCGGGGGCCCCCCGTCTTGGGGCCGCTTTTTGGAGAGGTTCCTTTGAGGTCATCGGGGACCCCACCAACTTTTCCCCCCCTACCCCCCCCCGCAAAAACCTTTTCCCCTGCCCAAATAGTATCCCCCCGCGGGAGGCTATAAGGTGGTACTAAACCCCTAGAGTAAAGGTCGGAGAGCAGATCGGCATTGATACGCCGTCGACCTGTTATTATGTTAATGAAAAAAAAATAATTTTTTTTTTTTTGTTTAATTTTTAAAAAAGTATCTTATGATTTTTTTTAATTTTTTTAAACAATGTTAAACAATAAAAAAGGCAAAATTGGTGGTTATTTAAAGAAAACAGTGATATCTTATCACAAAACCAACGAAAACTATCCCCAAACAAACAAATGTCCAAAAAAAAAAAGGGGAGAGAGGGGGGAAAAAAAAAGATCACTGGGGTCCTCGGGGGGTGGAAAGTATCATTTTAAGAAGGTGAGCCCCTGGGGGGGTGGTGGCGCGGCAGACTTTTTTCGAATGTCCATATTTTTGACATTGGAAACAACGTACGGATTTGGAATGTATGGTCGTACGGGGGCAATGGAGATATGGGGCCCTTTTACGGACTGTGGGAGCAGGCGTAAAAAAAGGTCGGATGAGGTGCTTGGTGAAGCCCCTGCCCATCCCCCGAATCGTAATACGCCGAACAAAGACCGATCCTGCATGTTCCCCCGACCTTGGTTGATACATTCAACAAATCCGCAGCAGAGATGCCCCTCGAAATAGTTGAGGCTTTTGGGAGGAACACGTAACACGGGGCCATTTTATTTAGTTTTTTGGGGGGGACTGTTTCGCTGATGTTATTTGAAATAAAAACCCCTGAGCGCATCTTTCGAATAGTCTTAATGCCCTTTTTTACTCGTGACGCTTTTCGATCAGAAAAGGGGATACGTTTGAAAAAAGGATTTGGTGTTTTTAATAATAAAAAAATCAGCGAATCGCAAAATTTTGTTTCTGTGCATGAGGGGGAAAATTAATTTTTTCGAGACATTTTTTTTCTCCACAACGGGAAGTTGACGGATTCTGGCCTCCGTCGAGGACAAAAAAACCCCTGGGCTCAGTGACGGGGTCGAGTTTTCAACCCGGTCAGCCCAGGAAAGAGTATTTGATGGCGTTAGAGGGACGTATTTGTCTCCATAGGAGGCAGCCAAACGTTATTCTTTTTTGGTTGTATCATTTTGTTTGGCAGTACGGTTTCCCTTCCAGTTCCATCAGGCCCCGCGGGCCCCAATCCCCACACTTTTCTAACGTGCCAATTTAACCGCCGGAGGATTTTTTCAAAGTAGACGACGGGGAAACCCCCATAACGTGCTGCCGGGCACGGTCCACGGCCGAGTCAAGGGAGGATTTTCGATAGGAGTCCCCGCCGCCTAGCCATCCGCAACCTTTCCCTTTCGTCCCTCTGGGACCGCTTTTAGGCAGAGCGTTCCTTAGAGCCGTCATCGGTGACCACGCATCTTTCCGCCGCATACCCTTTCCCGAAAAGGATCCTTTCCACGCCCAAATGGTATCCTCGGGGGAGAGTCTATAAGGGGTGGTACTGAGACCCTAGAGCTAAAGGTCAGGTATGCAGCAGATCGGCTTTGGGATACGCCGTCGCCTGTTATTATATTAATGAAAAATATGATTTTTTTTTTAAACGTATCTTATTATTTTTTTTTTGGTTTTTTTATATTTTGAAAAACAATGTTATAAAATAAAAAAGGAAAACTATAATTTGGTTATTTAAAGGGAACAGTGATATCTTACACAAAAAACCCTAAAAAGAAAACTATCCCCAAAACATACAAAAAGTCCAAAGAAAAAAAAAAGGGGGGGAGAGTGAGAGGAAAAAAAAGATCACTAGGCACCTGGGAGCGTGAAACCCGTACCCCACCTAAAGAGGGGTGAGCCCCTGAGGGGGACGTTCAGAGACGGTAACTTCTGTAGTGATGGCACGAGTTCGGCTTGCGTTGCGTGAGGGTATGAGTGATTGTGGTGTTTTTGCACAAGGCCTATTTCGCTATACTGCGCCAAACATTTGTTTAAATGACATAAAAATTTTTAAAAACGTTAAAAATTTTAGAATGACATGACAAGGTATATCTAGAAAGCAATGGTCATGAAGATTAGTTTAAAATTGTTTAAAATTTAAAATTATAAAAAAGCTTGAAAAATTAATTTACGAAAAAATTTTGTAAAAATAAAAGAATAAATTTGGTAGATTTCCACCAATTAGATAAGTGTGTAGTCCTAACAAAGTAAATTTAAAAAGAAAACTATTACTTTTTGTTCCGTTTCTAACACGGCTTGGAGTTAACGGTAATACTCTTCACGTTTCCAGCCTCATCTTCCAGTACCTCTTTTGGACAAATAGTATCGATCTTTTTCGAAGTGCTGCCATTCTTCGGGGATTCTATTTTTCTCCCATTCGTATACGATCATGTCTTCCTCATCCATTAAATATTCCACATGCAACGATTTTTAGGTCTATGTGGAGCCATCTTAGACCTACTATTTTTCCTCATTCATTTTTTAGTAATTCTTTCTTTCTTTTCCTTGCACGAGCTTTAGCATTTTTTTTTAAATCGGGTATTGTAGAAGATTCAGAAGGGGGTTGAATACCGGGTGAGTGAGTGAATTTGGGGGTTTTATGGCGCAAGAGCCAATTTTGGCTATACTGCGCCAAACATATGTTTAAATATTAAAAGGTTTATAAAATTTCTGTTAAAAAATTTAAAATCTTAAAAAAAAAAGTATAAAATTCACTTTCAATATATTTAAAAATTCAGATTGGTGGGGAGAATTCCCCACCAAGTATGACTAGTATTCAGAAAAAGCTATTTTCTCTGTTTTGTAGGGGTTAAAAGTAAACTTCCTTTGAAATAAGTCTTTCCATTTTTTATCACATAATTAGGATTAGGTTCAATTTCATCCTCCACGTCGTATATTATCATTTCTTCCTCCTCCGTTGTGTATTCTTCAGAAGCTGGTTTTCGCGGTTTATGTGGAGTCATTTTTATGTCTACTATTGTTTTAAGTATTTCTTTTTTTCTTTTCTTATCACGAATTTTTTCTTTTTTTTTTTTTTTTCGAATTCAAATTCTCTATTGTTGTAGAGCCAGTAGGGGGTTGAGTATTGGAGTTGGATGAGGAAGCGGACATGGATGATGAAGCTTTAATAGGGGTGAACATATTGTTTGTGGTGGAAAGTACATTATTAGGTACAGGAACAGGTGGTTGAGATTCTGATGATGTAGCCGCAGAGGAGATGCGAATGGCAGAGTTGTGCTTGAGTTGTTGTAGATGATTTGGTAACTGTAGGAATTTTTGAAGGCATTGTTTCGGAACGGATGTTAAAAGGTTTATCGTGGTGGACTTCTCAATAATTCCTTATATGGCTACAATTTACAATTCAATACCGCTTTTATATTTATTTAAAATTACTACAAACTGTTGAAAGTTAAAATTATGTGTTTAGTTGGAATAATATTAGAGTCTTTTTAGCTAGTGATTCTTGCTTCTGACCTGAATAACACCCTGATTGGAAAAACCCTCGAGTTCCGCTTCAGGGGGTGCTCAACAGGTCCAGTTTCGAAATGACACCACGGCAGAGATTAAGTGTTTTGTGTGTGGACTTATTGTAACAGGACTATTTAGGAAAGACTTGGCAAGCAAAAGGACTTAGTTTGAAGAGCAGAGTTTGTTTTCAATGAGCAGATCCCCGGAACGCAATCTTTTAACGGATTTCGGTTCACCACCTATTCTAACAGGGCTTTTGAATTGCGAAAGGCGATTTCGAGGAGCATTTCATTGTTTGAGAGAAATCAATAAAGAATCACGACATTTTTGATATTTGATCAACGTTGAGAGTGGGTAATACGAGGCCTTTACCCGGGCACAGCAGCTTTGGATCCCATAATAACGCGTATACCAGCGATCTGGCGTGCCTCTCCACCCACCACGAGTCTAACAAGGGAGCGGTGTGCCGGTCATCTGGCCAAAAACCAGGCACGGCGCTTACCCAGAGTACACCCAGAAGATAGTGATACGGTCAGGTGAGGGGATCCAACGATTTAAGCCCGACACCCCTTATCTGCAGCACTAACCCTAAGCAGTGTCTCTCTTCGGGGAATACCGAAGAGAGTACTACCAGCCGATTGAAAGGAGTGGGCTCACTCCTGCCACCCGTCTACAGTGAAGCGTGGGCCAAAGGAACGCAGAGGTATCCTAGGCCACTAACTCCTCCATACTGGAGGCGTGGGCAATAGGAGGTGAGTAATTTAGTTTTATGGCGCAAGAGCCAATTTTGGCTATACTGCGCCAAACATTTGTTAATGAAATTTAAAATGTTTATAAAATATTTAAAAATAATGACAATAGTTCTAAAATTTAAAATTTCTAATCACATAAAACCTTTTTCAAGTAATTAAAGAGAAAATTTGGTGGGAGTTGCCCACCAAGTCAGACCATATATTAAAATAAAAAACAATTGGAAAAGGAGGATGGAACAATTTTGTTTAATACAAAGTCGGGCAATACATGTTATAAAATTATCTTTTACTTGTCCTGAATCGGGTTGGTGTTAACTTGCGTATATATGCTTGAGGATCGTTTAAAACATTTTTTGACATCTTGGATTTATCCAGAGGATCTGGCTCAAGTTTTTCCTCTACGTCATATACAAGCATGTCTTCTTCATCAGTAGTATATTCTTGAGGTGCTGGCTTTCTGGGTTTATGTGGAGTCATTTTTATTTCTATTACTGGTTTTTGTATTTTTGGGCGTTTTCTTCTATTTCTTGAGTTTCGTTGGGATGTGTTAAAATGTTCCTTATTGGATGGAGTAGTTGTAGACTCTGATATGGAAACTGATGATTGAACATCAGTTGATAGAGTGGCAAATTTATTAGAAGTTGTAAGAACTGGGGGTATTTCAGTTGATAACGATGAAGCGGAAGTATTTAGGCTATTGCTAGGGGAAGTAGTAGTATTAGTAATGGGTATTGGTAACAAAGACTCGCTTTGAGTTGTTGGTAGTATTGCAGATGTGGAAGGAAGTAGATGTGCTTGAGTGGATGAAGATAATGTAGAAACTGTAGATATTGAAGCCGAGGTACTTGGTATAGTATTTGCAGAAGATAAGGGTTTCAGACATACTAAAGGTGGGCAGATTATGTTTGTAATATTTGGATCAGTTTGTGTACATGTGTGTGTGGTTATTGCTGTAGGTTTTGTAACTTGAGCATATGTTTGGGATAGTTGAGGCACTATTAATTTGCGTGCTTCTGGGTAAGAAATATTTTTATTTGTTTTAATTTCCTGTATTTGTTTTTCGATTTTCCACTTCGGACATAGTTTTGAATCTGCGGAATGGGGTTCAGAACAATTAATACATTTGGGCTCTAGAATGCAATCTGTGGAAGCATGTCCAACAGATGCGCATCTAGAGCAAGTAAGTTGACCGCGGCAGGAGGTTTGGGAGTGTCCGAACCTCTGACACTTCAAGAGCAGCGCAGAGGATTCCGGAATGTACGGGCGGGTACAGTTAAAGGTAGCCGGCTTTAATTGTGGATGGAAGTTTGGGGGCTATTGAAAGTTAAAAGGTACCTATGTTTGGTCGGAATTATTGATGCATCTTTTTTAATTGTTATTCTTCTGACTGAATTACACCCTGTTCAGAAAATCCATCAGGATTTTCCGGTTCAGGAGTGGTCAACAGGTCAGGATTCCGACACCGACACGAGTTCAGAGTTTTATGCGGGCTTATTATTAAAGGTGAATTAAAAACGTTTTTTGCGAGAAGAAAAGATTTAGTTTGTATAGCAGAGAGTGTTTCTATTAGTAGATCCCCTGATTTTAATCTTTTGACTGATTTAGGTTCACCACCTATTCCAACGAGGTACTTTCTGTATAGCAAAGGTGATTTAGAGACATGTCTCTCATTATTCGGTAAGGAAAGTATTAAAAATCTTTGTGTTAGTCGCAATTTGTCAATACTTAGGTTAAGGTAATACGAAGCCTTTACCCAGGAGCACCACCTTTGGATCCATAATAACGCGTATACCACTTCGTCCTGGCGTGCCTCCACACCACCACGGAGTCCAACAAAGGGGAGGCAGTGTGCCGGTCATCTGGCCAAGCAGGCACGGCGCTTACCAGAGTACACCCAGAAGATAGTGATACAGTCCAGGGGTGAGAATCCAACGGGTAAACCCGACACCCTTTATCTGCAGCACTAACCCTACAGCAGTGTCTCTTCGGGGATACCGAAGAGAGGTACTACCAGCCGATTGATAGGAGTGGGCTCCTCCTGCCACCCGTCTACAGTGAAGCGTGGGCCAAAGGGAACGCAGAGGTATCCCTAGGCCACTAACCTCCTCCATACTGGAGAAGTGGGCAAAGGGAGCACAAAGGATCCCCAGAACACCATTTTCCCCTTACGGGACACCCGCACACGGCTTAACATGCGGGTTGAAAAAAACAACGGTGTTAATCGAAAATAAATAAAGCAACATAATCAAAAAATTTAAAATATACGAAAAAGGAACTAAACTAACACAATACAAATGTAAACCATAATATGTTAGTAGTAAAACGTAAGTTTTTTCATCAGAAAAAACAAAATTTGAACATAGTTCATTTTGTTAGATTGGTCTGTGGTCTAGACGGGAAAGGGAAGAAAAGGGAAATTTGAATGGCAGGAGAAGGGCCGAAAATGAGAGAAAGATCACTTCTAAATTTTACCCTGGGTTCATTGACCCATGTTTACCAAAGACAGTAAACCTTAGGAAGAGAAAAAGATCACTAGGGCACCTCGGGAGCGTGAAACCCGGACTCACTGCCTAAAGAAGGTGAGCCCCCTGAGGGGTCCATTCCAATCGAACAGCTTCTAGTGTGGACTGCGCGTTACTTAGCCTACATTAAAGAAGACCTCGACCTGAAGAGTTGCTGAAAGTTCCTATTGGAAATACAAAAGGACAATAAGCTATGCAACTTGGTAGGAAGTGAATAGGAAAATTATAGTAATAGAATCGCATCCTTGCTGAAGTCATAATTGGATAACTCATCGTTTGAAAAAAAGGGTATTTTGTTTTCGTCCATTACAGTCTTTAACCGCTTTTGATAATTTATATCGATATAAATGCGAGGGGAAATTGGATAAAAGCGAATAAGAAGTATTAACGAATTCGCATGTACCAATGAGGAGGGAGCCAATAGCTAACGATACAAAATATGCGGAAAAGACAAACTTCATGAATTTAAAAACCTAATGACTGGTTGTTGGGCTTTTTAAATTGAAACAGTCGGCGGATGACAGAGCTTATGCAAAAAGATCAGAAAAATACTCATATGAAGTTTGCTTTTGCAATGACTTTATTCATAGAGTAATACGTATAGAATACAAAAGGAAGTCAATAATTTCGTATATACTCTATAAGTGATAATTATCAACATTCAAGGAAACATTCTAAAGGCTCCAAATTTGGATAGTGGACTACAATGAAAAGAAAATACATCTGTTAGCATTACACGCCAGACTCTTGTCCCGAAAACAATTCAAAGAAACTTAATGATTGTGCTAACAAAAAATCGACGGAAAGTCTAAAATTAAACCATGTATCTGCGAAAAAAAATGCAGATACTATCGAAATTTCACATTTCTCTGAATTTCCTTGGGAATGTTTGAAACTAAAAGTACATTTATGGACATCCTACGATAGTAAAAAATTTTTGAATGAAAGAAAATTTTATTGGACAGTGCGATTGGTTTCTTGCACGTAGATTCTATCGAAAATTGGGAGTTGGTGAAAATGGATGTAGCAGCGAATTTGTACGGAAGAATTTCTCTTGCTAAAAACGGCTCCGTTGTGTTGCATTCTAATGTAACAGTTTCCAGTGTGTGGACCACGCATCACTTTGCCGACATTAACGAAGACCGTGACCTGAATAAGGCTGCGGAAAGTCCCTGTAGGAAACGCAAGAGAGACAATCGGCTATGCAACAGGGCAAGTGAATAGAAAAATTACACTGATCAACATGATTTTTGTCTCATGAATACCAATAGTTGTACTTAATGCAGTTTTTATCGTGTCTTCAAATATGTATTCGGAATTTCTCCATCACCCACAGGTTTTTAAATTTTAATTTCAATTAATGAATTTAATTTTAATAAACGACCATTTGTCCATTGTAAAATAAAAACTCCTAGAGCATTGCAAATGTTATGTAACCACATGAGCTAACTCGAATGGTATCATTGCTACTGTTGTGCAGATTCAGACATGTACAGACACTTTGGCACCAGACACAACAGACAGGTACATACAAGGTCTAGACTAGCATGCATTCATTCATTCATTCATTAGAACGATGTCAGTTGTGAGATAGTGAACCAGTAAACACGTAATTGTGAGTGCTGTGTCTGGATTGTTGTATGTAACGTATTTACAAATTTAATTCTTTTAATTTGTTGTTAGTTATGATGATTTAAACAAGCTCTATGCATTATTTTATAACAACTTTTGTTATATATGTGGTGAAGTTACGTTCAAGTACCAAAGACAAAACCTTACTCCATTAGTAAAAAAGTGTTACGAGAACTTTATTTTGGGTGTTAAAGTGGGGGATCAAACAAGGACATGGTCCCCACATATCTGTTTATCGTGCACTAGGCCTCTCACTGCATGGAAGAATGGCACATGCCATTTGCTATCCCTATGATTTGGAGGGAACCTAAAGATCACTCCTCTATGACTATTATTTCTGCTTAACAAACATTAAAGGGATTACGTCAAAATCAAAGCATACAGTGGTGTACCCTGACTTGCAATCTACAATGAGACCAAATAAACACAGCGAATTGCCCATACCAAAGCCTCCAGAACATGTGACATTAGATGAAGAGAGCTCAGATTCCGATAGAAGTAAGGAAGAAGAAACGGTTTGTGGTGATACAACTTTTGAACCAAGCTGTTCATCAGAACCTCATTTATTGACTCAAGATCTTAACGATCTCACACGAGATTTAAAGTTATCCAAAAAACAGTCTGAAATGCTTGGTTCCCGGCTAAAAGGATGGAATCTTCTTCAAAGAAGACAAAGATGTGTACTTATCGTAGTCGTCATTCTCAATGTAAAGACTATTTTTCAGAAGAAAATGGCTTAATTTTTTGTAATGACATTTCTCTTTTAGAGACATTTGGTTTTGAACATAACCTTATAGAATGGCGCTTGTTCATTGATTCCTCCAAAGCAAGTTTAAAAGCAGTGCTTCTGCATATAATGGAAACAAATTCTCATCAATACCTGTGGCTCACTCTGCTGGTATGAAAGACACATGAAGTTTTGCCAATATAAATTGAAAGTTTTCAATATGCTGTGTATGAATGGAATATTTGTGGTGATTTGAAGGTAACTGCACTCATTCTTGGTCTGCAGCTTGGTTACACAAAATACTGTTTTGTGTCTTTGGGGATAGTAGGGACAGAAAAAACCCATTACATCATAAAAGAATGGCCTAAAAGTGAATCATTCATTCATGGACAGAAAAATGTGAAACATGACGCATTGTGTAATCCTAAAAATATCTACCTCCGTTACATATCAAACTAGGATTAATGAAGAATTTCGTGAAAGCCATGGACAATACTCCTGGTTTCATGTACTTAAAACAGAAGTTTCCTAAAATAAGTGAAGCAAAAATTAAAGAGATATTTGTGGGTCCACAAATACAATCACTAATGCATGATGAGAAGTTTGAGAAACTATTAAATCCACTGGAAAAAGCAGCGTGGCAAGCAATCAAAAATGTAACTCAGTTTTTTGGGAAATCTAAAGGAGGAAAATTACCGTGATATTGTTCATGATCTTATAAAAATTTGGGCTGTACTATGTCCTTAAAAATACACTTCCTGCATTCGCACTTAGATTTCTTCCCGGAAAATCTTGGTGCAGTGAGGGATGAGCACGGGGAACGCTTTCATCAGGAGATTTCAGCGATAGAAGAGAGATATCAAGACAAAAGGAATGCTAATATGCTTGCCGATTATTGTTGGACCATCAAGAGGGATACTAAACAGGCGATATATAAAAGAAAATTGTGATTTCTTAATTTCTAGGTGAGTCCGAATTTTCGAATATTGTGTACTTAAGAATGTAGAAAATATTAAAGTGTTTCAAATTATAAATGCATGTCTCGAAAACCTTGCGTGATGAAGAAAAATCGATATCATATTTGAATTCAGGATAAGAAATGCTATCAGAATCACATATTTTCTTTCCGAGACAAAAATTTTTTGCTTTTTTTGTCCAGTGTTATAGTAATAACAGGATCGCATTTCTCCTGAAGTCATAAAGGTGGATAACTCGTCTTTTTTTTAAACCAAGTATTTTCGTTTTCGTCCATTACATTCTTTTCGATGCTTTTGTTAATATATCAATATAAATACGAAAGGAGTTTAGATTCTCAAAGCAAATGAGGTATTAACGAAATCGTATGTACCAATGAGGCGGGAGCCAATAGCAAACGAAATAAGATGCAGGAAGGTCAAACTTCACGTGAATTTAAAAACTCAATGACCGGTCATTGTGCTTTTTAATTAGAAACAGTCGGCGGACAACGGCTTCTGCAAAAAGAGCAGTAAAATACTCGTATGAAGTTTGCTCTTTAACGACTGTATTCACAAAGTAATACGTATAGAATACAGGGAAGTTTTATTTCATTGTATATATTATAAAAGACAACTATTATCAACATTGAAGAACATTCTAAAGACTCCAAATTTGAGTAATGGGTCACAGCGAGAAAAACATTCTTCCGTTATAAGTATTACACACTGGACTCGTGTCTAAAACTACTCAAGGGATACAAAAATAAAAACTGAACTATGGCGAGAAAAAGACCAGACCGAGAACCTGAAATACATCCATGTTCCTGTGCGATAGAAGCCGAAACATTCAGAATTAGATTTTTCGGCATTTCTAGGAATGTTTGCGATTTCTGTATTTTATGGACATCATATGGCAGCAAAGGAAAGATTTTGAAGAAAATAATTTTTATTGGACAATGCAATTGGTGTGTTGCACGTAGATTCCATCTAAAATTGGGAGTTGGCGAAAATGTACTTCGCCGTGAATTTGTACGGAAGAGTTTCTCTTACTAAAAAAGCTTCCGTTGAATTCCATTCCAATCGAACAGCTTTTAGTATGGACTGCGCGTTACTTAGCCTACGTTAACGAAGACCTTGACCTGAAGAGTTGCTAAAAGCTCCCATTGGAAATACAAGGACAATAAGCTATGCAACTTAGCAGGAAGTGGATAGTAAAATTATAGTAATAATAGAATCGCATCCCTGCTGAAGTCATAATTGGATAACTCATCGTTTGAAAAAGGTATTTTGCTTTCGTCCATTACAGTCTTTAATGCTTTTGATAATTTATATCGATATAAATATGAAAGGAAATTGGATAAAAGCGAATGAGAAGTATTAACGAATTCGCATGTACCAATGAGGAGGGAGCCAAAAGCTAACGATACAAAATATGCGAAAAAGACAAACTTCACATGAATTTAAAAACCTAATGACCGGTCATTGTGCATATAAAACGAACATTCGGAATACGACTAGCCTTTGCAAAAGGATCAAGGAGCATAGAGAAAGCTCGAAAAGTGAGAAAATTTGTAGGCATGTCATTTTAATCTGTCAGTCTTTTACTGCAGTGTTATAATTTCCGAATAAGTATTCCTGCATATGAAGGAATTCGATTTTGTGGTAGGACTTCACATCCCATTATCAATCCTAATCATAGGGCTATAGTCTCAACAAAACACTAACACTATTGAGCACAGGGGAGGGGACAGAGTTTAGATTAGTGGCTTTAAGACAGCAGCGAGACTGCAGTGTAAGGAATGAGACTCCTCGAAACGCCCCTTTAATGGAAAGTGCAAGAGATGATGCCGTTCCGAAGTAACATGAACCAACTAGAAAAGAGTTTGCCGACGGGATTTTGTTAGGAGACTACTTATTGTGGAAGTGCTGTAGAATGAATTACAAGGGTGCGCCTGTTGGGGCTAAAAGTCAATTTTACTAAAAGTTCTTGAAAATTTTCAGAACCCCCAAATTTAAGAAAAAAACGATGAAACAAACCCCTTTTTAAGCCAAAATTTTGAAACAAAATGGCCCTTTAATAGATTCCTAAAGACAAAAGACTTTAAAAAATTATAAAAACTCCGCGAAAAGACCTTGGAGTTTTCTACCGATTTTTAATGACTTTCGTTCCAAAACCCGCAATTAAATTTTTTCTCCATTTTAAAAATTTTAAAACGAACTAACTTTTAAAACTTGTATTCCTGATTAAATCCCCAAAGGGGGTATTAAGGTGAAAGACCAAAGCGTAAAATCAAACAAATCGAAGCCCAAAACATGAAGGTTCTCAATTTTCAAG
This sequence comes from Trichonephila inaurata madagascariensis, assembly GCA_019973955.1. Taxonomy (NCBI): domain Eukaryota; kingdom Metazoa; phylum Arthropoda; class Arachnida; order Araneae; family Nephilidae; genus Trichonephila; species Trichonephila inaurata. Next base: position 5,655 of record BMAV01006602.1, on the reverse strand, counting down.
AATTTAAAAATACAAATATTTTAAACCATCCAAAAAAATTTCTTTTAATAGGAAATTTTTCCCAAGGAGTAAAAGGTTTAAAGGAAGTTATAAAAAATTAAATTTTCCCCCCAAATTGCTTTGAAAAAATTTTGGGCCAAGCATTAAAGATTTTGAATTTCCCCGGGGTTTTGGGGCGGTTGGGAAATTTTGGAAAAAATTTTCCCCAAATATTATGTAAATATAAAAATTTGGAAAAATACAAAATGAAAAAAGAAAAGCTTTTTTTTTTTAAAAAATTTCCTACAAACATATATATTATTTAGTAAAAAAAAGAAAAAAAAAAGATCGCCATTGCCAACATTCAAGGAAACATTTTAAATACTCCAAATTTGGATAATCGGCTACAATGCGAAGAAAATGCATCTGTTGGTGGTATTACGCACCAGACTAGTCCCGAAAACAATTCAAAGAAACTGGATGATTGTGTTAATACAAAATCAACAGAAAGTCTAAAATTAAACCATGTATCTGAGAAAAAAATGCAGATACTTTAGAAATTTCACATTTCTCCGAATTTCCTTGGGCATGTTTGAAATTGAGATACATTTATGGACATCGTACGATAGAAAAATTTTTTGAATGAAAGAACATTTCATTGGACAGTGTTATTGGTTTCTTGCACGTAGATTCTATCGAAAATTGGGAGTTGGCGAAAATGAATGTAGCAGCGAATTTGTACGGAAGAGTTTCTTTTGCTAAAAAGGGTTCCGTTGTGTTGCATTCCAATGCAGCAGTTTCCAGTGTGTGGACCACGCATCACTTTGCCGACATTAACGAAGACCGTGACCTGAATAAGGCTGCGGAAAGTCCTGTAGGAAATGCAAGAGAGACAATCGGCTTTGCAAGAGGGCAAGAAGTGAATAGAAAAATTATAGTAACAGATCGCATTTCTCCTGAAGTCATAAAGGTGGATAACTCATCTTTTATATAAACCAAGTATTTTCGCTTTCGTCCATTACATTCTTTTTGATGCTTTTGCTATTATATCAATATAAATACGAAAGGAGCTTAGATTCTCAAAGCGAATGAAGTATTAACGAAATCGCATGTACCAATGAGGCGGGAGCCAATAGCAAACCAAAAAGATGCAGGAAAGACAAACTTCACATGAATTTAAAACCTAATGACTAATTGTGCTTTTTAAATTTAAAAAGTCGGCCGATGACAGGGCTTCTGCAAAAAGATCAGAAAAATACTCATATGAAGTTTGCTTTTGTAATGACTTGATTCATAAAGTAATACGTATAAAATACAAGGAAGTCAATAATTTCATTGTATACTCTATAAGTGATAATTATCAACATTCAAGGAAACATTCTAAAGGCTCCAAATTTGGATAATGGACTACAATGAAAAGAAAATACATCTGTTAGCATTACACGCCAGACTCTTGTCCCGAAAACAATTCAAAGAAACTGGATGATTGTGCTAACAAAAAATCGACGGAAAGTCTGAAATTAAAACATGTATCTGCGAAAAAAATGCAGATACTATCGAAATTTCACATTTCTCTGAATTTCCTTGGGAATGTTTGAAATTTAAATACTTTTATGGACATCGTACGATAGCAAAAATCTTTGAATGAAAGAAAGTTTTATTGGACAATGCGATTGGTGCGTTGCTCGTCGATTCCGTTGGAAAATGGGGATTTAGTAAAAATGTACGAGGCAGCGAATTTGTACAAAAGTGTTTCTCTCGTTGAAAAGTGATCTGTGCTCCAATCCAATCTAAAAGTTTCCAGTGTGTGGACCGCGTGTTGTTTGGCTGACATACACCAAGATCTTAACGCGAAAGAGTTGCTGAAAAGTTCCCATTGGAAATACAAGAGCTATACTGGGCCGTATACTATAACTATACGAATTACCAGCCGAGAAAGTCAAAAAGGGGGAACCATTGCTTCAAACAATATCGAAACAAATCAACGACTCTCATGCCTTCATACTCTTCACGCAAAGAAGCCGACTGGGATATAGAGACTGCATCGAACGCATTTACACTGAAGAGTGCATTTCAAGCTCCTTTCTCAGGAATAGTTAAACCATCAGCATTTAGTTGCATATAATAGCCAGAGATTACCAACTCATCCCTTGAATCATACTTTATGGAAAAACACATGCATCATTGCTCTATTAATATTGTAGAAATGGCCTCTCGATACAAAATAGGACAGTTTAGCTTATTTTCAAGTAATTTTTTCCTCGTTGTACTGATAACAGTTCAGAAGCTTTTAAAGTCGCTATCTTCGAACCACGTTAACCACCTCGCGGTGCACACGTCTCTTCGAATAAACAATTTAAAAATAGTCGGAGTCCCTTCGAACTTGCATTTTACTTTGTAAACAGAAATTTTAACGATTTTAATTTTAAATTACCATGTTTATATAATTTTAATGCAATTTTTTTATTGTTACATATAAAGTAACAAGATTTTTTAACCTAGGGTTTGAAAGTGTACTTTTAGTTAACTAGATCATACCACGACTGATTTATTGGAATGAAATTTATGCAAAACACTCTTCGACATTTAGTTGTTGGGTAATTACAAAATTAGTCATGAATGCTTTGCAATATAGTCAATGTTTAGGTTGGGTAAAACAAGGCCTTTACCCGGGCACAGAAGCAATGAATCTATAAGCGCGAAACACAACTTCGTCCTGGCATGCCTCCACCCACCACGGAGTCCAACAAGGGAGGCAGTGTGCCGGTCATCCGGCAAATACCCCTACTCGCCTAAAGAAGGGGGTTCTCTTCCTCATATCAGATCCTGAATTTCTTTTTTTCCCATTAAGGCTCTCGAGGGCCTATCCGAAAGGAAGTGTTTGGAAGTGTTGAACCACAGTTTCAAAATAGATTCCACCGTCTGTTTTTTAATCGGGGCTCTTTAAAACGCATCTTTTTAAAGATTCACGATTTTAATTCGGCCTCTCAGGCAGAATTCTCTGCCATTGATCTTTGCCTGTTGGGCAGATCATACTAAACTTAAAATTTATATCGAAAGGTTCTCCTCTGTTCTCTTAATGTCAAATAAACCCCAGTTATCTCAATTCCTTAAAATTGTTTTAATTCAGGAGCTACTACAATCTTCGCTGGATCAAAGATAACAATAACTGTATAATTACCCTTTTATGCAGAGAAGGCTGTATATAATATGTTTTCGGTTCCCACTCCTTTCTCTCTAGTTCCTTAAATATAAATTTATCTTAGAGTTTTGTTCTCTTGGAATGATTGCCAAAACGAAATTAAGGGTCAAGCGCTTTAATCATCCTTATTTAAACATTCTCCTCGTCTCTAAATATCTGGTTCATTTTCCAACTAATCATGGCCCTTTCCCTGCTTACTTGCACAGGTTTAATTTCTTCTGGTTGCCTGGAGACGCCGACCATTACGTATTCCACTGTCCGTTCAATACCGATCATCTTGTTAATCCCAATCCGAATGCGCTTGCTCCTTTTGGGGAACATAATTTTTTTGGGGAAAATTATTTCCCCTTTTTTTTTGGCCCCTCCGGATCTTGCTATTCTTTCCTATTAAATAAATCCAAGATTCTGCTGGTTTTTTATTATGATCAGTGTCTGCCCTCTCCTTTCCTTCTGAAAATTAGAAGGTCTGGCTTGCATTCCTTCTAGGCTATTGTTTTCTTTCTTAGGTAAAAGATATTGAGAGGGGGGATTGCATGTGGGGCCCTTTTTCTTTGTCAAAGGGGTGAGGGATAAAGACGGAGCGTAAAATATGCGGGATCGAAGTTTAAAGCAAAATAACAAAAAAGGATAAATAATTTTACAAGAATGACGATGTACGAATATTTCAAACCATTGCGGAGAACTAGCACTCAAATCGAGGTCTTAACAGCGGTGTTGGAAAATGTTGCTCTTCATTCCTCGAGCAGAATGCTTTATCATGAAATCTCGAGAAACTTTGGAGAAAACTTAGTCCTTTTAATCAAAAGGATAACTGGTAGTGTAGACGATGAGAAGAAAAAGCTAAAAAATCTGGGATCGAAGTTTAAAGAAAATGTTAACAAAAAGAATTTATAAAAAGATGTGCAAATATTCTGAAATAGTGCAAACAAAATTTTTTAGAGACTTTGAGCAGAAAATTACTCGTAGGAAATTTGCTTTGTACCGACTTTATTCATATGTATTTTAGAATACAAGAAAGTTTAATAATTTCATTGTATATATTATAAAACACAACATTATGTTTCCTTGAATGTTGATAAAGACTTCAAATTTGGATAATCTGCCACCCTGGGAAGAAAATACATCTGAAGAACATAGTAATATTACACGCCAGACACATGTCTAAACCTAGTCAAGCATACAAAAAGATAAAAATACTGAATTATGGCGACAAAAGAATAGACGGAGAACCTGAAATTCATCCATGCACCCATGTGGGGAAAGAAAAGATACTTTCAGAATAATTTTACATTTTTTGGAATTTCCTGGGAATGTTTGGAATTTCAATATTTTATGTACATCGTATGACAGCAAAGAAAATTTTTTAAAGAAAAGAATGTTTATTTGACAATGCGATTGGTGTGTTGCACTTAGATTCTATCGAAAAATTGGGAATTGGCAAAAATGTACGTGGCAGTGAATTTGTACGAAAGAGTTTCTATTGCTGAAAAGCGTTCTGTGCTCCAATCCAACACCTTCCATTGTGTGGACTGCGCGTTACTTAATCGACAAAATGAAGATATAGACCTTAAAAAAGTTGCTGAGAAGTTCCTACTAGAAATACAAGACACAATAAGCTATGCCACTTGGTAAGGAGTTAAAAGGAAAATTATATAATAACTGAATCGCTTCCCTCCTGAAGTCATAAAATGGATAACTCATCTTTTTCCAAACCAAGTATTTTCGCTTTCGTCCATTACATTCTTTTCGATGCTTTTGCTAATATATATCAATATAAGTTAGCAGGGACTTTGGATTCTTAAAGCGCTGAAGTATTAGCGAATTTGCACGTAACAATGAGGAGGGAGCCAATAGCTAACGAAATAAGATATGCGGGAAGGGCGAACCTCACACGAATTTAAGAACCTAATGGCCAATCGTTGTGTAAATAAAAGTAAAAGTCGGCGGAAGACTGATCTTCTGAAAAATTGTTCAAGAGTGTAGAGAATACTGGAAAAGTGCAAAAATTGGCAGGCATGTCCTTCTAATTAATCCGACTTATACTGGAATGTTCCAATTTCATCACCGAGTAAGTATTCCTGCAAATGAGAGAATCCAAATTTGGGGTAGGGTTTCACATCTCATTATCAATCCTTATCTGCGTGGAAATTGTAGGAAATTTGTTTTGTATAGACGACTATTTATAAAGCTGTGCGAATTCAATAAAATTGCATAGCTTGTCCAGCATGGTTTTTCACCGAGTGCGTGGATTGACTCCCTATATATGTATATTTAAATACAAAAAGTAACGATAAAAATTTAATTTCTTCATATACATTATAAAAAGATCGCCATTACCAACATTCGAGGAAACATTTTAAATATTAAAATTTGGATAATCGGCTATGATGCGAAGAAAATTCATCTATTGGTGGTAATATTACACACCAGGCTCTTGTCTAGAAAACAAAACCTGGATGATTGTGTGTTAAAAA
>BMAV01006601.1:279949-293733 GCA_019973955.1 Trichonephila inaurata madagascariensis | reverse complement strand
ATTGACTATTTTAAACGCTGCATTTTAATCTAAATGTTGTAGTTACGAAATAATTATGGGATAAATTATATATTGAATGGACGATGTGTGTTTTTATTCTTTATGGAAATTTTTATTTAATTGAAAAATAAAGTTACTTAAAACGCAGTATAGCATTGTAATGTGTAATAATTGGGAAAGGTATTTTTAAAATATACTTTCATAAGTCCAATATAGCAGTAAAACATCTTTAATAAAAATAAATAGATATTTTATAAAAAACCATTTCAAGGATTATTTCATAGAAAAGTGAAATATAATATTTTTGTTTGTTTGTTTCAAAAATGGGCTGCATTTTGGGAGCTAAGCCATTTGCATACACGGGAAGACCCCAAGAGGGTTCGGCCATTTCATTGGTGGTGGGTTTCGCTACCAAATTGTGACGTTTGTATTTTTTATTCAATTCAAACTCTCGTCGAATGCTGAGTATTGCGGTGATTTAGTTATTCCGAGAGTACCAGAGCCAAATTGATACTCAAGGGATTTTTTATATACTCCATAATCATGCGACATGCGTGACTACTATTTTTGAATTCAAAAAATACCTCGGCTCCAACCGGGAACGCTTACGAGGCGAGTATGCTACATTAGAGCCACCGAGCGACGAAAAGAGATATAATTAGAAAAATTTACATGTAGGATTACAATATTGTTAAGGCCTCTATTCAAAAATGACCTTTTAAGATTCACATAAAATAAATTAAAATTAGTCTTAAATCCTTTGGCTTGTAATTAACTCTAGAATGTCCGTCGGTATCAATTTGACACCGGAACCAGTTTACTTTGTTCCCCTTTCCGTATTTTTGCAGGGAATTTGAAAAAATTTCGTGACTTTTAATCATTTTCCCTGGTGATTATACAGAAAAGTTTTGTGTTCTAGGTTAATTAGGAGTGATTTTACACCTAAAAATACCTAGAACGTCCACTGGCGTCGTTTCGAAACCAAGACAGTTTATCATTATAAATAGCTGTCGTTCAACAAAATATAGTTCACTAAGTAGGATACTATTCGTAAAACAAACTTCCCAAAGTCCTGTCACACATTTTTTTGACCTTGAGTGCTCTGTTTTTAGTTCACAGTGGAAATGAATCCCTTATAATAAAATTGTCGTGTCTAAATGTTTCGTTACATAGTATTTGCTTATCTGCTCATAAAAAAAAAATTCATTCGATTTTCGAACTTAGTGCAGAACAGACACCCTGAAACGAAAACTCGTAGAAAGGGTCTAAGCCCTGATGAAATTGCCAATTTGTTATGAGAGCTTTTTTAAAATGAATCGGATGTTGGTGTGCTGTCTTGATCTAATTTAGATTCCGATGATAACATAAGATTAGGTGAAGTGCAGATATAATTGATAATATTCCAGTAACCCTTGATTTATATGTCACTAGGGATGGTGCAGAATGTATACCGCATAATAGTAATGTTTCTAGCAGATTTGCCACTCAAAATATTTTTCGACAAAGCAATAACCCAACAAGTCAACGCCACTAGTCATAATGTGAACGACATTTTTTAACGATATAAAGAGGGTCATAATATATGATATAATTACATGAAATAATATTCAAAAATCTTAAAACTAAATGTTAGTGAACAGTAGTCATTCAATTATTAAGTTAAAGAAATTATTTTATATATTTTATATCCCGGTGTCAAAATGACACCAATGAACGTTTAAGGGTAATCAAAATCCCGGATGTTCTAGTGTTAATATACAAAGATACTTTTTAACATATAATTATGCTTCATTTGTCAATGAATGAGTTTATATTAATTTTAAATGCATTTATGAGGTCTTATCTATGCATAGAAAGGAGAAAAGCGACTCACTCACGCATGAAGAGATCTCCGGAACTATTAAACATATACAGCAGTGTTTCTCAAACTGTGGCGCACGCCTCCCTAGGGGGGCGTGATAACCCTAAGTGGGGGAGGGGCGAGAGCATATCAAAAAGTCTAGAATAAAAAAATATTTTAAAAATATTATAAAAATTTACTTAAAGGTAACAAAAGAAATTACATTCTGACATAATAAAAATAATGCATTTATTGTTATCTGTTCGAAAATAAAATTAGAAAAGAAAGGTAACAATATTTTTCTTATTATATAAAGGTATTTATATAACTTACTTAAAATATCTCTTACTTGAAAGTAACGCATTAAAAATTTAATCCTTTTCTTGATAATTTGAGTGATTTATACTTAAGATCGTATTGTAGTTTTAGCATCAAAGTACATAAAAAATTATTGCATTTATTACATTGTTATTATATGGGGAGGTGCGATAAAAATTATGATTGAAAATTGTGTCACAAGTATTGAAAGTTTGAGAAGCACTGACCTACAGACTTGAAATTTGACAGGCATATTCCTTTTTGTTGAGAAGAGTTCCACTAAGATCGGGTTCTGTGGTAATGAACTCCAAAAAGGGTGTTTATGGAGTTTTAGAGGACGGGTAATAAACTCCCAGGGAAGACTATGGGGTGTTATAGGTAACCAAATACCCATTTTTGAACAATTAGTCCTAAAGACTTCAAATTTGGCACAGATATTTCTTTTATTCAGTAAAGATCCGGTAAGAACTATAAAATTCTCGTTTTCAAACACAAAAACTTACAGACTTGAATATTGGCAAGAATGTGCCTTTGGTTCAGTGAAGATCCCCTAAAAATGTGATTTACAGAAAGTGATTTCAAGGGAAGGTTAAGAGGGAATAACATATAAATATACTCCCGTTTTAGATTTTCAAGCCCTGTCCTTTTCAACTATTTATGCAGGGCTATAATGCTTGGAGATTTAGACAAAAATAACTTAAAAATAATACATAATCATACAATATCATGAAATACACATTGAGGTGGGTGGTAAAAACTAGTTTGATAATATATAAAGGAGAGTCAAGTATTATCGAATTCCATTTACATTTCTAAAAATAACTTTACTGGTTTTCGATAAAATTCTACAAATTCATCATGGATATATACTATAAATGATTGAAAGCAATTATCACTAGTCAAAAAGAGTGGCCGCGGTAGCCTAGTGGTCAAGGTTTCCGATCGTGGCTGGTATGTCACGAGTTCGAGCTCAGTACCACTAAAGACCCGCCGTGTAGGGAAGCGATGCACGTTAAATCTGTCAAGAGGGCAAATATCCTCCCGTTGGTGCGGTGTGGTAGTTAGGAGAGGGGGTGCAATCCCAGGTTTCGTCCGCGGTACTTGACCATGGTTAAAAATTACGAGGTCCGTCGCCAAAAGCCCTCGTGTAGCTGAAAAGTGTGACGTTAATGTTCACTCACTCACTTGTCAAAAAGAATAATATTTATTTTGTTGTTATAAAGAAGTTTATTTTTAACACGCTTTTTTATAAGCTTCACTTGTATGTAACGGAATATTTTAACTCAATTTTTATCTACTTTAAAAGGACAGATTAATTCGAAATTTTGCTCACTTTTCAAGGACCGATGACAATACAATAATTTAATAATTTTGTTTCATTGTCCTGATCAATATCATCAGGAATAACGATTTAACATTTTCAAATCCCATCAAGCATCTTACAACTAATTCCAGATTGCTTTTCCAGATTTGGTGATTAAGTGTTAGAACTTAGATTAACTATGCAAGAGTGTTTTTTAGTTTTTTTTCTAAATATATTTGTTATTTTTTTTAAAAAAAAAGATAGTTGGAGGATAATATGGAACCGTCGGGTAATGTGGAGTAAGTGGGGTTTAAACTATTGGAAAACTATTTAAGATTTCATAAAACGTAGTTATTTTTAACTATATGTACTATAAACAATTGTAAGCAATTATCACTTGTATAAAGAATAATATTTATTTTGTTGCTATAATTTTTTTTTTATTTTTTTTAAAAAATAGTAAATGGTAATAGGGGGAATATTGGGGTAGTATGGGATAGGTGGTTTAAACCATTTGCAAACTAATTAAGATTTCATAAAAGGCAGTATTTTTAACTGCATTGTATGAATTTCTTTTAAGACTACGTAAAAGTCTCACTTCTGTGTTTTAAGTTAATCTACAAAAAGTACTAATATATATTCTATCTTTACTCCAGTACATTCAAGTTGTGCCCACAGAAAACAGCTAAAGCAATTAATCCAAATCAATATTATACTCCAAACTCATTTTTTAAATTTATTTTTATTCAGTACATTTTGTCGGGTTGTTTATAATATTACATTTTTACATCGAGTATTATGGAATACTAGATATTTCATAATACGCGACACACCATTTTGGGAAATGAACTTTTAAACTGAAGGACAGAAACATGGTCAGCAAAAACAACCACATTATTACAAACTCCAGTTCTTTTAGTGTACATTATGCTTCATTTCAATGTTCAAATCCCACGTACACCAGTAAGTAAAAATATTTGAAAACTTGACTACAAAAACTTTTGAAGATCGCATAACACACCTTGTTCTGTAGCGAGTTGTACGGCAAAAATAAGTAATCATCTCTCACTACACTACATGATGAGTCTTTCTTTTGCAGTTCAAGGTTTCCCCTCTCATTAAGGCTGTTTTGGGTCAATGTTAAAGAATAGGACCTGAATCTGGAACATTTTCTCAGATATAAAAGAAATGAAAAATTAATATGATATTCTGGCTTCACTATCCTTTAAAGAGCAGTATTTCTTATCATACTAACCATTTTTAACAGAGTTGATTCCTTTTTTCTGGTATAAAATGTATTTTGTGTTTTTTCTCCTATACCGTAATATTAAATAGGCTTTGCCTTCATGTATTAAGACAAAACAGAAATGATTCACGGAATATTTTGAAATTTTTAAGAACACTATATTGTTAACAGAGGTATGAGCTAAGATATTGCAAATTTCCATAGAAATTGAGGTGTTTTTCTATCTGAAAATGTGTTTCGCGTTTAGTTCAAGCTCTCGTACTTTTACCGAAAACAGCCTTAACAGCTACAAACAGACCTAAGACTTCGGTATTTCATATTGACCAACTATTCCATAATAGTTGAATGCCATCTATGTATCTAAAAAAAAATTTGTTGCTCATTTGAAATTTATTTTTTTTTTTTGCATTTATCCAAATTTCTCTTTACTCCTTCATTCTTTTTTCAAACATATTGAATGTCAGACTGATTTCTTAGAACGGACACAGTTTAATCACAAATAGCTAAAATCTCTCGAAAACTACATTTTATCCCTATTGCGGATGATTAATTGATGAATAATAAGGAAAAGCAAATGATGTAATTTATTATTGCTCATATTGCTAGCCTTAGTTAAACAGAAAGTGAAAAAAGAATATGTAACCGAATAGTTATATTTAAATATTATCAAATAAGTGCATACTGGGAAGAAAAGCTGTTGCTTCATAAAAACATTGTGTTTAAGAGAATAATAATTTAAATTTTATAAAATACCTTTATTTTTACTTTTCATTATTTAGTAGAGTAAGGATTGTTGTAATTAAGCTATGAACTGCATTGCATATTATTTTTGAAACATGCACACCTTTTACTATTACCCATTTTTTTTATTGCATAGCCATAAGCTGTTCAAAACTGACTAAAAGCATCTAGAATCGGATGAAAAAATTTTCGAGTGCCGTATTTCATACGTTAACAATCAAGTAACCGTTATTCTATAGAATTCTTAGTTAAGTCATAGAATTCAATAACTTTATATTCTTTAACTGACTTGTTTATTTATTTCATGAAATACCTAGTTGTTCTATGCAATAGTGGATTTCACACTTTAAAGATAGCATATTTATGAATACCACGTGCGACATAATATTAAGAAACTGCCTTTAACCAATTAAAGAGATAGTTAAAGATTTATGTATAAATATTCCACATGATAGAAAGATAAAATCAATAATCAATAAAACAGGATCGTTATCCACGATTGCTAAATAACCATCCATTCACTAAGACAGTCGTTCAGCCTACAATACCTTTTAGCTTAGAATACAACTAACGACTTCAAGCATTAGTTCTAATCCGAAATTCCTTTCAATTACGGAATGTTCATCGGATTAACAAAAGCTGTATTCTTCGTCTTTACCCTACAGGGTCAGGTTCATAATCTTATTTATGTTAATTCCCTTCTTCGAGCAAATCAAGTTACGATGTAAAATGGAGATTGATGTGTAACAGAATGCAATCAGTCTTCGTCAGCCGAGGTAAATAAGACTGCTACTGAATATCCGTAATGGATCCTGCAGATATTCAATTCTGCATTCAATTGAGAAAAACTAATGGTCTTTCCTTGTGAAAGTAAACACAGTTAGTTTATCGAGGAAAAGCTACATTTTAAGGAGTTATAATGTTTATATAGAGATTAGTGCATTTTTAGTGTGGGTGGAGATGAAGAAGTTGAGCAAATGAAGAATTTTCGATAATACCCTGAACTTATAATATAGGCAGGACTCAGTGATAACCACGTAAATCAAATTTGCGTAAGTTGAGGTATAAATTCACATATAAATACATATAAATTATTTTTAGCTGGGGCCCGAGATGAAAGAAAACAATATTTTAGAAAAAGAATGTGTTTAAGGTATCCGACTACGTTCGGAAACGTGATTTTAAAAAAGTGCATAAATGAATAATTTTCATGATATTTAGTGTCACTTAGATTAGACTACATGTATAAAATTGTTTTAAGGACACACACATTTTGACAAAAACAAAGTTTTTAAATAATATAATTAGGCAAAAAATGAACTTAGAATAACCTTTTTTCAAAATGTTCTCCTTTTGTGAAAAATGCTTCTATTATAATAATATTTTGCCTGTATATAGCTCAGACGTCTCTACAGAGGCTCAACTAGGATTTTTGAAAAATGCACATTATTTTCAGAGTTACAACCCATTGAAATATTTACCGGCGTTTTATTTCTTAAAATGTCTCCCCTCTGTTGTCGTAAAACATGAATAAAACCACTTATAAGTTATATATTTCAAAAATTCTAGTTGAGCCTCTGTACAGAGGTCTGAGCTATATACAGGCAAAATATTATTATAAAAGAAGAATTTTTCACCAAAGGAAAATATTTTAAAAATGGATCATTGTATGTTTATTTTTTTGTCAGTATATTGTGCTATAAATCTTTCATACCACTAGTAAATTGTGGATCTCGAAGGTAGACTTTGCTTATTGATGTTCCAAAATGAAAGCAGCGTAAGTGTTACGGATTTAATTTCACTAAACCATGATATACAACTCACATTGTTCTTGAAGTGAAGCCATATTGAAACGAGAATGTCGTAGAACAAAGACGTTGTATTATCTAGATTGCATGTCATTTACGACCTAATTTTCAATCATAATTTTCATCACGCCCCCCTCCCTTCTATACAATAACATTGTATTGAATTCACTTATATTATACTTTGACGCCTCTTAAGGCATGCGACTACCCTAAATTCATAATTTTTTTTGAAAATGAACAAAACATTTTATGATTTTGTTTTATAGACCATCTTATTAACTTCATAAAAATACCAAGCTTTTTATTTTCCATTCCCTAGAACAAAAACTACAGGTGTTTTAGTAAAAGCAGATGCCACATAACTTTGCATAATATGTCAAACCTTAAAATGCGTTTTACTCGAAATGTGTATTTTTTTTTCGAAAAACTCAAACAGGGACATCGAATGCTCAAAAAGTTTTTAAAATAATTTGCTGAAATTGTTTGTGTACGTTCATTATAACATTAGAAGTGTTTTAACCTTCAGATTTATCAAGCACTGTTTTAGTACAAAATTTACAGTTCTTTATGTGAATATAATCACTGTTATTCTAAGCGAATTCATATAACAACTAAGATAAAGTGCTCTAGCTTTTGTAAAAATTAAAGTATCTCTTATCCTGTAGGTCACTTCAAAAAAAAAAAAAAAAAGAATAGCAATGTAATACATCAAAATTGAAAAATCGAGAATTTGTTCATTTACTATTCGTACAGAGCGGACCCCGTTTATGTAATATTTTGCCAACTTTTACCCTTTTTTCCCATTTTAGTAGTAATAATATATTTTTCAATGCTTAATTTTAGTCTTTTTTTTCTTAAAATGCACTAAATAAATATAAAAACCACAAAATTCTCCATATCTTTATTATTTTTTTAAAAAAAAAAAGTTGTCGCAAATAGTAGCATACTTTAAGTACCACCCGCGTATATAAACGTCTCACTCAACCAAAGCATTAATTGTTCCAAACGTATATATACGTCTTTCCAAAATAGGATCTTCTCTGTGCATTGCTATTCGTAAATTTATTCCGAAGGCTTTAAAATGCAATAAAAGGCCCTTGACAGTGTTTGCGAAATATTTACATATTTCAGATAGGGTTTAGCTTATTGATTCCTTTTCATCCTAACCGAATACATCACATACGCGCGCCTACGAGGAAAACGGTGGCATTAAGAACTGAGTCCCGTAACTTTTAATCGGCGATCAAAAAGGAGTAATTATAAACCATACAAATTACCAAAATAAGTGTTACTTTTTATAAAAAATTCACATATGAAAAGCCTATGGGATGACAGTAATTATTAAACTTGTTATTAACTTAGTATTGATAAATTAATTATAAGAAATATTCGCAGTAGTGACACATTTATAAGTATATTATATTAGTGCGAATGTGTATTTTATATCTTATGTCAGAATATATTTTGTTTGTTTACTTCAGTAAGTTAATAAATTTTTAAATAATATTTTGTACTTGACTTTTCAATACTCTATCACCCCCTCGTTGAGTTCTCACACCGATCTAGGGAGACGCGCCCCACAGTTTGAGAAACGCGGCATTAAGAATTTTTTCTTTATGGAATATAAAAACTGTAAGAGATTTTTTGGTTTAATTTTAATTCTTTTTTGAAAGTGTAGCTACACTTTTCGAATCACTTTATATTATACGATTTTTTATATAAAAATACGTGCAATTTTGATTAACCTGTTTTTCTCAAAAAATATCTTCCCTGTAAATCGGTGTATATGTATTCTAATTGATTTATAGTTGTTAAACAAGCGGTAGTTATTGAAAACCAAAATATAACAAAAGAAAACTGTTTCCAGAAAACATTACAGCTCTCGTGTTGCTAAAAGATTGCTATTTCACCAAAATTCTTTTTTGTTTCTTCTTAAACGTTGCGATTTGCTTTAAATCAAGTTATTTTTTTAACTATCATCTTATTTATTTAATTGAAGAGAAACTATTTTGTCCTCCAAACTTCCTAGTTTTCAGTATGAAAAAGAAACGATATATTCAAAATAGAAACTAGAAAATAAATATCAACATAAATAAAATCAACAATAAGCGTATATTTCTATTTATGTTTGTACATCAAATAGATAAAAAAAAATACAACTTAAATCGGATTTCTTTTTTAAAAATGTGAAAAATGCAGGGTTTATCTTAGATTATTACAACAAGTATACCATTCTCTCTGAAATTTCTCCAATGCTTATGTTATTTTTCTCTTTTTAAATATCTTTCTAAAACTGTTTAAAATTTTCTGTACAGAAAAGGCGAGATTTTCTTAAATGCGGCTAATAACATTTCTTAGATATATAAAACTTTTTTCTCTAAAGAAATATATTTTTCACTGAACATTTTATCTCTTCGAAGACTCTTTGAAAAAATGTATATAAATACATACAAATATTCTTCAAAGGAAGAGAAAATCTGAAATAAATTTGTTTTTCTAGTTTGGTAAACTTAATGAAAAAAAAATTATTTTGAAGGAAGTACAAAAAAGAGCATCATGTATATTTCAGAAAGGAATGATTTTATTTGGTAGAATTGTGTGATTCACACACACACACACACACAGTTAAAACATGCGTGAGTGCTTCAGAATGCAAAAGTTTTGTGAAAAACAAACTATTCTAAAATATACTCAGTACGTTTATCAAGACTTTTTTTAAAAAAATATTCTCGAAACGTACTCTGCTTGCTTCGTATCTGAGAAAAACACTTTCTTAAAAAGGTTAGATGCGACGTATTTTTAAGAAAAAGTTGAACATATTTGGGGAAAAATTTAATGGATCAAAATAGTTCGTAAAAATATTTGTGGATCTTATAAAACACATGAAGGGATCCACTTAAATACTAAATAACCTTAATAACAATACTTAAGGTATCCGACTACCCAAAAATCATGGTTTTTTTTTTAAAAATTGACAATTTTTGGGGGGTTTTATTTTATAGGCCATCTTATTAGCTTTATAAAAATACCGAGTATTTTTTTAATTTTCCATTCAATAGAACAAAACCTACAAGA
The DNA here is from genome assembly GCA_019973955.1 of Trichonephila inaurata madagascariensis. Classification (NCBI taxonomy): domain Eukaryota; kingdom Metazoa; phylum Arthropoda; class Arachnida; order Araneae; family Nephilidae; genus Trichonephila; species Trichonephila inaurata. Next base: position 283,402 of record BMAV01006601.1, on the reverse strand, counting down.
GTTTTAGTAAAACTAGATGTCATAACTTTGCATAAAATGTCAAACTTTACAATGCGTTTTACTCGAAATGTGTTTTTTTTCTTCAAAAATCTCAAACGGGGACTAGCGATTGCTCAAACAGTTTTTTAAAATTAATTGCTGAATTTTTTGTGTATGTTCTGTTCAAAAGTGAAAGTGTTTTAATTGTTTAACAATCAATGTTTTATTACAACATTTATACAGTTCCTTATGTGAATAAATCACTGTTTTTTTAAGCAATTTCATATAATAACTAAGATAAGGTGCTCTAGGTTATGTAAAAATTAAAATATCTGTTTCGGAAAGGAATAGCAAAATAATACATCAAAATTGAAAAATTGAGAATTGGTCCATTTACTATTTGTACAGAACGGGCCCCGTTTATAAATTTTTCTCAATTTTTTCTCATTTTAGTAGTCATAAATTATTTCTCTCTTCTTAATTTTAGCCTTTTCTCTTAAAATGTACTAAATAAATCTAAAAACCACAAGAGAAATCTCCATATCTCCATTTTTTTTAAAAAAAATGTTGTTGCAAGGACTCGGATAACTTAAGCTGACATAACAAAAGAAGATTTAATGAAATTCTTTGGGTCGTAATAAATAATTATAATTATTTCATAATTTTCTAAAATTTGAGCATTTCCCAGTTGTTTTTTATGCATCTTATATATTAATTGTTATACTTAAATTATGTATAATTTTAGTAAAAGGAATAACTTTTGGTATTAACATTGACTTCTGAAAGTTACTTTTAGAAAACATACTTCATTAACCATAAGGAACTAACACAGGAAAATATCCTTCAAGTATATTTGTTGAGAAAGGATTCTTAGCTGAATTCGTATCTTTCGCATGCAGGAAATCTTTGTGTATCTAGAGCTGCGGTACTCAACCTGTAGCCCGCGGGCTGCATGTGACCCACAGAGTCTTTTTAAGTGGCCCGGCCAAGGCCCATTGCTCCTAGAAATATAATTATTTATGAACAGCGTATTTAATTTTTGGTTCGAAATTTTTTATCAAGAAATCAAATGTATCAATTTTGCTTTTTACTGTCGGTATCGTACGGGTACGAATTGATATTCTTTTTCTATCTGGAACGGTTACGGTTAGTGATAACAGACAACAATGAAGTAGAGACAATTATATGGATGGAATTATTTTTTAACTATCTTTCATATCTTACAAATGAAACTATTCTAAGAAAATAAATCGCTTCAAGACGATTGGGAGGCTGTCTATTTTGTAGTGAAAAACAAACTTGGATAAGTAATTGTTTGATTTGTCACGAAAATGCTGTATTTAAAAAATATCAATAAACAGAAATTATTCAATGAATCTTTTCATCGAAGATATCTTTCAAGAGGTGATAAATAGGATTTCTTGAATAATCTTTGCAACAACAGCAAAGTGTTTTGTCAGTAGTAATATCACAGTGGTAACAAAGGCATCCTATGAAGTTTGTTATAGTATTGGTAATCATATGAAACCGTTTATTGATACAGAAATTGTGAAGGAGTGTTTCTTAAATGCTTCTAATTTAGTGTTATGTGACAAAATAAAAAATTATAATTAAAAAAAGCAAAACAGGAGTTAAAATATTTTGATCAATTTTCTACATTTTAAATTTACAATGTTATCTTGGTCTTACATCATTTCTCCCCACCCCCTTCCTCCATTTATCCACATGTTGCGGCCCGCGTGAAAGAGCTGACATATGTATGCGGCCCAGCATAAAGAAATGTTGAGTACCCCTGACCTAGAGTATCTAATAGCTGTTAGGAAAAGTTGAAAATTTATATACAGTGAAATACGTTTAACGCAAAAATGCTATAGACAAAATATCGGTTAACACGAAATAATACAACAATCCCGACAAACTATTTTGTATTTTCATGTATTGTTTTTTCTTAATACGAAACCAAAATCGCTTTAAATGCCCACTTATGGTAAATTGAAGTGGCAGCTGTAGCTGAGTGGTATAGGTATAGGATCTTGGCTTGCCTTGTCACGAGTTCAAGCCCAGTACCACTAAAGACCCACTGTGTAGGGCAGCGATGCATGTTAATTCTGTCGAGAGCTGAAACGTCCTCCCGTTGGTGTGGTAGTTAGGAGAGGAGGGGGTGCCAGCTCAGGTGTCGTACACGTCACTTGACCATGGTTCAAAATTACGTTGTCTGTCACCAAAAAGCCCTCGTATAGCTGAACAGTGCGACGTTAATATTCAATCAATCAAACTGGTAGATTAAAAAATTATTTCCGGTTTATTTAATTTTATAAAATTAATTGTGTAACTCTTGGCATCTATATAACGTAAAAACAAAAAAAAAAAAAAATGTTTTGAAAGCCAAAAGATAGCTCTATTCAATAAAATAAAAAACAGAAAATATGTGTGTTAATCGTATTTGGTCATTTTAACGTGTTCGGATACGTTAAGGTATCCCGACTACGTTCTGAACAGTGATTTTAAAAAAGCGTATAAATTGAAAATTTTCACGATATTTTGTGTCACTTAGATTAGGATACATGTATAAAATTGTTTTATATAAGGACATTATATGAGAAAAAATTATTTAAATGCAATATTTTGGCAAAAGTTAACTTAGAATAATCGTTTTCGAAAACGTTCTCCTTTTATAAAAAATGCTTCTATAATAATAATATTTTGTGTGTGTGTGTGTTTATATAAAGTAGACTTCTCCAAAGAGTCTGAACAAGGATTTTTGAAAAATGCATATTATTTTCAGAGTTACTACCAATTGAAATAATTATCGACGTTTTTTTCTTAAAATTTCTCCCCTCTGTTGTCGTAAAATATGGATAATTCTACTTCTAAGTTGTATATTTCAAAAATTCTGGTTCAGCCTCTGTACAGAGGTCTGTGCGATATACAGGCAAAATAGTATTATAATAGAAGCATTTTTCATAAGAGGAGAATATTTTGAAAATTGGTCATTTTATATTCATTTTTTGTCAAAAAATTGTACGTAAATAATTTTTTATTCTAATAGTATTCTTAAAACAATGTTATACACATTTTCTAATCTAAGTGGCGTCAAATATAAATATTATCCATTTATACACTTTTGCAAAATCACGGTTCCGAATGTAGTCGAATACCTTAAAGTTTGTTTGTTAGACTATTTTGAATCATTTGCGGACTGATAACATACTTTCAATAAAAAATGCACGGAACTTATAGTTTTCAAAACACAGAAACTAACTAGAGATTGCATCATTTATTAGATTAAAATTCTGGTATTTGCAATCACATGGGAACATTCATCTAATTATCGGAAGCTCTAGCGTCTTCATTGCAGGTTCAGGTTCATCATCTTATTAATGCTTATTTTATTCCTTCTGCAAACCAAACTCCGAAGCTAGAAGGAGATGGATGAAAATCAGAATGCAATCAGTCTTTGTCGGTGGACGAAAA